>CM060122.1:20747445-21347445 GCA_030522415.1 Channallabes apus | reverse complement strand
TTTCTGTACTATAAAATATAACTGCAGTCAGTGAGGCAGCTATAACACTAATTGACTCTAGGATATTTAAAAAATGAAAAGAAAAGAATTCCCCTAAATCACACATTTTCAAGATTATAAAATAAGAAAAAGTAGTCTCTTCACAGATATATTCTTAGATAATCAGGGATCCTTGTGTGAATATCTCACAAATTTAGTTTTAATTCTAGATCCTAAAACATGATAGATACAGTACAACAAATGTAGGCTGAGGTCCCCATGATGAGTCCATTTTTATTACAGTATATTTTTATCATACATTTTTTCACATTCCCATGTGTTTCTGTTTTTTTTTTAATCTGATGAAGCTTGTGGGGCGTCTTGTGTCTCATTAGACTTCAGAATATATGACATGCTAGACAAATATAATGAAAACTTTAAATAACGTACCCCAATGCATGCAGATATAGCATCACATCACTGCACTGAATCATTACATTTCAAGTTCTAATTGCACATTTTCAGAAAAATTCCAAGCCCTGTACTTGTCTCATAGCTGTATAATCCCAAATATGAATAATAGTTAAATGAAAAACTTGTACCCTTAACATAACTACACCAGGAGGAAATCTCAGTGTTTAGTTGTAATTTTGTGCCAAAACTTTCCACGCACACAATTTCTTAACTCAGCTTAAGTGGAAGGAGGAAGGGGAAATTCGGGGGGGAGAAAAACTCACCCGTGTCGTTTTCGTGCTTTTCCAGGAAGTCACACCCTCCAGTTCCTGCTGAGGGCCAGGTTAATCAAACATTCACTAGACTACACAATATTTTATCAAAAAAAGAAATGTCCTGCATTAATTAAGCCAGACCAGCTGGCTTTGAACGGTAACCACCCGATTTGGGTTGTCTCCCCTGATCCTTTTTCGCCTCTGAACAGGGTGTCATACACACACTTCGACATGAAGACCATACCCCCACCCTCCAGCCCGCAAAAACACACACCCTGTGCCAAAAAAAGCGACCTGTAAGATTTGGGGTCTGGAGACACAAGCAGTTGGCATTGCCCATTCTCCACCTGTTCATGCCACTCCAAGCCAGAGGGTATATTTAGTACTTTAGAGGTATCAGTATCACCCAGACCTTTGTCACTGGTGGAATTCATGCCCAGGATTACTGCTCACCCCTACCCCACTTTGAGTAAAAGCATGCCAGAAAGAAACAAATCCACATTCTGTGAAATCCACTAACTGGGATATGTATATAGTTCATCCTTAACATTCAGCTAGGTTGATAGACGGCATTAGTCCAATTAAATTAAAACATGTTACGGTATAGCGAGTTATTTTGGTACGTTTTAGGTATGCCAACCCTCCGACCACAACTATCCAATGTCACATTGATCGGTTGTCATTTATTTACCCTTGAAAATGCATGCTTTAGCACTGTTTCCTATCATCGCCTTCATACGCACTTTCCGAAGGAATATTCATTAGAGTCCAGCTTTCCCAGAAATAGCAGAACCGCGCGGAATTCGCCTTTCCCGCATCAAACAAGAATTCCCACTGGGTCCGGGAAATCCCATTCTCTTCGGACCATCCTATTTGTATCGACCCTGTAATAGTATTTACAGGGTCCAAGGGATTTCAACCCATTGGTGGTTTTGTTTTAGTATGACGGAATCATTGTTGTTATAGGTGGCTAATGTTACGTGAGTGTAATGGGGATGTAATTGCTGTGAAACGCAGCACAAAAAGCCATGAAAATGCACAGTTGCTGTTATAACAGTGGGGACGTGCGGCTCTGAGCAGTGACAGGATTGTAGGTGGTATGCTCGAAGATAAGCAGGCGAGATTATAGCTATATTAGTCGTAAAAATCTTTATTACTTGAAATCTTCTTTTTCTTTTTGTACAGGACATGTAATAACAAGAGGAAAATTTAGGCATCATTGGCATAATGTATGTCTCTTTATCCTAAATGTCTTTTTGTCCTTCTTTATTCTATATTCTATCTTTTTTAAAATGTGGTGCTTTTTGAATAGCATGAAGTCGTGTATTGTATGTACAGTAACTAGTACAAGACAGAAAGAAATAAAAGATAATTTACCAAATATATAGAATGAGAATGAAAGAAAGAACAAAAACGTCTTAGATAAAATCCTTGAACATTACAGCACTTTTATATTTAAAAGGTTATATGGTTTCAAAATAACATTCCTCCAATGTTTTAAAAACATACTGTACAGCATACCATGGTAATAGTTATTTCTTGTTAGAAGGCTGCTCGTACATCATTCTCAATTCGACATGGAAACTTTATACATACAGTATCATTCAAAACATTCTCCCGACTATATTGTTAGCACATAACTCTTTCTTTCCATCTGTCTTTTTGTGCTTGTTGTTGGTCGACGTTGTGTCAAGGCGTTCTGTGTCTTCCACTCAGAGGGACAGCAACTGCAGCAGCTCACAGGAGCCTGGCTGTCTGCGCGGCTCTGGAGGAGCGAGAGCGACTGCGGCGACGCACAACAGGCCGAGACGCCCCAGCCATAGACCACAGGAGCCACCGTGGCTCCCCCAGTGGAGCACCCTGACTCGAGCTGTGTGTGCTCGCGCGGAGAAGGAGAGCAAATGAGAGCAGGTTTTGTTTTAAGCCTGGGGGAGCATACATAATTTTTATATACGTGTTTGTGTACATGTGTGCCTGTGTATACGTGTGAGTGTATGTCTATGTGTGCAGCCTCATATAGCCTAATTTACGAGGCTGACCACGGTTATGGAGCCGAGACGGGAGCAACAGGAAGTCCAAAACGGCATGCCTCCAGAGGACGCCTCCTGCTCAATTAGAATTTTACTTAAATCATCAACAGCAAATTAGGACTAATTATCTTGATAAAGCCACTGACAGATTCATGCGGACCCTAGCGTGATTTACAACTGTTTTTATAACAGCGCCGTTAGTGCCAAGTTAATGTGGTGTAACACAATATAACCTGGTGGCAACTTTTAAAGCTTTTCAAATCTGGCTGATTATTAATGTTCGGGAGTCAGAGTAGTTTGTGTTTATTCAAAATAGCAGCAAAATATTACATAGTGCACATTTATTGGCATGAGTTTTAAATGCAAAACGGATATTATTCCAAACATATAATAATTACGGAACAATGGCTAATATTAACAGTGATTCATTCCTGTTGATGGCTAACATCTCTCGCTGTCTCTCTATCACTCTGTCACTCCGTGTGTGTATGTTTGCCCATGGAGAGCCCTTTATCCGTGGCGCTGAGTGGTGTGAGCTGTGTCATGGCCTTCTTCTCCACACAGAGTCGCTCTGTGTGTGTCCTGTCCAGGAGACTGAGAGGAGCCCATATCCCCCTCCACACACACACACACACACACACACACACACACATACACATACCATCCCCAACAAATACACTTTCCCACTCATACAGCCCCGGAACATTTAGATGAGTACTGTTTGTTTTCCTGAGGAGGACCCCAAAATCTGATAAAACACAGCAGGTGAGAGAGAGTAAGAGAGAGTAAGAGAGAGACAGAGAGAGAGAGAGAGAGAGAGAGAGAGAGAGAGAGTGGAGGGAGGGGTGGGAGTCTGAACACCTCCCTCCAAAAACAATATTTTGACTGAAAGGTTAGCCATCTGGATCTTTTGAAGGCAGGATTATTGCTGGTGGCTCGGCCTATTTTTCCCCCCTCGTTACTGCGCCAGTTGCCAGCATCCACAGACAGCCACAAGCTGGCACCAAGATCCTCTCTCTGATGACAACCATCCTGCTGCTACATGAATGGAAGTGTTCCCACCCCCACCCCTACCCCCCCTTTCGATCTTTCTCTCTCCGCTATGATTCTGTCTTGTTAAAGGCACAAAAAAACCTACAGCCTTTGGTAAAAAAAATGTCAACTTCTGACATTATACATTAACAACTGTTAAGCATATTTATTAATAAAATCATGCTTGTAGCTGTATTCATTATCATCAAGTACAATAACAGAAATATTATCTTAATCACCTTTAATAGGGCTGTCCATGTCTTTAATGCGGATATCACTTGCTTTGCACAAAGTACCTAAAGAGACAAGTAGAGAAAACACAATGCATGCTAAAAATACCATATCCCCCCCACCCGTCTGCATAATGCTGCCAGGCAGACGCAGTTCCTTTAGTCCTGATAGAGATGTACTGCGATCCGGACGCACTGGCAGGTGGCCATGGTAACCCGATTGTATCTGTGTATGTGCATCTGAACAAGCCCTGAAGCCCATGGTAAGTGGCAGCCTTTATCTCCTAATTAGATGGGAGGCACTCACCTCTAGGCAAGGGGAATCAGTGAAGGGCTCTCGCTGAGGTCATCTCGATATTGTAGATTGATTCCAGTGATTTGGATTCAATTGAAATGACATATATGCTGTATGTTGTATTAGTGATGCGGGTGACACAAGTTGTGTAGCGTAAGCACAAAATCAAGTCTATGCACACACTGACACTCGAGCTAAATTTTTGCTTAGGTTTCGGTAGTGCTTAAAATACAGACCATTTTTAGCTTTTTGTTGTTGTTGATGATGCATTCCTATGTTTAAATAAATAAATAAATAAATAAATATGGGGTCAGGATTGTGCAATATAGAGTGACATTTTTTTTTGGTAAGTAATATGATGAAAATTTCATTTTAACCAACGATACAAAGCAAAATAATAGCAAGAAAATATAGCACAGATACATGATTGATCACATGATTTAATGGTTTATTCAGTTATTCTATCACCAATAATATTAATAATAAGAAGAATATGAACACCTGTCAGTTCAACATTTTTTAAGCATATTTTTCATTCCCATAATCTGGTAGTGGTAAAAAATTATGCTTTTTAAAAGGACTAATACTTTATCTTATTATTGTATAACTTATTCAAGATAATTGATAATGATAACAGGATCTACTAGACATTTCCAAAAACCAATGCTTTGTTGGTGGCTAGGATCCGTGCAATTTCCTAACAATTTCCTAACTGCGACAAGATTACAAAAATTACTGTAATTCTACAGTCTACTGCCTGTCTGTAAACTAAATTACAATTTGTTCGTACTACAACATCTAAGAATCTTCAATAAAGGCTAATAAAATCACTTATTGTACATAGATCCTGACCTCGAATGATCCAATACATATAACAACAGTTAATAGTTTACTATAAAACACATAGTGCAGATATTATTCTAAATATACAGAATTTTACTTTTATTGGCTACCTACTTTCAGCTAAGTTCAGTATATAGCATCTTCACATATGTAAAGCCTTCAGCTTCTCTCCAGCTTGGACTCTTGGCAGCTCCATCTTCTCGCTCAGAAGATCGCATGGCAGGGAGAACAGATGGAGTGTGAAGAGTAAGGTCTTCTCAGGTCCATTTCATGGTGCATTTGGCCGTGCTTTGCATCTGACAATTTAGGTGTCATAATAAATGTTCCCATAATAGCTTTCAATACAGCGGACACTTCTAGACAGGCATCACTCATGAGGCTCATTTCTCTCTCTCTCTCTCTCTCTCTCTCTCTCTCTCTCTCTCTCTCTCTCTCTCTCTCTCTCTCTCTCTCCACTCAGCAAGCGAACGGCTCTAGGCATCCTTCTCAAGAAGCAGCCTGGCCAATCAGCCTGCTCACTAACTATCATGATTTGAAAGACATGTCAAACACATTAGCTGCTTAAGTGCACGGTGAAATTCGAAAAAGTGTTTGATTAAGCAAGACTCATTTAGATGTTTCAAGTAAATTTCTGTGTTTATCAATTAATAGCTACACCAGCAGCATCAGTCATCATTTAAAAGCAGCTGCAGTGTGAAATTAAAATTGGATTTAGACCTTAAGGCATCATCTAATAGCTACTTGCTGACTTTCACTAAATCAGTGTAGGAGATAGTTCGGATCACAATTTAGCAAAGGAAAAAAAAAAGCCACAAACTCCAGCCACTTGGCATAATGTGTATATACTTACTCAGATCCTGTAAATGTCATACTACTTACAGTAGATGTTTTTGTTAATTTATTAATATTAATTCATACTGCATAACAGGAGAGTCACAAGTCGTGCTACACCTTGGACAGGGTGCCAGTCCATTGCAGGGCACTCACACAGACACTCACTCATACACTATGAGCAATTTGGAGACAGCAAAAATCCTATTGTGCATGTCTTTGGAGACACAGACACCTATGATAGGAATTGAACCCTTGACCCTTGAGGTGTGAAGCCTTTTACATGTTACATATTTGTAGCATATTCAAAATGTACACAGTAATGAAATACAAAAAAAATCCCATATGGTTATAGTCTTCTATACTGTATGTTTAGATTAATTGTGCTTAAGTAAAATGAGGTGCAAAAATAATCGCTACCGCTATTGATCGCAGACTATAGAAATCCACTAAGCATTACACACTAATAATAATTATATACGATTAATGATGTTCTGATAATGAGGTATAAAGTATACTTACTGCCACATCAAGAGGTCCATGTGACTGATTTTGTTATTCTTTTTCTGCAGATTATTCTAAATGATAGAGAATGCAGTATGCCTAACTGTCTTGGACCGCACTTGAGAAAAATAGATGGGAAAACCCAATATTTAGTGGTCAAGACCAACAGCCTACCCCTGAATTAAAGTCCCACAACACAAAGAAACAACGTGTGCTTAAGATGGAAAATTCTATATATTTCATTTCACTGAAACTCAATTGTGGCTGGGGAAGAGCTATCTTGTACTGTTTGGGATTGATTTGAAAAGAAAGAAAATATTTATACACCCCCATGCATGTGCCTAACAACAAGTAATAGAGACTTTAACAAAGTTATACACTTTGTAATGTAATATATTTACCAGAGCAAATGGTGGAGGTCAGATATGACACAAGCACAATATGCAAGAGTTGAGTTGTTCGAGAGTGCATTAAAGGCTCTGGCAAGGAAAACAAAAACCAGGCCAAACTATGACATGTTTTCTGGGGAAAACTGCCTGGTGATATCCCAATTATGGAGAAGTAACCACTAAATTGTCAGTTAGAGAACCCCACGCATCTTTTAACACATGTCTTCCAAGTGGGTGCTGTTATGTCCACCTTTCACAGCTAAATGGGCACCAATGCCATCCATATTAGCCCCATATCCCCATCACATTATAATGTTTCTAATAATGTTGTCACATGCCCTGGCTGCAAAGGGTCATTTTCTGATGCAATTCAGACACTCCTGCAGCTTTGGCATTGATGGAAGGAAAAAAAAAAAGCAAGAGGAAATAGAAGAGAAAATGTGGAGGAAAATTCAATGTAAACTTCCATTTAAAACAGAAGGGAAGGAATAAAAAATATCTTTTTCAACAATCCAACAGCAGCATACTGCAAAGTCAATGGAAATCAATAAAAAAAAACTACACCTTTCTTTAAAAACAAATAAAACCGACGAATGATCTCAGCTGAAGTTTCAGTCTCTAAAATCCAAGCTCAAGCAAGTAAAACAAACTAAGCAGATACATTTTTGGGGAATTGGTGGTGCAGTTATGGCACAATTTAAAGTCTAGAGTTTGACATTGGCAGACCTCTATACTAGCACTGACATAACAGAGGACTCATTGGAGAGGTTTAGGGTGTTGACCTGACTGTCAGCTCTTTTTAAGGTGATATTGGACAAATCATTATGGGACCACAAGAATATTTAACATCTAAACAGAATAAGTGGAAAAAATGATGGGTCAGCCGTTAAAAAAAAGCTTTAATGGCTGTAGAAACTTTTCTCCAAAATCAGTGGAATTTCCTTTAAAAAGATAAAAGAAACATAGCAGCTCCTTTACTGTACATTATCCATCTCTGTCAGCTCAAGCTTTAAGTAAATAAAAGACGGTGGGAAAAAAATGCCTGTCTTATTTGCCTAAGTAAGTTCTTCAAGTTTTTTTCTTGGAACATGCAGTTGGTTTTAATTAGATGTTCATTAGAAGGTGTCTCGCATTCCCTCAATTAGTCCCTGTCATGGCAGCAGTGGCGGCACAGTAATCTCCATGATTAAGCGGCGTTCTTGTTTGTCTGCGCACTGTCTGCCAGGCTTTCTTCGCCTGCCGTTGTCCTGGAGTCCTGACATGGAGAGTAATCGTTGTGCGCAGTGGCCCTCTGAGGCTTGCCTTGCCTCTGTTCTGCAATACTTAACAGTGTACAGCGCTCACTTCAAACATCTGCCCCCATTAAGCCCCCTTTGCCATTTTCAATTATACCTTTCCACCCTACCATTTGGGCAATTTTCTAATCTTGCCATGGTTGGCGTGATGCTGGCACGGCAGGCGTCCCGAGTGACAGATGAAGGCATGAGGACTAGGAATGGTGGAGAGGTGGAAAACACATGAACAGGAGAGTCACAGCTGCACAGTTTTCTCTCCAATGTCTTCTGCATACTTACAGTACAATAGCCACCTGTGGATCAAGATTCCTTTAAACACATGCTAGATGTGTGCATCTGATTGGTGTTCAGCCTAAAGCTACCACATTCAATATCAATGCCTGATATTCAATGTCAGAATACAAAAACAAACATAAGACAGTACATTGCCCCACTGGTGCATGCGATAAAAATGGGATTAGACAAGCCATAAGTGCATTATCAAACCTATTGAGCAATGGAAAGATCCACTGTGCTTTGTGGAATTATATTTCGGTTGCAACAAAATCTAACTGTCTAGTCTAAAAAAAACCTGGTAGCTAACATAATACAATAATGTAATCTAATATTATTAGCTAGGCGGTACGTTAGCTAAGCCTTGTGTTCGATTCCCACATCAGGTTTGTTTGCATGGTGTTTGCATGTTCTCCCCATCCTTGGTGGGTTTCCTCCGCGTTTTCCGGTTTCCTCTGACAGTCCAAAGACACGCAGATTAGGCTAATTGGAGTTCCCAAATTGCCCGTAGTGTGTGAATGTGTGCGTGAATGTTGAGTGAAGGTTCTACATTATCGGTATCCTTTTCTAACAAAGTACTTAATGCGTGATCACATTACATCCTTGACAAAAAATTTCCAAGATGTTGGCCAAAGTTTTGGCTATACAGCAAGTTCTCCATAGGTTTATCCATGATGTGACTGTGTGCTGTGCTAGCTTTCAGTATTTCTACATATCTGCGTGTTCATAATTCTGAAAAGATTGTCTGTCATCCATGCACATTAAATAATTTAATTAATTGAGCAGGACAAACTGGTCGAGACCAGCTTGAGGTAATGACAAACAGTTGAAGTGAATCACACCACCATAAAGCATGTTAAGTTCACTGAGAAATATATACTGTAACTAAATGTGTTTTTAGTACTGCTGCTTGTTTTTAGTTAGTTGTTGGTTAACCTGTTTTTATTTAACTGGGGCAACAGAATAAGTGCACATTCAGAAAAAAAAAGAAAAAAAAAACCTTTTAGGAATTTTAAGGGTTCAGTTGAAGTCATTTTGAAAAGACTTATTTGCACTTCTTTGCACTGGGCTAGAAATGGTTTACTGGGAACTTTTTGGAATCAAAGTGGATTTAGAATTCTCAGGGGCATTGCAGAGTACATGGATGCCATTTTACACAAATCATGACCTCGAGTATAATAACTGGCTAAAAGCTGGGAAGAAGACCTACAGTACAGCCAACCAAACTAGCGATACACCAATGTTGTATCAACAACTTTCGCTTACACTCTTGAGTCAATCTGAAAGAAGCACATCTTCCTATAAAGTAGATTCTTAAAGATTTGGTTGTGCTCTTCAGCTCTGATCCATTCCTCCTGGTTATGGGTTTAAAATGATAATCGTGCAGTGCTCGTCATGTATCATTGTACAAATCAGTTTCTCTGCCTTTTTGGCTGAACCTTGGGCCAGCTGCCTTGCTGAAAGGCCAGCTCTTGGTGGAGCTCAGCAAGGGTGAAAGAGGTCAGGGCAGATGGATATAGAGTGCAATTACCTCCCCTGAAGGGTACCAGCATTAAGGTCTGTTAGGTTAAAGTGTCTGCCACTCAAACAGAAAAATAGGGTCACTAAAAATCGCACAATAGCTAAAAGCCTGTTATAAGGGCTAGCTATTATGTACAGAATGTGACCACCAAATGATTTCTGAGAGTGAGAGTGGACACAGGGGGCTGTTCAGCACAGAAAAACCAGTGGGAGTATGCTTTTTGGTCCTTGAAAAACCTCGTAGGGACTAGTTTGGCAAAAGATCATGTCTTGTTTTGCTGATAAATAGTCCTGTTTAGTTTAGGTTTTTTTTTTTCATCTCGAGTACATGTGCAAGCCTGCACTTTGTAGTCATTTTTGTGTTGAAAAGTGTATATGTTAGTCCATAATCACATTAGGTTTGTCACTGACACGCATCATGAGATCAAAAGCAGATATGGGGGTGGAGGTCGTGTGTTACTTGATCAGTAATACATCTTTCTGCGGAATATCTAATCGGTGAAAATATGCGGCACAGTGGGCAAAGCAGACTGTAATTTCTTGACCAAGGCTTACACAAACGGAAAGAAATCTACACGAATTCACCACACCATAGAAAGAAGCAAGCAACAGACTCTCTGCATTGGTCTCACCCGCTTCTCCTCTCCAAACAATTAGCATCTCACGCTGTCAATTTTAAACCCAGCAGCGGCAACACTTAAAGGTCACTTAGCCAATTGACCGCTGGGAGTTGGAGAGGAAAGTTTATTTTTCTGAAATTATACTCATGCACACTTTTCAGCTCTTGTTGTTATGCCTGATTTGTTTTATTATTTATTTATTTATTTATTTATTTATTTAACCTAGAGAGCTATAACTGAATAATTGCTCCCTGTACATTATTATTATGATGCCAGGCAATGGGCTTCGCTAATGATTGTGAATGATTATGCATGTGTGTAATTTAAATGTAATCAATTTTATACTTGCATCCTACTTATTTGTTTTTGTAGTCTTCCTGTCTACATACTAAGACAAACTTACTGTGTTTTACAGATAAAGAGAAACTGGTGTATCTGTGAGTTTATGAATAATAATATCATTATAGGTAAAATTACATACTCACTTACTCATTCACTCACTCACTCATTGTCTAAACTGCTTTAATAAAATTCTTCTTCTTTTTTTTCTGAATGTGCACTTATTCTGTTGCCCCAGTTAAATAAAAACAAGTTAACCAGCAACTAACTAAAAACAAAGGTCATGGGGACCTGGAGCCTATCCCAGGAGAATTAGGGCACGCGGCTGGGTACACTCTGGGCAGGGTGCCAATCCATCACAGGGCACACACATACTGTATGCACATACGCCCACTCACACACTCATTCCCTCATTACAGGCAATTTAGGAAAACCAATTAGCTTAATCTGCATGTCTTTGGGCTGTAGGAGGAAACCGAAGTACCCGGAGGAAACCCACTAAGCACGTGGAGAGCATGAAAAGTTCATGCACGCAGACCTCATAGCGGGAATCGAATCTGGAGGGACAAGACGAGAGTGCTAACCACTAAGCCAGCATGCCACCTACTGTAGGTTAAATTATTATTATTAATATTGTTATTTTGGAATCAGTTAATGTGAATTGGAATGCACAATTGCAGATCATTATCAGTCCATTTACATAGAAACGGCACTACAAAGTGCTGAGCTGGATGTTTTGGACAAGCAAAATGCTTATAATGAATAAAATTCAAACTGTCTAAACCACTAGAAATATAAACAGGGCAATGAAATCTAAATGACAAAAGTGGACAAAACGGAGACTCATACTGTGTATAGCAGACCAATAAGCACACAGTTCAAGTCTAGTAATATAGGTGGTGGACAAAGAACAATTATAATGCTTAATATACAAAAGAGGTAATTAAGGAATGAGGTTTTTTTTTTTTTAACAGCATGATAGAAATGTACCTGGTGAACTAGAGGACGACAGTTTTGAGAAGTTGGGATTCCTGGAGTACGGCTGTGACAAAGCTTATGCTTCTGACTGGAAAAGAGTTGTAGGGTTCTTCATAAACCCTTTAAAGATTATTATAGTAGAACCTGTGAAGAACCCATAACCATTATCTTAAACATGAATTAAAATGTTAAATAATTTGTGATTTGTGATCAGGCAGCATTGCCAGCTTAGTGGTTTGCCTTGTTGTCTTGTACCTCCAAGAGTAGGGGTTTGAATCTTGATTCCAGACTGTGTGCATGGGATTTGCATGCTCTTTCTGTGCTTGCTGGGTTTCCTCTGGGTTCTCCGATGTCCTCACATGGTCCAAAGACTTACAGTGTAGTGGCTCATTGGCATCTCCAATTGAGATTTCTTGTCTTGTGCTTTATAGGACCAGGTCCCCCAACCTTACACAGGATAATGGGTATGGATGGATGCATGGATGAATGCATTTATTTATTTATTTATTTATTTTCATAAATAAATAAAAAAAAAAGAGATTTTTTTTGTCTGATCACATCCTGATTGACAGTGGCATCATCCCAGTGACATGAATTGGCGCACTGCGCTAATGCTAGAAAATTGGCTAGCATTCTTTACACAAGAATGTCATGGTGTTAAAATGCTAGCTAGATGCCGTTTCACTCGGAGTTGCTCAGACACCAAGGGGCTGAGTGAGCAGGAAGGAAGTCAAGAAAATGGCTAGCTCAGACTAAATGTTTAGTTTACCCGGCATCGCCTCTACCAAATATTTTCACGCACAAAAATCAAATCAGAAGAGATCAATGGCAATACAGTCGAAAGTAAATTCTACACACATTAATAATGAAAATGATGCAACCAGAAAATTTTAAATGCATAGTGGGACATTCTTATACACACTTTCTACCACATTAATTTGTCCTTGCACATGCCCCTCTTTAATAGCGATCCCACTAAGATCTGTGAAAGGCTCTATTCTTTCCTTCTCTGAGCTCTTTCTGCACTGGATATTACACACTCAACACTTGTGATTTATTCTTTACATAAACGAGGTCTCAGAAGCTCTTGTTTCCACGACACCCATCGTGATTAGGTAATGCCTCTCATTACGAGCGCGATGGCCCATTTCTGCTGGCAAATCAAAGTGGTTCCAGATCAACGGCCCTTAACTTTCAGAGTCATTAGACATCTAAGCAGGGGTTTTAAAGCTAAACATCTGCTTTTGGTTTCTCAGCAAGTTTACCTGTTCCGAGCCATCGACTCGGCGTGCGATCAGCTGCCAGGCCAAACACGGCGGGAGAATCTGTCTGAGGGTTTTTTTTTTCCCACTTACTTGTTCACTGACACAAATGAAGTGCGGAATGAATGGCAGAGAGACGAGCTATGAACTCAAGGCACAAACTGCGAATATTGCAGATATCATGGATAATATCTTACCGTAACATCTCGCTTACTTTTGTTCTCTTACACACTCCGTTCACTCACAAACACTTTGTCTGATTGCAAGTGGTGAAAACAAAATATGCCATCTCGCACAGATGTGACAACTTAATAATGAAAACCCTTGCAAACACAGACTGGCTCTTGTAAACCATCTGTTATGCATCCTTTAAATGGCACACTGAATTATATTTAGTGTCACTCTACCTGGGCAATATCGACACAGGCATGTGATCCTCACTGATTTCTTTCATACACCTTAAATTTCTGAGGCGGCAGACAATTCGCTCAGTACTTCATACTCGGATAATGTTCTTAGCGCTGTGCCAAAGTGCTAATTTATGAATAAGTGACTTATTTGAATCTTTCATTATCAAACAGCTGTCTGTAAGTAAACTCATTCGCTACACTGCTTATCTTATGCAGGGTCACGGAAAGCTTGGATCTTATGCCAGGGGCACTAGGTGGGGTACACGCTGGGCACACAAGCACACACATTCTCTCACACACTACTGGGAATTTGGAAACACCAATTAGCCTACTCTGCATGTCTTTGGACTGTGTGAGGAAGACTTCCCGCAGTCACACTCCCGACCCTGGAGCCACCAGTGCCAACCACTATGCCACCATGCCGCCTGTGAGTAAACTGTATCACTAAAATTGATCTTATTATAATATTTCAATGTGGTCATTTTTTGTTTAAAAAAGCCAAAGAGGGGGGAAAAAAAGGAAAATTCTGCTTAGTTACTGAAGGATGTGCAAATGATTAAACAATAAATGGAAGCAAGGTGTTGCTATTTTATAGCTCTGGATCGAAGGCAGGGTCAGATTATGTCGGCACATGTGCTCCATGTGTGCACTTGCAAACAGAAATGCAACACGATCTCCAAAGATTCCTCACCCTGGTCAAGTTATTATTTTCAGGTTCTCTGATTGATTCGCTTTAAAATACTTTTCTCCCCCGTTCTCAGAAAGTCCAGCCTCAATTATGAATATAATTTCATAATACGTAAACAAAGCCAGAATGAAATATAGCCCTTCTCTAATTACGTAAATATTATTTCACATTCTTATGTTGATCAGCAAAGGAAGCGCATATTTCCTGAATGAGTATCGCTTCAGATGTTTTTTCGTTTTGGATGGAATTGGGCTGAAATCCTGTAAACGGCTTAATAACCTGCACACGAAAGAGACTGCAATTGAATAAAAACAGAACTATTATTGCACAACATACAGTGCCTGCTTGATTGCTTAATGTTTAAATACAAGACTGCAAGAACACCACCACCACCACCAAGAACAACAACAACAAAGCCTCGAACATACTGAACGACTTGAGTAGTAGAAGCTCCAGTTTGGATCTCCACAGCTACAGATAGGCAAGAGAGCAGTTATTGATTCAAATTAATTAATCCACTTATGAATGGAGGATTCACCGGCTCAGAAATGGCTTAAATAATCCTTACAAATTAAACCAGCAAATTTGCTGCATTTAATGATACTTATTTAATGAGTGATACTTGATTACTCAAGTAATTAAATTGCATGCAACTGTAAAAACATGAAGCATTAGTATGCAGAATATACAGTATTGGGAATGGATAACCTAAATAACATTCCGTGTTAATTAATTTAGCGTTATAGTTGATGCTATGCCAAAATCAGTGTAATTAAATATTGGACGGTTTGGAGCAAGGACAGCTGTTTGTTAAAGAAAAAGAAAAAAAAACCCATAGTAATAATATGGTACGGTTCAGTTCACGAAATACACAAAATGTGTTACTGCAGAAGAAACATAAACTGCATAAAGTGAAGCGCTATTGTAAACCTGAACTGTTCAATCTTAAATCCTTAATAAGTTCCATAAAACTGTAGCAGTACAAAAAAAAAAAAACAAGCAAGGATTTTATTAAGTTGGCGGCAAAATAAACAACATCCTTTATTACTTCTTTGTCTTATTACTCTAAATCTTTTGTGACAACCATACCTCGGCACCCATTGCTAATCTGGATAGAGTATGTAAAAATAATCCTACTAACACTTATGTCTTTCTGAATTAAAACGCTCGCCTGTCAAACGCCAGCACAAATGCCAAGACTTGAAAATGACATGCATATGTGTAAAAATAAATAAATGAATAAAAAATATATATATGATATATAAAATATTTAAAAAATAAAACTTTAGGTAGCATTTTAAGCATTTTGGTTTGCACTGTCAGAGGTGTGTGTGTGTGTTAAACTCGAACATATAATGTTCAGACCTCGGTTGGTGATTAGGCGTTATTTTAACTGTCATTTATTTCCATTAAATAATAAAAAGGAAAAACGTTTTATACATCAATAAAGCTGTGAGATCTCAATCCAGAGTAGCTAGAAGAAATTTCTGAGTTAGATGATGACATACCTGCTTTTATCATAACAGCAAACATCAGCTTCTCGAGGCTAGGCTCTCCTGGGGCCGGGCACAAATCAGCCTTGACGTGAGACGTCCGTCTACAGTCCGTGATCTTCCTAGAAGTGTAGCGCTGACATCCTCACAAGAACGTCCAGCAGCTTGCAGAGGAGAATAGTTTCTGAATGTTGCTTCTGGGCATGCTGTAGGCCATGGACAGGTAAAACAGGACAAGATGACACTCTGGAGACCTTCTGGCTGATGTCACAGAGACAGTGTGATGACTAGAGATGCATGGTAGGGATGTGAAACGCAAGGATGTCAAAGGTACAACCAGGAATCATAAGTATGACAGAAGACACTTCAAACTCAGGTTATTTTTGCCCCTTTGTGTTACTCTGTGGTAGGGATGTAATGCGACGACATAAGCTGTATTTGTATATGTAAAAGAGTTTGAAGCATTCATATCTGTATATGGATTTGAATATTAACGATAAGTGTGTATGTGGGCTAGCCATAATGGTTTGTGAATTGTCCTCAAAAAGTTTTATTCATGCCGTTACTCAAGTTTATAATTGGTCTCAACCAGACATGGCTGGGACACGGGACTGCTTTCTATCGCCCTTACACAGCTCTCATTTTGTTTGCCCACAATATTTCAATGCATTTAGATGGTACTTTTTTCCATAAACTAAAAACAACTTATTTTTCTAATTTAAATTAACATGACCAAAAAACACACCTAAGCAATTAAAAATACCTTCAATCTTATACAATTTATTAAAATAATTTTACAATAAACCAACCTATTTCCAGAAATAGGTACTTTTTAAGAATTAATTTTCTAGTTCTATTAGCGATAAGTAGAATAATATGTAAAAAAAAAATTCCTTAATAATCTAAGATTTGGTCTATTGTGAACATATAATAAGAAATAGTAGATACACTCACCGGCCACTTCATCACAGCAGCAAAGACCACACTGTCAGCTAAGAACATGAAACCAAGGCTACAATTCGCATGGGCTGACCAAAATTGGACAATAGAAGAATGGAAAAAAAAACTTTGCCTGGTCTGATGAATCTCAAGTTCTCCTGTGAAATTCAAATGTCAGAATGTATCTTAAATAACATGAAAGCATGGGTATATCCTTTTCAGGCTGGTGGTGGTGGCATAATGATGTAGGGGATGTTTTCTTGTCACAATTTGGGCCCCTTATCATTATCAACTGATCATTGTTTAAATGCCACAGTGTATTGTTGCTGACCATGGCCCATTTCACTTGCCAAGATATACATTCTTGCAGTGTATGCTGCAAACAATGACTTCTACTGTAGCAAATTCCAATATATTTATATAATCAAGTTTATCTAGCATTTCATGTTTTATATTATTACAGTAAACCAAACATTCCTTTCTTATTTCAAGCATGAAATAACCCTGGTCTGGTATTGTAATAATTGTAATATTTAATTCTAGAACTAAGTAATAAAATAAGTTTGAAATGAAATTCTAAAAAGAAAAACATCTAAAACACTTATTTATTTCATACAACATCTGATGTATAATAATGTCATAATAACCTTTTCCCCCTTTCGTTCTTTCGTTCTTTCTTTCTTTCTTTCTTTCTTTCTTTCTTTCTTTCTTGATTGAATGGATTAGAAGGACCTCTGTGATCTTTCTTTGACAGTTGTCTGTTGTTCCATTATCAAAACTAAAAAAAGCAAATGTAAAGCAATGCTGAAGGTGTCCAAAAAATGCATTAATCTCCTTTGAACAGTTGATATTGAGATGTTTCTGCTACTTCTGCTCTGTAAAGACTTCATAACGCCTCTAATCTGAGGTGCTGTTAATTGGTCATTTTTCAGGCTGATAACTCTAAATGAACTTCTGGTCTGTGACAGAGGTACTGTAGGTTTTGGTCTCGCCCTCCTGGGACGGCCTTCATGAGAGCCAGTTTCATTATGGTGCCTGACAGATTTTACAAATGCACTTGACAATACTGTTCTTGCAAGAACTATTACAGAAAGACTGACCTCTGTGTCTTAAAATAACAAGTAACTGTTGTTTTTGTTGTTGTTACGTAATTACCTAATTCCATGTGTTATTTTATAGTTTTGAAATCCCCAGTATCACTGAACAAAAAAAAAGAAATTTGCAAGTGTTCTAAAACTTTTGAATGGTAGTGTATATATTCATGTCTGTTTAGAAGGCAACATCTGTTCAATTCAAATAATGTTTGCAGTATCCCACCCTGTATCATAAATTCTTCCTGATTATACTGTATATGTGTTTCAATCAATGCATACTGACTACACTGTAGTTAAAAGTAGTAAAAAAAGCCTTAGTCCACACTACTGTTTTTTGAAATGAGATACATAGCCTTGTTCACGTTTAAAGGACATTGCACTTGTCTAAATGAATGCTTCCTGCTCATGCAGGAAGTAAAATACAGCAATTAGCATGCTGCCTCTCCACATGTCTCTTAGCTAAAGATAAGACGTGCTGGCTGCACAGCAGGCATCTAATTCCCTCATTCAGTTGTCTCTGGTCTCACTGATTATGGATCTATCCTGTAACTTAACCTGCATCTTTCTCCCAGCAAGACAGCCGTCCAATGAACAGCCCTTCTTCCCAACATCTCTTCTTCCCTACTTTCTTCCTAAACAACTTCCTTTCAGCTGCTCGTCTTTGAATCCGGCTACGCTTCACATCTGGCAAAAAACAATCCCGAGCGGTTCAAAACAAGAAGAACAAGAAGCAGCATGATGCTCTTGAAACGATATCAAGCTTTGAGCATAGATCTTCACGAATATCTGCTGGAGAGACACGGCGGGAGCTTTAAGGAGGAGGCTGAGGTGGAAATCATAGCATGGCCCAAGGCGAGCAACACCACAACACACGGAAACATTTTGCCCCCTGATCTCTGCACCCTCAGAAGGAGTGGTGGGACGCTCCAGGGCAAGGACGGCTCTGCAGGAGGAAAAGTATAGAGAGGTCAACGCTTAAGGTTTCCTCTGTATCTTGTTCTTCCTTCCTTTATCTACATTTCTTCCAGTTTTCATCTTGTCCATCGTGATAGGGTTCAAAAACATATGATTAAAAAAAAAAACAATCCAACCACAACATTATTTTCTTACACAGGTAAGTAAAACACATTTCTACATTTTTTCTTGTTTTTAAAAATAAAATGTAACATGCTTTTAGATCTGGGTTTTTTTTCTCTTACTGATAAGGATACTCTCTCTCTCTCTCTCTCTCTCAGTCTCTCTCTCTCTGTTGCTCTTTCTCGACGCACTCACTCACCCCCCCCTCCCACATTTTAATGTTTAATACTCTGTCTTGAAATGGCATTTTAATTTGTATTATATATATATATATATATATATATATATATATATATATATATATATATATATATATATATATAAAACTAAATTATTGTTTATGTATTATGATTATTTAACATGTTTCTGGGAAAAAATTTACATACAATTATGCCGAGGAAAAATGCAAGACCTAGTTTAGAATTTACATATATATATATATATATATATATATATATATATATATATATATATATATAGTTCAGTATTCTATTATGAGACCCATAGTCAACAGCAACAACAATAATTAAAAAAGAATACATATTTCAGATGAAAGGTATTTTAAATGAAAATCCTGCTTTAGAGCATATAAACATATGAAAGTAATTCTGTTTTCGTTTTCTTTTCACTCCTAGAAGAAAATCATTTAGAGTCGGTCTGAAGAGATCCCCTGTGGTGAAGTACCACAATCCTGGTGAGGTTTTAGTGACATCACCTGGGTTCTGTAAAGTATAACTGTGAAGTCTCACTCTTTATGAAGGTATACAGTAGATGTTCACAATATGTGGTAATGAGGTAGTGAGATGATGCCCATACAGCACGTGTTGTATAGACGGATAAAACCAGCTTTAAGGCTCTTATCAGTCTGCTTTTCACCTAAGTGGAACCTGCTTCAAAGAGTGACGTAGCCGTGCACTGCCGGTAATGAGGGTGTATTGGTTTTTAACGAGGACTGCATAAATAGAGACAAGGACGGCAGCCTTTGAGTCACAAAACAACAAGGGATAAAGTGGAGCTCGGCGAAGACTATGGAACCCAGTGGGATTCACACACTGACATGCTCACACTTCCACACACACAGAAACACACACGCGCACACACACTTGCTTGTTCAAGTGTGGGAGCGGTTACAAGTGTGCAGAGAGAAGCACAGTGCAAACTCGCCTACGGGTGCTTGCTAAAGATGTAGTTGAATTCTCCTGCTGCCAAATAAGACCCTGTTGGATGGTTTCTAAACACGCATACACATACACCACACACACACACGCACACAAACGCCATGCTGCACTTGGTACAAAACTTGCTACAAGAGAGAGAAAAAAAATGTTCGGAAACATGTGCTCTTAAAAAACAAGTCAAAGTGTGTCTGAGCGTCCCTTGTGCATAAGGCCCTGTTGGGTTCCTGTGGAGAATTCGCGCCAGTACCGAAGCCTGCTTCCATCAGTCAACACTTCTGCGCACCTGGAAGGTTCAGAGACCCCATTCACCGCAGCCATGACCTGTCCCTCGGAATCGCGCTTTGACTCGTTTCTTCTGCCATACTTTGGAGAGAGCGCACCTGGACCAAACCACATTTTACGCTTAAATAATCAGTTCGTTTGCACCGATTTAAGTCCCCAATGCCTGCACAAGGGGCCAGATGCCCTGATCAGCTCTTTTGAGGACATAGTTTTAAGTTTTTGCTAGCTTTGCTGCACTACTTTTCTCATAAACTTGGTTAGGACATATTGTCTGAAGAGGACTTATGGGAAATTAGAAGCACAATTCCAGTAACTGAGCAAACCGGTAAGCAGGCACACATGTCCGGGCTTATAAAGTGGAGACCAATCTCCTAATATTCAAGAACGGTTATACTGAGTGACACAAATGTGTTAAGTAGAAATGAAAAAGCTATCAATATACATGCGTGTATGTCATATGATTACAATACCCAGTGGACTCAAGAGAAACACTGAAAAGATTGCAATAATTCTTGCAATAATCTCAAGTGAAAACAGAAACTGTCGATATTTTCAGCTTGGCTCTGGACTAAATCGTATGTGCTGCCAGCTGAATCTCGCTACTGCTAATCACAGAAAAGGTCAGAGTAAAAATAAGGTGTGGCGATTTGCCAAGATGGTGTCTAGTGGCAAGGCTTTAGGTGGCCTTCTTGCCTTTGGGTTAAATTTACACGCTGCGATTAATTGTAGCTTGTTTACTCAGGATGGAAAGGTGCCGCTACAGAATCCCGGGCATTGCACAATTTCTCCGGCCGCAGGGCGGTAGGCTATGTCTTTGAGTTTAATGGGGCTGTGATAACTATCAAATGGACATGGATTACACACTATATCATTATACACACCATTGATTTCGCCCTTGCTTTGCCAGACAAGCAATATTATATGTCCAAAATGACCTTGCACAGAAAGGCAAGCAGTGGTGTAGATCCAAGACAGGCTTGCCAGTGTGTTCTGTGCATACTATTGCCAAGCCATCTGAAACATCACTGGTAGACATTGTATGTTTTAAGGACTGAATTAAGAAATGAATAGCGCCATTAACGAAAAGGAATAAGTGATGACTTTTGTGAGAGCAAGTGTTTTGACATTAAGGGGGGGGGGGGGGAAGTGGTCTTATGAGCTGTTAGGTTTCAACTTGTCATCAAAACCATTCAATGCCAAGGATCTCTAGAGTATGTTAATTCTTTGGCAGTCACTTAATTACACTTTTTACTGCTTTGCTGTCACAAGTTAGGGTTAGAAGAGGTTTTGAGGGGAAGGTATATGGCAGATGGTTTTGACTTCAATCCAATAAGGTTCACTAAGAATTCTTTGTATAGATTTAGGACCAGAGTTTCTCTATAATTGTGTGTTGTAAGATATAATTCAATCATTAAAATTATCAATTTTAAACCTAAAAAAAAACTGACCACTTATAATAATAATAATAATAATAATAATAATAATAATAATAATAATCCTTCAGTCTATCCAAACATTTAATCTGGATGTGACTGGATATTTTAATTAATAAATAATTTACAAGAAATTTTTTTTTCATTAGAGGCACATTGTTACATTTTTTTTTGCATATTTATTGTTTTCTTAGAAATGTTGTAAATTCTCATGATGGGTGTTTTCTCATTGATTACGTGGTATTCTGTTTAACTAACTGCCGGGACAATGCACTAAATAGACATACAGTAAAAGTGAATACAGTTCAATAGATACTGTCTGGGGCACTCGTGTCGATTGACCATAGATGTAGCGTCTGATGCACCAGTGTACCTTTTTAAAAAAGTTGCTGTCTCATCTACACTGGGAGTTCTCTGGACACAATTTGGGTTTGGTCCAGCTGTGTCGATATATATATGAGATGCAGGTTTAATTGATTCCTCTTGGTTGGGAAGGACTGAATGTGGGAACAATCTTGTGTCCTTCTTGCTGTAGGCTATACAACGACACAGTGGCCTTTTATCTTGCTGTTAATATTGGGTGCTTTAATAGAGTTTGGGAAGATGATGTTGGTATTTATCACTGTATAAAAGTGCATATACAGGTAAAGTATGTAAAGCTTTGAGTGTTTATTTATCCAATTATTAATATAAAACTATTTGATATTAGATATTGATTTTAGATTTAAGACGGATAATGGAGAATTAGTTATAAAGGAGAAAATCAGTTCCCTTATCATGGAATTAGATGCTCTAATAAATCCTACCAGTGGGATATTGATGCAAAAGTCTTCCCACAGGAACTAGAGAGAATGCCTGATATCAGTTCCCTTAAGCGAGGACATGAAGGGGAGGAGGGTAGATGATGGGCCTGTGTGCATGCATGTTTGTGTGTGTGTGTGTGTGTGTGTGTGGTGGGAGGAGGTACTCATGCAGCTATCCAAACTCATTTAAAAAATTGAAACTTCTTTTTCTTAAGTCAGCATTTCAAATCAGACCGTGTCTGCACCCAATTAACGCGCCATTTTGTAAAACGATAAATTTACAAATTCGACATGCAGCCCCTTTTCCACAGCAGAGATAGGGCCTAGCATAAGGGAAAGAAGAGCGAGGAAGATTTAAGAGCATTTCGCAGTGTCAAACATCTAAACCCATCGGGAACCTCTGCACAATTAGAGTGGGGTGAAGAGGAGGAGGAGGAGGAGGAGGAGGAGGTGGAGGAGGAGGGGGGGGGGCGATGAGGATGTTCATGCGGGCGGCCTTATTTCTCTCTTACAGTAATGTGGTTATCGCGGGTGTCGCGGGTGATCCTTTTAAACGGTTTGTTTGCGGGGATAAAAAGCACATGGAGGAAATAAACTTAGTTCTGGCTTAAATCTGCAAATCCTCGCTGGTCATGGAAGATGATCCCAATTTGCTTCTGAGCAGTGCTGTCAGATCTCACAATAATAAAAAAAAAAAATCACGATTTTAAGCAGCAATTATGTTCGATTAATGTTGGAGTGCACGGCCTGTGCGACAGCAAGCAGATGTTCACGTTCTCTTGATCGCTTGTTTCACCTGATGAAGTGTGTACCCCATGCAACAGTCATAAAACATTGCTTAATCCTCTCCCATGTTTACTTGTATCTGCAGTGCAATCATGCCATAAAGTGATTATCACATTCACTCAATTGCCATCAAATTGAAATCTTCAGACTTGCATGACATTTGCCCAAATTGGAGTTCATTTTGATTCAACATTCTTGAAATGATATTTGTTAGTCAGTGAGCATGGTTTAAGAGTAAAATACTACAGATTGGGTTTAGATTTTACTATAAAAATAACAACATAGGATCCATTTCCAAGCAACAGATAAAATCAGTTGTTAATTAATGTTTCATCAGCTGCATTACTCTGATTGTTTATTTAAAATATTTTGTACAAAATGTTTTTATTATTATTTTCAAAAGTTAACCACCTGGACCATACTTTAATAAGAGTGATAACTTACAACTGGAAATAAACTCTATACCTTAATAACTGCTAATAACTGTTACCAAACTTTGGCTTTAATCGTTTGTGACACTGCGCTCAAATAACTGCTTCTTAAAGATTATGAATATCCCTGAGCTTGGCAACTAGCTTGCTGTTGTCCCAGGAGGCTTAGGGCACGAGGCGGGGTACACTCTGGACAGGGTGGCTAAATTATTTTTTACAGATAATTCTGTACAGTACCACTGTATCTAATTGATGGGCTTTAAAAGTGTTTTTTTTTTTTACTTTGACTGCTTCTAAGATTCAGTAGCGCGGTTTCATTCATTTAATTAAGTAATTATTTTACTTAACCTAATTAAACTCTCTTGATGGTGCAAACAAAGTAAAAATGAGAAAAACCAAAGAAGTTAATATAATTTTTAAAAACAACATTAGAGATCATCTGAAGGAGAATCATTTAAGTTTTCTTGTCAATTATATTATATTTCTCAATACTATGGCATATATGTCTATATTTATTACTTCATGGCATCTGCTCTATAGTACTTTAAATACAACATCATTTCAGATTCGGCAACAGACACAAACAAACAGAAAGATTAAAGATTCTGAAAGACTTGCTTTAGGTAGAAAAAAACAGTTCATGGGATGTTGAATGTGCAATTTTGCAAGGAAATGTCATGAAAACTCATTTGACAGACACCTTGTTACTGTATTGAACATTGCATCTACTGCTAAGAAAGCTAGGAATAGACAAAAGTCTCCCCCTCCACACACACGCATCACTTGTGAATTTAAAAATAAAGAGAATGAAATGAAATCTTGTTTCTGGTCACTATTGATTACACCGATTCATGATTACACCTAAACAATCATCTCCAAATCCCATGGATCCTGAGTATCCACGCTGACACTCCACACAGACAGCTCCGCAAATCTCTAAGCATTAGAACTCAATAATAAACTACGCCTAGAAAAAAAAGATTAAATACTTTGACAAGATTATCCCACAGGCACCATAAGGAACATAACAGCTGTGCTGTGCAGTAACAACAGCGCAGCAGAAACGGCGTCTCACCTATTATTTCACGGCATTTTACCCACATCCCTCTGTTCAGCAGCACAAACAAACAGGAACACATGGAGATAAGGCCGCACAGCCAGAGCACAATGTGGTCTCATTTGTTTTTCTACAGTGCTGTTTGTCATCTCCATAGCCCTGTGTTGATCTTCTCGTCATGCAAAAGTTTGCCTCGGATGACAACGTTGATGTCAGCTTTCCTCAATGTTCCTCAATGTTAGATAGTTTCAATAGTTTGGATAAATACTGGGAGGACAGTGTGAAATTATGTATATTGTAAAGCTGAACATTATTATTATTATTATTATTATTATTATTATTATTTCTAATGATAAAGAAATGAATATTTTAATAACCAGATGACATAACTGACTTTCCAGACACTATTATTGTTTATCATTGGAGTTGATTTAGTACTGTTTGTTGACTTTAAAATTAGTTAATTTGGATATTCCTAGGTTTTGGATATTAATTTTCATTAACACAATAACTGCCTTGACATTTCTCTCTCTTTCTCTCTGTAATGCTGATACATTATCCTTTATGGAAAAGTCACACATGTATGACATGTGACTGTTTTGACATCATGTGAAGAATATGTGGTGCATATGAAAAAGAATCTGAAACAGAACTCCACATGCACTACATTTGTGAAAATAAATGAATTCTGTGAGCAATCAGCAATGTGAATAAGAACACATGAACTACGAATATGCTTGTGTACATACTGTATGAAAAAGTCCCCATGTGGAAAATGTGTGAAACATAACTTTTTCTATAGGCAAAATCCAAACCTGGTTTTGTTTTAATTCACACACACACACACACACACACACACACACACACACACACACACACACACACACACACACACACACACACACACACACACACACACACAATGAATGTGTGAGTTTCATAGTGCTTTACACTTGAAATCCTTGATATACAATGATATCCTCAGGCTAACAGCTGATAGTGTATAAAAAGTTTATTAAGCCTGTTGTGTTAAAAAAGGAAGGTATAACCAGTGAGTTTACAGCTAGAATTATGTGGTTTTATGTCTCCTTGAGCACTCTGTCACATTAGATACAGTTTTTGAATAGGTATGTATGTACAGTATTAACGTTGCATGATTTAATAAAAAAAAAAATCACATTGCGATTATTTCGACAAATTTAAATTTAACTGCAATATTTAACTTTTCAATACAATTCAATTTGTATATGGCTTTTAACGAGTTTACGATTTATACAATCAAAAGAAACTATTAAATGTATTCACGTCTCTCTCTCTCTCTCACACACACACACACACACACACACACACACATATGCGCTATAGAGCTTATCCTGTACAGCATCATGGAATCCCTGAAACCTGTACCAGAGAACTCCGGGCACTAGTTGGTGTACACCCTGGATGGGGTGCCAATCAATCTTAGGGCACAAGCACCTACACACTCACACACTATGGGCAATTTGGAAATACCAGTTTAACTACTAAACAACACTCTACTCGAAAATATATGTTCACAAAGCACAAGAAAAAGTCTAAAACAGCATAATCTCCTACCCAAGCTAATCCATTAAAAAAAATTAAGATATCACTGTCATTGCATGCTCCAGGAGGAAGTGTTAGAAATACTTCCCTGCATGCATTTGGAAGTTTTTTGGCAGCAGCTCATGTTTGCCTTGAAGAGTCCCTGGCGCTGTTGAAATGGCAGCAGGATGCTGGACCCACCGGAATCCTCGTTTCAATGCCTGCATTCAAAAAAGTAGCGAGCGCCCTTCACATGGCATCAGCATGGCCACAGCCAGTCACCTGACTGCTGGATCTCCATGAGACAGCTGCTGTCTTGTGTGGTTTCCTACAGAAGATGGCATCCACATATAGCCATGTGCTGTCCAGCTATCCACATATTAATGGTAAAGAAAGTACTGGCCTGCCAAGCAGATCTTCTGTAGGCTCTGGTGGCACAAAAACAGGTCATCATTTGGTTGCTCAGATGTTATGTTCATGTAATAGCGCTTGGTTATTCTATTAAACTATGCTATCATAATTTTTATTAATGCAGCTTGCTGATGATGATGGCTTGTTTGATGATGATGGCTGATGTTTTTTCTTTTCTTTTTTCCCCTACATTTTCCCCCAATTGTATCAGCGGCCATGCACCAGCCAAGTGTTAGTTTCAAACTGCTGCAGTTGCTCCTTCACAGGGCAACATAACCCCTTCAAAGGTGAATGTATCTCACTGATACATACAGTGTATCAGGAACACCTACTGTAGCAGCCCACAACTGGCTAATGTCACTGAGATTGGCAGGGAAGAGAGTATTTCATTCCTCCTACACAGAGAGCATGGCCATGGAACTTGTTTCTAGACCTATGGTAGGAACCAGACTTGTGTCAAGAAAATATATTGGCTAAAAATAAATGTTTATTTAAGGCTCTGATTATGGAGACATTTGAATTGAAAAAGTAAAAAAGAATCAAAATGCAATACGATGTAATCAGACAATGATGATGAATCAAGTTCACAAACTATGCAAGAAATTAAAATATTTACCCTGTGCGTGTAAAACCATAGTGTACCAAGTAGTTTTGACAACCATTTGGATGATGTGTACTTTTTCCACCATGAAGACTGGCGGATCAGGCAATTGAGTCTCTGGGTTGGTGCTCATAGGGTGAGTGGTTCCAGCTTACCGCACTGCTCGGTCACCACTGTTAGATCCTTGGACAAGACCCTTAACCCTATGCCTTATACAACCCACCCATTGCAAACCCAGTTAGATAATGGGAGGGTTGCAAAAGGATGAGCATCTGGCATAAAACTTGGTCCAGATCTTGTGGCTCAAATGATCCAATGTGGTGACGACTAGAATAAAAGAGAGGAAGCCCCAGCCAAAATCATTGTTTTTCCCCCCCCATGAATTAAACCTACTTTTCTATCTTACTGAATTTTCTGAAATTCTGAAATGCATTAATCTTCTACAAAGTGGGTTTGTATCCAGCCCTCAACCTCCATATTAAAGAACTGGGAGCTCTGGGTTGACACCACTGGAAATATGTATCCCATTTAAATACCTTAAGGAGTATTATACTGGGACAAATTTCAGAAGAGTGGAGGCACTAAGTTGAACAAGTTTCCAATGAGATTTTATTTCCCCCCATTCTATCTTAATATGAAGCAATCGTCATGCAAGGAGAGAAAAAAAATGCTTTCAGACATGTCTTGCAGCTATATAGATGGGTTAAGCATATAAAAGTTAACATAGCATATCATTCCACCACTTCCCACTCATCTCCTTCCCTGCGGGTGTAGGGAAAAAATAAGCGTATTATCAAATTCAGAATAATTTCTTGTATGCGTGAAATGGCCACCTCTTCTGGGAACACAGGGCCTAATGATGAGTGGCAGCCTTTTTAACTTAGGTGGTGCGGACCAAAGGAGACAGCGCACACCAGACCCAGATGCTGCTAACATTTCCACCGATTAAATGCGCAGAGGTGACTGTCTCGCCGAAAGGAACCTCAAGCACTAAGAAGAGAAAAAAAATAATAAAATGGTAGCCTTGTCAAACAGAGTTTCTTTAGAAAAAGTCCATTGAGGGACACCAGAGTCTGATGAAGAACGGAGGATGGGGGAAATTACAGGTTGCTTGGTTACTTAGCAATTTGGGAACTTCATCAACTTCCAAGAAAGAAAGAAAAGACACAAGAGGGGGGAAAAAAGATTCCTCCCAATTGCCTCGCACAAGCTGGGCACATGGCACTGTGCTGGAAACACACTATCCTTTGTGTGACACTGTAATGTGTCCCTCCTATTTCCTGTGCTGAAGCCACTGACGCGTGTCCTGCTCTCGCTGCCTCTTCCAGCCTGCTGGAAGTACTTATTTGTCATTTCCTCTCCGGACTGGGGGAGACTCAATTCCATTCTCCTGACAGCTGAGCAAGTGAAGGGTAAAATGATGAGGGAGTTCCAAAGTAAACACATTAACTGACTTTTCAGACAAGAAGAAACCCCAAAAAACTGCAACTGTCCTCCTTTGCATTCTTAAAATGTGTTCCTTGAGAAATGATGCTTATCTCTAGCAAGGGGTATTCATTTTTAAACAAATAAAAACACTACTAAAGGATGTTGTTTAAGGTGACTGTCGTTTTTTTTTTTTTTATGTCCGCCTCAAGTCAAGTCTTTATTTTGTGTTAAAAATTCTATGCATTGTTGTAATATAATTTCTATTATTTTAGTGTTTTTTAACAGGTGCAAAGCTCTTTTCCCAACTAACAACATTTCTGTGTAATCACTATCACCCGAAATACAACAAACAACATCTGAAAAGAACACCAAACCATAATGTTTAGCCCAGTGCTTGTTTTGCAGACAGGACATTGTTAGAGTTGAGAAATTCATTGTGGTCTCGCTGAGGCCTCCTCCTCTCCATCGTCCTCATTAGGCCTGGAGCAGGGTTTGGGATAATGAGAAAGCAGAATCGAGGGTGGTGGCGTGGATTTGGCGGCCACTGCGAGCCAGCTCCAACATCCACATCCTGACAGCTCGTTCTGGATGATGGGCTGAGCGTAATTTGACGGCCTTGTGTATAAAGTACACCATATTGTTTGGGAATTAAGTGCAGCGTCAAGGCCTGTAATTACACGCTTACAATAACGGGTTTTCAGAGATGCTGGAAATAGCTCGCAGGGTTCCGGCCTATGTTCCAGCCGCCGGCGAACTTCATAGCAATGGGCTGTGCTGACTTTCAAATGTCAAACGATTCTTATTTTAGAAACAAAGCGCCTTCTTTTACCGCTTGCTGATGTGGGAGGGCAGAAGCCTATTGTTTAAGTGTTTCCTGATTACATTTACAACAAGAGAAACAATGTGTGATCATTGCCACAGGAACTACTGTGTGAGAGGGAAGGGGCTGGGTGAAAAATATTCCACTAGGCAACCAAACACGAAATCTACAGTTTAAACGTCTGCTGGACAAAACGTCTTAATAAGCGCTTTTCGAGTCCTGTTATATACATTTATTTGCATTTAAGAAGGAAGCAGTTATAATCCAGCAGAAGGATAAGAAAGTGACAAACATCCTGGCTTATAAGTAGCCTCATCTAGTAAGGTGAAGGAATAGGGTGGTAGTCTAGGTGTGTCGTCTGTCTGTTTTGTCATTGGCTCGAGTGTTTCTAATAGACTCCCTACTGTAGGCTGTACTTCTCCCAGAGATATAATCAGTCAGCGAGCGCACCTCTCCCCTCGGCCTGGGCCAGCACAGCTTCAGGCCAGAGAGAGGCGGCGCTGTCCAGTCAAATGGCCTGCTGGGACAATCCACACCACCCCCGTTTAACAGGACGCCTACGGCCCTCAATGACTGGCCAAATTCAAGGACATATAGCAATAGACTCGGGACAGCTTGTCTAACTTTAACCAAATCAGGTGCACTGCTCATGTTTTTACAGACTCTACCTTCGTTGCAGCAACCATTATTTCCATTGATGATTGATAATCTTTGTAATCAAGTGATGTTTAGGTCAACCTGCCAAAATAATTCATTCACATTCTACACTAATAGATTCATATAAAACAGCAACAATTTTAGTCAATTCCCTTTCTTTGATCCATCCATGACACTCATTATTCCATGATGATGTAGAACTATTATTGGAAGTAAATACTAATGCTTCAAAATAACATGCAATTTGACAGTTCACAGTGGCCTAGTGGTGTGTTTCTGTCAGATAGATCTCAGTGCACCAAGGTAACCACATGAGGAAAGGTGGGCGCCTGACTGTAGCGCTCATCACCGGGTTCAGAGAAAGTTCATGTAACCACACTGCAGGGTTAGACCTCCACCCTCAGCCTCATTTTAAATCAAGACCAGTAGAGATGTGCAAGCAAATACAAATCAAACAAATCATCATGATGCACATAATAACATTGTCAGAGCTATGATTGTCCCCTTTAATTTGAAGGTAAAGGCTTAGTAGAAACTTTTTTTCCCCACCGCATACTTTCTATTTATTTCTAGACTAGACTGACTTTTACAGATTGATAAATACAAGTCAATATTTAATTTTACTTTTAGCAAAAATGTTATTTCTTGGTAGTGTTTTAGTGTGTGCCAAGAAATCTTTTTCTTTATTTTTATTTTTTAAAAGGAACCTTGTTCTCTCATTTTCATTTTGAAGTGAACAACGAATGAGCACAAAATCCAGAGACCCAGACTGTGTCCCCAATACATTTAATAGTAGGGCACTCATCTATTTAGTGTGTACTTGTGTCTGTTAGATCAAGGTTTGTGGAACCAGAATCAAAATGTCAACATGACCTGTTCTTTCTTCAGCCTCAGTGTAGAGGATAAGGAGGGTGACACTGCTCCATCTACATCCTTACAAATGACTTGCATACTAATTCTATACTTATGACAGATTTTGGGTTGATTGGCCAATGACAGGGGAGCCTGCATATTTGAACCATATAGAAGATCTGTTTCTCCTGCTTTGGGTGATCGTACAGTATAAACCCATGGAATGGAATCAATTTACCAAATGTGAAGGAAAAACTTGCATAGACACAAAAGGAAACGGAACAAGAGTACTGTAACATCAACAATCATTGTGGATCGACTTAATGCAGTGATTCTTTCCACAAAACCCCGTCACCATCTTCTGAACCACGCAGGATGTATTGTCTCTCCTCTTTAGTGTTACATGTACAGTAATGTACATTGTTCTAGTATTATGTACAATTATGTTAATATGGGATCATTGCACAGCAGTCAGAAGAACAAGGCCACTGGGAAAATAGGTCTGCTTGTATGTTCTAATTATTATGCCACTAAAGTCCACCCAGACTTTCTTAGTGTCTGCTGGAGTGACTCATGAAGTTGGCCCTAAAATGGACATGGACTTCTGTCAGGAAGGTCGCCATTTCTGAAAAGTGGGTCAGCAATAAAATATTTATGTTGCGGATGGTTCAAGACCAAACCTCTAGACCAGAAGCCTCTGATCCTGGAGCCAGGGGCCCACTCAGTAGGCTTGGCTTGTCATATGATCATGTTGTCATGGGATCAGGTGACAACAACTAGATACACATCATATTAGCTTGTTTTTTATTTCCAAATGAAAAAGAGACACTTGTCTCAACCACAAACTGCAATAAGTAATTAGGACCACTGTTTCAAAAATGTGCGAACTATAAGAAAATTGTAATATTTTAGTAATACATCTTTAAATGACCTGTAGTGAAAAATTATTATTTCCACATGTGGCTAAAAAAAGAAGTTTTAGTTTTATGACGTCCTATGTCGGCTGAGATTTTGAAATGTGTGTTGTTTTAAATTAGACCTAATAAATTTGCGTGCATTTTAATTATAACAACCTCAACATTCCAATAAGATTAATCTATATACAATATTTATGTTGTTGCCACCTTTCATGTGATTGCCTATTAAGACATTAAAATTTATGTGTTCATGTATGAGATATGAAAAACGTCTCGGTTTACCTTGCTTTAACCCTGTTCCCTGAAAAAGCGGGAACGAGATGCTGCGTGAAAACGCTATGGGAACATCTTTCTGTGCTGCCAGTTGTGAAGCATGTGTGTATCAAACACGCCAAATATTGGCATACAGTATATAACATCGGTCAGGTGATGAATCGTACCTGCAGGTTATAAATACTGTAGGAGTGAACCAGAAACATTCCTCAGATCAATTTTGTCTGAAAGGACGTCCAGTCACGCAAGCAGTGCGGCATTGGAGCACAGCATCTCGTCCCCGCTTTTTCAGGGAACAGGGTTACAGCAAAGTAACCCGAGACATTCCCTTTCAAAAGCTACACTCGATGCTGCGTGAAAACGCTATGGGAACGAGAATACCAATGCCGACAGACTGCAAGTGTCTGGACCCCCAAGTTTGTGTAGCGTGTGCGCACAATGGTCAAGGAGGTCTCAGAGCTAGCTCTGGGAGTAGCATGAACATCCAGACTAGAGAATCTCACAAATGTTTGCCGAGAGGACCAACCTGCCGCATCACACACTTGCTACAGGGGAATACCTCTTGCCAGCGCAATAGATGAGGCAATCCCCCTGGTCGAAAGAGCCTTGATTCCTAGAGGCGAAGTGTGACCACGCGCCTTGTAACCTACTGTATGGCAATAGCATCTCTCACCCGATATGACAGCGTTTGGCATAAAAAAGGCTGCTCTGACTTACGCCACTGGCTAGTGCTGTGGATGTAAATCTGAAGAGTGTGTACTGAACCCAAAGTGAAACCTTTCCTCCTCCGGAGCTGTGAAAGGCGGAGGACAGAAGGCTTCGAGGAAAACTGGGTGCATGGTCAAAGATGAAAATAGTTCAGGTGAGGATGCAGAATAGCTCTGATTAGTCTTGGCATGTCGGGAAGCATGCAGATCTCCAATTCTCTTGAAAAAAGTAACTATAAGGAAAACCATCTTAAGGTCAGAAGTCAGACAGGCGCTGACTCTAGTGGTTTGGAAGGAGTGTCAACCAGACTCCATCAGTCAGAACATGACAAGCCGAAATAGCGTACATTCTGAGGGTACTACGGCATAAGCCAGAGGACAACTTTTCTTGCAGAAACTCCAGCACTGAAACAATTCGGCAGTGGACTGGGTCTACATGTTTAGCCATGCAACACTTTCAAATACCCTCACCTTGAGGGCATAAGTTCTTCTAGTGCGTGAAGGTTCCAGGGCTCCCAACTTCATATGCCTCTGGAGGAACAGAGGAGGAACGCACGATCCTTGTCCTTGATTCCCGTGAGATTTAGCCACAGGTAACTCTCCGCGGAGCACCATCAGATAGGCAGATAGGCTTGTGTATCTTCGTAATTCCAGGAACGCCATTAAAGAGTCAGTGCTCAAGTCTTTCAGCAGGTCAGCCTGGTAAGCCTGCAAAACCGCCATGGTGTGCAGTAGAGCACTAGCCTGATCAGCTGTCTGAATCTTTTCCCCACCAGGGATGATGTCACTCTACGCGGCTTGATAGGGAGTGTGTGTTTTTTCAGCGAGGATGATGTCCCAGGAGTGAGATAGCCCACAAGCGGCTCTTCTATCTGGGACATCATATAACCGCACATTCGTATCAACAATATTCGAATAAATCGAAGTTGATGGCACGAAAAACACGGGATGAATAAGGCTATTCCATGAAAGAGTTAACTCGTCATGAAGGTTGCCAAAAAAGAGAGAGAGAGAGAGAGCACTGATGAGGCTCCTCCCCGTGGCCACCCGACAGAAACCTGTCGTCTAAATTTGAGCGCTTGGGGAAAAATCCCGCTTCCGCGGCCAAATACGATTTGCGATCGATCGATCGCATGCATTACTTACCTGCAGTAACTCCTCCATACCCGCGGAAGCGGGAGTATGTCTTTCCTATCCATTCACAAGAAGCGCCGATGCGCGCTTGAGAAATATATGGAAAACTTCCTGTTCCGGCGAGAGCGCGAGAAAAAGGGGGATTTCTGTCTCGTACACGGCTGCCAGATTGCGCTGTTTAACCCCAGGAATGCGTCCCAACTCGCGGTTCACTTTAAAAATGCGAGCCGCGTGCAAAGAACTCGAAACAAAGGTGTGGAGATCGTGCTCCGAAAGAGATCTATCATGCGGAGGTACGCTTGCACACATCACACGCAAACAATACCGTCCCGAAGATAAAAAGTTCTGAGGAATGATTCCGGTTCACTCCTATTTATAACCTGCAGGTGCGCTTCATCAGATGATGTCACCTGACCGAGGAAATATATGCCAAGATTTGGCGTGTTTGATACACACATGCTTCACAACCGGCAACACAGAAAGATGGTCCCATAGTGTTTTCACGCAGCATCGAGTGTAGCTTTTGAAAGGGAACAGTGAAATACCAAGAAATAATTTTTTACTGAAAATATAGGGAATGTGTTGAACTCGACCAGTTCATTTTTAATCTCGTCAAGAATTACAAAGAAAAACAAACTGATGACATTAAGACCTGTTAAGTTTTCATGTAAACGAACTACCCATTTAAAACTGATATAAGTAAGCACTGCCTTAAAAAACTATTTTGACCCTCTGTAAAAGTTGTCATATGCACAAATACTATATAAACTACCGTTCAAAAGTCTGGGGTTAGTTGTTATTTTAAGACACAGAGGTCAGCCTTTCTGTAATAGTTCTTGCAAGAACAGTATTGTCACGTGCATTTGCAAAATCCGTTAAGCACCATAATGAAACTGGCTCTCATGAAGGCCATCCCAGGAGGGCGAGACCAAAACCTACCTCTGCTGCAGACAAGAAGTTCATTTAGAGTTATCAGCATGAAAAATGACCAATTAACAGCACCTCAGATTAGAGGCGTTATGAAGTCTTTACAGAGCAGAAGTAGCAGACACATCTCAATATCAACTGTTCAAAGGCGATTAATGCATTTTTTGGGCCCCTTCAGCATTCCTTTACAATGTACTGTAGAAAGAAATAAAAATCAGAAACCATCAGGGAGTTAGAAAGTCAAACTTTTGAACGGTAGTGTAGTTGTTAACAAATCATAAGAAGTAAATTCATTATCATTATTATAATCAATATTTAATGTCAACTAGGCTTGATTCCTAGCCAGTTACATTAGCTACTGGATTGAAGTTGGAGTTAGCAAAGAAAATAGGCTAACTCAGTTAAATATAGGCAGTTTTATATGTAGTACTGTATATTTGAAACTTTTACGGTAGGTCTAGGGTGCTTATCCTCAAGTTCCATACGTGCAAACCCATGTTTGAATGCACACAGATAATGATAGCATTAACTACTTTGTATAGCATTAGAAGATTAAAGTAGATAATGAATTGGAACAATTCTTTAAAGTCATTTTTTAAAACAATGATAAAATTGGATGAAATTGCGCAGGGCCATTCCAAGGCGGTATCATATACAGCCTTTAACAAGATGAGAGACCTTCAAGATCTGCAACAAGAAGTAATTTGTTCTTGAAATAAAATTAAGAAGAATATACTGTACTGTAAATACTTACTTCCAGTAATACCTAACCAGTGCTTGCAGTATACTGTATATACAATTAATTAAGAATTTTCTATTCCTGTTTGTAGTTTGATTCCTTAAACAAGACGTTTATCATTTTCAGATACTCTAATAATCAAACTGTGTTTCAGATTGACCTTCTGACTCTTCACTTGCTAATGCTCTCGAAAGTTTATCGCAGTAACAGCTTTGAATTCACTGGGTCACTAACAACCTTCAGCTTTTCACCCCTTACAGATTGGTACTGTTGCCTTGTAGGGAGTGCCTGGAGGCAAGTTTGGCTCTTGTGTTGGAGAAAGTTTGCACTAAACCGACTTTTCCAAGCCTATGGAACACCCATCCTCAAACCTGTTTACAGGAAAACGCCACATCACAGAGCCCACTGAGGGGTAATTTTGGAAGCGACCAAAGGCGTGCCATCAGCGTGGCGCTCCCTGCCGTTCTCTGAAACACTTATAATGAGAAGCGAAGAAAACATTTTTTTTCCATGACTCTCCTCCCTACAGTGCCATGGAAATGCAAAGGACTCCGGCTTTAACGCAGCTCTGTACAAAGCCCGCATTCTATCTTTCTGCCGTGAGAACACAGAAATCATAAAACAAACAAATGCACTAAAAATACTAACTTTGCCTATGCAAACATTTCCCCTTAATGAGACACTGTGCTAAGAGAAAGTGGCACTTCTTGCTTGGTTGTCGGGAGCCCGTGGTTTCACTATAGTGAGACGACCTAAAGGAGATCATAGGGGGTGGTGGGGGAGCTGGGAAAAGGGTTGGTGTAATGCAGGCAGACAAATGAAAGAATTGGAAAGGAGGAAAGGAGCGAGAAGCAGAATCAAACAGTGATAGCAAGAGTGTGTGTGTTTCTCATATCTCAGAGGGGACTTGGAAAATGGGAAAGGGGTTGGAGTTTATAAACTTGGGGTCTTGAGTGCTCTGGAGCATGCTATCTTCTTTTAGTCACACCTAGAGGCCTTGCATTTCCTCTCAACAGGAAAAGCAGCATTGGCAAACCATGATCGCATGTATTGTTCCAAAGCTGCTGTTCAGGGTGATTTGGCCTCAGGGCTAAGTCTGGAGTAGTGTTGGCAAGATTCTTCTCTTTGTGGAGGAAGCTCAAGATATGAAGTGCTGAATCTTGTAGCTTTTTTACCTGATTATTATAACTGTTTATAATACAAGTCAAATATGGAATCCCCAAACATGACAAAAAATATATCTGAAGAGTTTAAATTATGAATGGATACGAAAATATATCTTGAGGAAATTGTTTGTCAATATTTTTAAAGCTTACTGAACTGAACTTAAAAACATTAGCAAGGTTCTCTCAAAGGCTTGCTAGTGTACTGTAACAACAATGCATTACATGGGAATATCTACAACAAGAAATCTAGTTGTCTGGTGAAACTTAATTAGCATGATTATTTAAAAGCGGTTGCCATGTGTACAATTAATACAACTAATCCCTAAACATCTAAAATCTAAATATCCATTAACAAATCCCTTAATCAGAATAACTGGTTGCATTCTTTGAACAACTATGTTAATAAACAAATCATCCATGCTGAAGTCAAAACAACTTTTCAAAGAACGAAAAAGTTAAGTCACTAGCTAGCTTAGCCAATTGCTCTTGGGTTTGCAGGTATCTAGGTTTATTAGTTCCTAAATAACTCATGATCATTTATTCATATACAGTAGTTGCACATTTAGCTATCTAGCATACACATACTGTATGCATACGCATTTAGCTAATTATCTCATTTAGCTAATTATCTCATTTAGCTAAGTATTTTCCCTATTTTTCCCTAAGAAAAAATAAACACATCTTAATACAAAAGTTTTCTTCTGTAAAATGTTGAATAAAATATTTAACTAATCAAGCACACTGAGCTAACAATAAGCTAAGATCAATAGCTGATCTTCCCAGATTTTGGATTGCAAATTTGATTATATTTATCATCATATTTTTGTTTAAAGCATTTAAAACTAAGGAGGTCTAATAAAAATAATTCAAGGATGGTAAGCTGAACCTACCTCTCCCAGAAGTTCTGGGAGTTTCCTGCATATTAATACAAGCTCCCTGACTTCCAGCAAATCATAAACAATATCCCATTAACCGGGAAATATTTTTTGCCTATACCCAAGGAGAAGTTACAAATTAAAATCACGAACAAATTATTAGAAAAAACATTATAATATGGATTTAATAAACAGGCTTCAGGCTTCCCTGTTAAAAGAATAAAGCAGTATAGACGTACTGTACAAACTACAAGATATTGTCAAAGTTAGTCAAACACATCCCAACTTACCATTCTAGGTGTGTATGCATTCTGGTAATTATTAAGTATAATATTTTCAGGTTTTAATTTATTATTATTATTATTATTATATATATTTTTTTTACAGTTTTTAATTTTTATTTTATTTATTTATCCTTTTATTTATTTTAGGGGAGCGGACACTGTGGTCAAGTGGGATCTACCTGAGATGAGTTATTGCAGAGTGGGATGTCTGCTTAATAGGAGTACATGCACAGAAGCTGGTTACTTTCCATCACTGATCATATGTCATTTCATTTCACATTAAACTGAATGTAAACCTGTGAATAAGACAAAATATTGGGCAGCTTAATTGTCTTCATAAACTCTTTCTAAAATATTGTGGATGTGTCATTATCCAAGTTTGTTTACAAGTCCTAGTCCTATGCTCTTTTGGTGTCATGTAATAGAGGGAGGCTGAGCTATGGTGTAGGAATTTGGAATGACTTACCTACTGTAGGTGCAATTCTCATACATTTTTCTAATTTTACTCAGATACAAATACCTTCTGCATTCAATATATCTCTGTGTTCATGTGCATTACCTATATATATATATATATATATATATATATATATATATATATATATTTTTTTTTTTTTTTTTAATGAAAGCTTGGTCAAAATGATAGACGGTAACATAAGGCTGAAGGTATTTACAGTACCATACCCTTATAACTATAATGTTAAAACCTATTTACTATAATGTTGTTCGCATTCTGTGTACCATAGCATGCATAAAAGAAACAATGAGCAAAATCTGCTCATCCACAAGGCAGCATAAAGAAGGGGTAGTAAATTGCAGTCATGTATTATATGATCTGCTTATTTGCCAATTACAGGTATATCCTGGCAAAACAGCTGTCGACCCTCATCCTGCACAGGTTTCTCCAGTTCTGTCTGCAGTTAGGGTGCACAGAGATCATGGTCCACTCTTGCATCCTGGGCCCTTTAATACTCATCCAACTTCTGCTGTGGGCTTGATTTCTTTACTGCGTGTAAACAAACTAACAAAAAAAAAAAAAACAGCCAACTGAAACAGCCACGTAAAAGGTGGTTGCAGTGGGGAGGTACTGTAGTTAATCAAAGCTGATACCAATCTTTGAAGCTATTTAGGTGCAATTTAGATCATTGTACAATTTCTCTGTCACAAAAGATGAAAAGCAGTGAAAATTACAGGAAAAGTAAAGAAACCATGCACTAATCGAGCTTAGATGCTTCAAAGCAATTGTAAAAATGTAAACAATTAACTATAAGACTGGGAATATGTTCATAAATAATGTATTTCTCTTTTTATTTTCTCTTAGAAAATAAGACCCAAAAATGAATAACCTTATATAGATTGAAAAAGTTTTCCTGCTGTGAATTGACACACAAGATATTAGCCTTTCCCCAAAGGCCAACAGAAGAAAAGAAGAAGCAGAAAAAAAAAAAGAATACAGTAGCAGCAACATCCGTGCCTAACTAAACAGACAGGCAATTACTGCAAAAAAAAATCTGTGCACCAAATGTGCAGGAATGAATAATAAACAAATTATTAGTTTACTTCACATTGAAATTAAACATAAAAAAACAGATAGCGATTAGATCGATTACAAATTTAATATTTAAAAAAGAACCACCTGTTATTTCTAACAATAAGAAAAATAACTGGCAAAAACCTGTATGCATTACATTATAATATACTTTTGCATGTCAAGATGAGTGAAGACATCACAGGTCCTGGTTCTTTGTCAGAACGTCTGACTTTCCTGAGTCGCAGCTAAAGGTTAAGGCTTCTCCTTGTAAGCAGCACATAGAGCTCATTAGCCAGACCACCTGGCACTGATTAGCTCGGCTTTACAAAACCCACTGTGCACTTTAATCCAAACCCTGCTACTAGGCTCGTGTGTGCTGAAAGGTTTAGCTAGATTTCAAAGAAACATTTCATAGCTTCTAAATCGATCAGCTAAAAAAAAAAAATGTATGCAATGCCTTTATGAAATGTCATTCATCAAATTCTTTAACGGCAGCAGAGATGGAAAGAGTAATAAAATGTTGTACTCAAGTACAAGTACTGTTACTTCAGTGAAATTTTACTTAAGTACAAGTAAAGTTACCATTATAAAATTCTACTCAAGTAAAAGTAAAAAGTAGCTCATTAAAAAATTTACTCAGAGTAAATGTTACCGAGTTACTTTATTTAAATTTTTTTAACAGCGGGGGTGGGATGAGGCATTCTAGCGTAGTTCAAAAAAGATGAGCAGATAGAAATCTCAAACTAGTTGTTTTTAACTGAAGGAACACCTTTGCATAATAAAGCTGTTGTCTTTCTTATGCTTGAAAATCAAAGTGGTCACTTAAATATGGTGTTACGTCCCAGTCTAGAGTCATACAGCAAAAGAATGGTTCAGGGTTCTATTTTAAACAGTATGGAAATGGTGGTATATGGCAGAAAGAACTAGATCCAATCATTAACTGATGAAATAATGAGGTTTGTACACACACACACACACACACACACACCAGTAGGAGGATCAGATTCGGGGTGGACCCAGGCCAAAATAATAAACAAAATGGTATTTATATTAGTAGCTAGATTACCTGCAAAAACAAAACAAAACAAAAAAAACACACAAACAAAAATACAGGTACCTTCCCGGACTCCCTAAACCAAAAACAGTGAAATTATCTACAAATATATACAAAGACCAACCAAACCAAAGGGACAAAGCAATAATCAAAGTCAATTGGAGGCAAAAAAAACGGAATACACAACCAAATATCAAAACGCCAAAATCACAACCTCTTTCATCTTTCCCGCGTCTCTCTCCGGTTTATATATGGGTCGCGCTAGTCGATGACGTCACTCAGGGCGGAAGGTCAGGTAGCTGCCGATGTCAGAAAACCCGGAGTGGAGTCTGGAGCGGCGCGCGACCAGGACATGATACACACACGCGAGCGCAACGGAGCATTTATACAAAGCATAATATTTTTATTATTTTAGCATTTTCATTCATTTATTTTTTACTCAGTAGCGAATATGATTTAAAATGTAGCGAATTACAATACTTCAAACAAAACGTACTTAAGTAAAAGTAAAATTACAGATTTTTAAAACTACTTTAAAAAGTAGAAATGCACAAAAAAGCTACTCAATTACAGTAACGCGAGTAAATGTAATTCGTTACTTTCCACCTCTGAACGGCAGTAATGTAACAGGTCCCTACTCTAACAAGCCTTAGAAAAAAACATGCATTACTAGATTTAGTAGATTTACATAGTCGACTTAACTTCCCATTGGTAGTTGACGGGACCACTATTTCTACTATTAAAATGTTCCCTGTTTAAACCAATTTTACACTGTACTACATTTTTATCCTGACAATTTGCACATTGTAAAATAATCCCTTGGTCATTAGTAAAGAGTCAGAGTTTTGAACGTGTGACATGCCCAATTTAATGACTTTCAACCAAAGACATCTGACATCTGTAAAAAAAAAAAAAAAAAAAAAAAACTTCTATATAACCCTAATTTTTAATTAAAATCCTGTTATACTATACAGTAGATTTGATGGCAAAGCAAAAATGAATAGACTGATGCCCAGAATAGTGTCTTTATTCCCTCAGGCTGATTGTTTATGTTTTGCTCACTTGACCACATTACTGTACTGTATGATTCACAAGCCACAAACATGCTGATTGATAATGTAAGCAAAACCCACCATGTTCTTCAATGCCATTGCAAAAGAAAAAAAAAAGTTATAGAATTTGGCCAAAAGTTTTACAGGGTTACAAGTAATCATCACAAAAAATGCTTTAATCACACAGCGTAAAACCAGCTTTGCAGATATATGTTGATGCAACCATAATTGCCTTTTTTGGCCTGCTAACTTGCAATCATTTCTTTGACTGTTTCTCAGCGTTTGAGCACTTGTTGACCTAAAACTTTCCATCATTACAAATGTGTCAGTCATGTGTGTATTATACAGCATGTACACAATGTATAACCTCTGTAACCATATGATGTAATGGTCAGTACTGTATGTGATAATAGTCAGTACTGAGTTGACTAAAGCCAGCATTGAGGTCTAAATTTGCTCAACACTGACCAAGCTATGGTCTCTCTCTCTCTCTCTCTGATGAGTCAGCCCATTCTCCTGCTCCTCGACCGTCCTGTTTGTTTGGGATTTGTGGACTCGGCCAAAAAAAGAAAAAAACAGCAGAGCCAGGAGAGAGGAAAAAGAAGGTACGGATGAAGAAAAAAAAATGTTGTTCAATATTTGGATGTCTTCTGCCTGTCTGCTTAAATATTGCCCCGTGGCCGTCGGGATGGAGCTGAGAACAAGGGCTTCAGTAAGGCTGACAGGGAGATCTCTGTGGCGATGAGGGCGAGTGTTTATCTGTCTGTCTGACGGTTTATCGGGACTGTCAAATTATCCTTCTCAGCAAACACCATGGCTGCCGCATGAATGTAAATAATATGTGCCATGTAAATCACGTGATCATGGCAAGTCCCAGTGCCTCATGTAAGGCTACTTAACAACACTGAGAGCCTTTTGACTACGTTTCCTAAATAAGCACAAAATACGGTTTTCAAATAGGTCCTAAATTACATACATAAATGTTCCGTATGTGTGAACTTACATATATACAGTGCGCAATATTGCTAAATGTAAGAAATATAAGAAGCGTGAAATGAAGTGACAGAGCGGCATTATTTCTAACAAGCGCAGAACAGTCGTGGCTGAAGTTCTGAATCAACCCAGAGCTGAAGCATTTCAAGCAGAGAGAAACGCTTGCTCAGCCAAGAGCAACATCTTGACGGACTGCCTGTCAATGTAGCGTCTCTCTCTCGAACATTATGAGACTTGTTTGAGTTGCAAGTTGCTACAGTTAATAAACCAAATTGCGCAAAGTGCGCTCCCAGATTGACAGCAGCTTTCATTAAAATCAGATCACGCCATATGAAAATATCCTCCGTTGAAAAGATTCTGATTCCACGCGAGTATCCCTGTAAATAACCTGCAAACAAAAATAAATTGTCTAGCAGTGGTATGATTCATAAGCATGGAAATCTCCATCTTAATTTGTGGATGCAAACGTCAATATGTCTATTATAAATCACTGTAGATGTGTAGAACAAAAGGAGGATATCGTAAAACTGCTATGAGATATCCAAAGAAATATGAATTACAGATCATATAAAAAAGGACTTCAAAGTGATTAAAAGATTTGGCAACATAACCCAACCAGGATAAATTGTTTTTATGCTTGGTGCAATGAAGTCGTGCCCGGCTGTGAGTGTTGGGCTTCAGCCAGAGCGTGAAATTCACTTCCATTTAGCCTCAGAAATAGTTGCTAAGGAGTCAGTGTATTGACCAAACAACTCACATGCTGCCATTCAGACAACTGTCTTAGATTGTCACAGTCATGTTATTTATTGGTCTTGACATGCCTGGTAAGAATATATAAGCTCTGATTTTGACAAGTGTAAACAGACATGCTACATACTCCTCCAGAAAACCGTTGCAGTCACTTTAACCCCAAAAAACGTTAAAAAAAAAAAGATTTTTCCACCGGGTTCATTCATCCCAGTTCTGTTTATCGTCAGTGTCCGCACTGCATGAGTCTGTATCCATGAACATTCAAATACTTTAATCTATACACGCACCTTTAGTTCCCACATTGATTCATAACCTACTATTTTAATTATGTGTTGTGTGTGTGTGTGTGTGTTCTTGTCTTAACCCTTTAATATCTCAGGACGTGACACCAGATCCAGACTTATGTCGTCTTCACAGTGCCTTGTGAGCGGTAATTTGCCACAATGACATTTCCCACCTTAGAACGACATGCTAAGTGCGGAGGGGGAAAAAAGGAACCTCTCCACAAAAGCATGTCTGTCAGAGCACGTCAAGCTCAGAAAAAGCTACATTAAACACATTTTTACCGTTAGGCCAGAGCACCTGGTCTCCTATAATCATCTTTAAACAATCATGCACATTAAACACACATGGTTTGACACATGAACACACATGATGCACAACATCATGAAACAAAAAAATGTCAAAATAAATAAATAAATAATAATGATATAATATTGACAAAATTGAATAATAATGATTTCTTATTTTATGCAAGGAAATTTAGTATGAAGTCCATTATTCTTCAAAATCTGCTGGATCTGGCTAAACATACTGTACAGTAGAGTCAAAAATATGTCTGAAGTCATTTGCTTATTATTTTCTATTGGGTTTAGGTCTGGAGATGTACAGTGGTGTGAAAAACTATTTGCCCCCCTCCTGATTTCTTATTCTTTTGCATGTTTGTCAGACAAAATGTTTCTGATCATCAAACACATTTAAATATTAGTCAAAGATAACACAAGTAAACACAAAATGCAGTTTTTAAATGAGGGGTTTTTATTATTTAGGGAGAAAAAAAATCCAAACCTACATGGCCCTGTGTGAAAAAGTAATTGCCCCCTGAACCTAATAACTGGTTGGGCCACCCTTAGCAGCAATAACTGCAATCAAGCGTTTGCGATAACTTTCAACGAGTCTTTTACAGCGCTCTGGAGGAATTTTGGCCCACTCATCTTTGCAGAATTGTTGCAATTCAGCTTTATTTGAGGGTTTTCTAGCATGAACCGCCTTTTTAAGGTCATGCCACAACATCTCAATAGGATTCAGGTCAGGACTTTGACTAGGCCACTCCAAAGTCTTCATTTTGTTTTTCTTCAGCCATTCAGAGGTGGATTTGCTGGTGTGTTTTGGGTCATTGTCCTGCTGCAGCACCCAAGATCGCTTCAGCTTGAGTTGACGAACAGATGGCCGGACATTCTCCTTCAGGATTTTTTGGTAGACAGTAGAATTCATGGTTCCATCGATCACAGCAAGCCTTCCAGGTCCTGAAGCAGCAAAACAACCCCAGACCATCACACTAACACCACCATATTTTACTGTTGGTATGATGTTCTTTTTCTGAAATGCTGTGTTACTTTTACGCCAGATGTAACGGGACACGCACCTTCCAAAAAGTTCAACTTTTGTCTCGTCGGTCCACAAGGTATTTTCCCAAAAGTCTTGGCAATCATTGAGATGTTTTTTAGCAAAATTTAGATGAGCCTTAATGTTCTTTTTGCTTAAAAGTGGTTTGCGCCTTGGAAATCTGCCATGCAGGCCGTTTTTGCCCAGTCTCTTTCTTATGGTGGAGTCGTGAACACTGACCTTAATTGAGGCAAGTGAGGCCTGCAGTTCTTTAGATGTTGTCCTGGGGTCTTTTGTGGCCTCTCGGATGAGTTGTCTCTGCGCTCTTGGGGTAATTTCGGTCGGCCGGCTACTCCTGGGAAGGTTCACCACTGTTCCATGTTTTTGCCATTTGTGGATAATGGCTCTCACTGTGGTTCGCTGGAGTCCCAAAGCTTTAGAAATGGCTTTATAACCTTTACCAGACTGATAGATCTCAATTACTTTTGTTCTCATTTGTTCCTGAATTTCTTTGGATCTTGGCATGATGTCTAGCTTTTGAGGTGCTTTTGGTCTACTTCTCTGGGTCAGGTAGCTCCTATTTAAGTGATTTCTTGATTGAAACAGGTGTGGCAGTAATCAGGCCTGGGGGTGACTACAGAAATTGAACTCTGGTTTGATAAACCACAGTTAAGTTATTTTTTAACAAGGGGGGCAATCACTTTTTCACACAGGGCCATGTAGATTTGGAGTTTTTTTTCTCCCTTAATAACGTAAACCTTCATTTAAAAACTGCATTTTGTGTTCAATTATGTTATCTTTGACTAATAGTTAACGGTTTTTGATGAGCAGAAACATTTAAGTGTGACAAACATGCAAAAGAATAAGAAATCAGGAAGGGGGCAAATAGTTTTTCACACCACTGTATACCATTGTCACATAGAGTTTTTCACTTGTTTTTCAGTTAATTAGCATGACTATTTAGCCAGATAGGCTAGAACATTAGCTGCTAATTATAGCAACATCACCTGTTTTGTGCACAAGGACAAACCATAATACATGGCATATGTTATCTTAATACTTTTGGCCACCAATTTACAGTATATTAACTGACCTAAAGACAATGCTGCTACAAATTACTTTATAAATAGAGAAGAGGCATTTTACACAATCTACAGATCTGGGCATTAAGAACGCATTGCTTCGAGAAAAGGAATCTTGCGAGTTGAAGCCGGGGACAAATTTGTAGTTGACAAGACAAGATGACTCTAAGTTGGAATTTCAAGTCAAGGGGGCTTTTTCAGGGGTTTTACCAGTTGTAGGTAAGGAAGTAAATGTTGCAACATCACCCCGAATTTAGCATTATTCCTCACTTGGTATATTTTTAGGGTTATAGTCCATCCACAGCCTACTGTATACCAGGGAACCATAAAAATTTCAGAACTTCAATTCAAGAAATTTCTGAATCAGAACTTCACACAGAAATACTGAGGCCATTAGAAACAACACAGACTTAGAAGTGACCCAGGGATCCTGGCATTGTGAGTTACAGTAAATGATTGCAAGTTAATTAGTCTCACTGTATTAAATAATATGCTGTAAAATACAGGATATAACCAACTTACAGTACATAAGAAAAAAAACTGCTTGGGTTTTGTTTAGGTAGTAAATAATTTTTTGGCCGAAATTCCTTAAACTAATTTTAGTATCGGTATAAGTTCTGTAATTCTGTAAATTTCCATGTTGCCCATTTGAGTGACACAACATGGTCTTAACTGGAAAGTGTCGCACCACTGCGGTTGACTGGTTCCAACGCCAGATACAAACACTCGTCACATCCTCACGTAGGAAATTTCCTTCGTTTTAAAGATTGAAACAGATGATGGGGTACCCCGTACTAGACCCACATTTCACCACATCTTCTGGTCATCCAGTACCATGAGGTGTGGATGGCTTCAGTACAGTACAGTATGTAGTAGAAATACACCCAAAACCTGATCTGTCCTTTGGTTTCAAACAAGGAGCCAAGTCATTTCTGCAGATCTCGACATGAGACACTGTCTGCGTGTCCTTTAATAACATGTACTGTACGGTTGGGTTATTCTGGGATTATCATTGCTGTATTTGTGTCCATGGAGATGAAAGTTGTGAAATACCTCAAAGAGTTTGAATCTGAAGTAGATATTACTGCATTACAGATCGCACTTTAGATGTCAATAAGCCAAACTTTTATTTTGCTGCTCCAATAACCCACACGATGGCCTGATGCTTTAAAGTTCACTTCTGTGTGTGTGTGTGCTGTTGGTGTGGAGACTAAGATGAAATAAGAGGAGCTAAGTTTATGTGTGTGGGTCTGTCTTTTGAATTTGTAGGTGGAAGTAATGTGTGTGCATGTGGAAAAGCTGCGCATCCTGCCTGGAGCTCCAGCACCCGCTGGCTGTGCCAAAGAAAACTGTGGTCGGAAGAGAGCGCTAATAGAGCATGATGCACGTCACCTGAAACTAGAATCATCGGCAACTGAGAAACCACAGCGAGCAGCCATCCTCCTGCTAACGCTGGCCAGGAGCTCCTGTTCCAGTTCCAGCCTCCTGATCTCCCTACACCATTAGCTCAGCTCGACTTCCAATCGCGTGCCTGCCTCCCCCCTGCTAGGAGCTGGCCAACAACGGCGGTGACGTCCGGCCTATTAACACTTCCTCTGACTTCACCCCTTTGAATCTCCCAGAGCTCCAGATCTCGAGCTTTAGTGAGGAGCTGCTGCAGTGCCAAAGCCATCTGCAGCAAACCTTCATTGTGCTGTGCACTCAGTAGCGTTGGTGCGTATCTCCTTGGACCTCTTCATGGTCTAAAGATAATTTAGACTGGGGCTGGTTAATGTAAGCCAGCTATCTGTTGTGCCAAAACACTGAGTTGTGGCTTTTATGGAACGTGCACAGGCCATTCAAACCGCTTCATGAGTTCCCCTACTGTCTGGACCTTCTGGGTCCTGTCAAAGTCACGGTCATTGCTCTAGTAATGAGCCCAGAATGGGGAGAGTCAAAGCACTGGCAGACATTTCTCTCTGGAGGAAAAGGTAGTGTGCACAAGAAGAGTTCAGAAGCAGAAGAAATTGGCTTTATTTTACTGTTTCAAGGCTTGCTGAACATAATAGCCACTCTGCGTATCATTGTGTATTTGTTATAGGTGAACTAGACAATAATAAAATCTCTTACCTTTAAAAGTAATGTGGAAATTTCTAAGGAACATAAACATAATTGCTGAAACCATTTGTTCAAAGAAGGAAAAAAAAATCTATGAAGGTCATTTTGCATATACAGTATAAAGACTCACAATGTTATAATGCTCTCATGAAGTATTGTGCACATTGATATTATTACTTAATAGAAGACACTATAGTTTATAGCAATGATTACAGCATACAGAGATGTTACCAATCCACTAGGGCATAATAATAGCAGACTTGAATTGAATTTGGAAAAGAAATGTTTCTCCTCAATTGGAAATGTTTAGACATGACTGGTTTTGTTAAAAACTTAATTATATTTTTACTCTATAGTTTATTAAATTGATTATACTGTATTTCTAATCTGATGAAATTTCTCATGAATGGAGATGTAAAATCGATTGACTTCTTAGACTTTGAATGATGCAAATGTTTAATAGCAGGCTGTACATCATTTACATTTTGCAACATTTACAGTAGGTACTGGAACGTCTTATCCTGAAAATCCACAGATAACTTGTCACCAACTAACAAAAGAGACACATGTCCCTGTAGGAACTGTACAGACAATTATTCTCAAACACTCACTCTAAGCCATTTCCACATGTTTGGGCCATTAAAGGAGTTCCTGGGAGGCCAGTTTCAGGCTTGAAGCAGGCGGTCTGATCATGGCTCTGCTGTACTGAGAAAACTTTCTACCTTGATGGTATCCAAACACTAGTAGAACACTGGGGAAAGTGAATTAGTGGAACGAGAGTATATACAGAAATAAAGGTAGTTTTTGTTCTCTGTTATTCTGGACAATCAAAACTCCTAGTATTACTTGAACGTTCCTTGTAAATTTCGATTTATTTGTAAAAAAAAAAAAAAAAAAAGAACAAATTCTTCAGTTAAACAAAATCACAGCTAAAGCTTAGTAGCTTTTAAAGAAAACATGTATATATAATATCGACTGATGATTCAACTCAAGAGTCTTCTCTATTTATATTTAATTTAATATTTCATACATTGTTAACCAACAGTAATGCATCATAAGTGCATTTTATATCATTACTACCAAGTAATTTGCTTAATAGAGTATGCTTACTTGTAGACACAGTGTAACATTGAAAGATTTATTCTTTTATTTTCTGCTCTGAAATGGGAAATGATGAAATCACATTTTGGGGGGAAAAAAACAAGGAACTGCTGTAAATCCTGGAGCTGCCTGACTTGACATAATTTTAGAATCCTGCAGCACCCATAACCATAACTTTACAGCCTTCTGTCTAATATTGAGGAGGTTCCTCTTTTGTCGGCAAAACAGCCCTGACCCATGAAGTCATGGAGTCCATTAGATCTCCGAAAGTGTGCTGTGGTTCCTGGCATCAAGCAGTAACAGGTCCTGTAAGTTGTGAGGTACTGTAAAGGCCTCACTTGGTTTGGCCTGACTTGTTTTTCCAGCACATCCCACAGATTCCTTGATTGGCTTGAGATCTAGAGAATGTTGAAGCCAAGTCAACACTTCAAACTCCAGTTGTGTTCCAGAAACCAATTTTTAACCAGACAGGGTGCATCATGCTGCTGAAAGAGACCACTGCCATCAGGGAAATATAATTTCCATGAAGGGTTGTACATGGTCTGCAACAATGTTTAGGTAGGTGGTACACGTAAAAGCAACATCCACACGAAGGCAGGACCCAAAGTTTTCCAATAGAACATTGCTGAAGGCATCACACTGCCTTCTCCAGCTTGCCTTCTGCCCATAGTGTATCCTGGTGCCATTTCCTCCCCAGGTATATACCATGTCATAAGCAGAATTAACTTTTTTTCAGCTACAGTAGCTTTTCTATTGGATCAGACTACATAGGCCAGCCTTTGCTTCCCATGTGCATCCATTCTTCTTTCTTGAAACACTTGGCCAAACTGGGAACATCCCACAAGCGCTGCAGTTTAGGAGTTGCTCTGAGCCAGTCGTCTAGCCATCCCAAAATGTCCCTTGTCAAAGTCGCTCAAATCTTTACACTTGCCCATTTTTTCTGCTTCAAACACATAAACTTCAGGAACAAAATATGCCCTTGCTGCCTAATATATCCCACCCACTTTCAGCTGCTAGTGTAGGGCACTGGTGGCTCAGTGGTAGGTGTTTCGCCAGCCATGCGAAAGGCCCGGGTTCGATTCCCAGCCAGTACCCAAACTCCAGCCACTGGATGCAGTGCCGGTCCCAAGCCCGGATAAAATGGGAGGGTTGCGTCACGAAGGGCATCCGGCGTAAAAACTGTGCCAAGATGTAGTGCAGACTGGATATTCCGCTGTGGCGACCCCTTATCGGGAGCAGCCGAAAGACCAACAACAATAACTTTCAGCTGCTAGTGTAACGAGATAATCAAAGTTATTCACTGCACCTGTCAATGGTCATAATGTTATGGCTGATACAGTAAAGGGGAAACAGTTGGACTTTACATTAGTTACAGAATATAAGATACATGAACAGTTAGTATGGTCTTTTATGTCATATATTGGCAAAATGTTTGCATCAATAAACACATCAGTGAGTTCTTGGAAGCGGCATTATTTTCGGCATTTATATAACTTTATCATAATCTACTGAGTATAATGAGCCAAATAGCGCTTATGAACATTTTTCTGTAAATACTTAGTTCCCATAGCCATTCGGAATCATTCTTGCATCAATGAATATGGTTTAGTGAGGCTTGTGCATGTTTATTACTAAAATTGCAGAGCAGAATCAACTAATGCAAAGTGGTGAGGCGGATAAGCAGGGGGTAAAATAAACACTGTTTTATTGCCTATATTGTGTGGATGCTGGGTCTTTTTGGCTGCTGAAAGTGCTGCAAGAAGTCTTCTGCAATGCAAGACTGAAAGCTGCAGCACAATGTCATCATTCAAAATGAGTTCGGGGGGGAAAGCCATGGGACAAACACACGAGGCATCATGACACGCAGAGACCTCCTACATCATATATCGAATATCTGTCTGCAAATGTGGGCGTAAAAGATGTTTTACATATCTTCTACATTTTGAGAAACTTTTTAAAATTCCACATGGAATCATGACCTTTCTTGAAAGTACGGCAAACTGAAATTACATTCCAGAAATAGCTTCATGAGCTTGTTGGCATTGCACCACCCCCAGCATCTTTATACTGGGATGACTGTGCAGGCTAGACGTTCCAGTTTCTCTCTGTCCCTGCACCTCACACACACACACACACACACACACACACACACACACACACACACACACACACACACACACACACACACACACACACACACTGAAAACACACTTCAGTTCTCCTGATGACAGCCCGTGGGTGGTGGAAAAGACGAACTGTGTCAATAGTGTCCATTAAAAAAGGAGCCCAGTCTCTGGTCACTGGTTCCGTTAATGATGGATGATTATCTCAAAGTGTGACAGGTGTGGGAATCGTACAGGAGCACGCCTTCTCACTATGTCCTGTGTGTGTGTGTGTGTGTGTGTGTGTGTGTGTCTTGTCTCTTTGCCAGGCTTTCTTGCGTTTCTGTGTTTATCTGTCACCCCCCCTCCCCCAGCCCACAAGCCTCTCTCCATCTGCATTCTCTCTCTCTCTCTCTCTCTCTCTCTCTCTCTCTCTCTCACAACTCTACTCTGGTGTGTTTGTACCTGTAATCCACATGAATAGATGTGAATAATAATATTAGACAAGTGAAGAAGACTTAGACACATGCTCAGGTGTAATCTTAACCATCCTTCATGGTTCTATCTAAAACTTTCAGTCTTTCAATCAGGAACATTACCTTTGCATTTCTTTCCACCTCCTCCTTCTCCTTTTCGTCCTCCTCCTCTCTCTGCGTAGTGACACTAGGCAGATAACTCCAGGGCTAATGAGGCTGAATGTGTGTCCTGCCGCCTGCACTCTGTCTCCTCGCGGTCCAATCTCGCTGTCACACTCAGGAAAGCGGCCTATCTGAGCCATTACAAGCCAGCCACACGGCAGATCTGCTCAATACACACTCTCACACACTCACACAGACACATAGTCTATATTATTATCTTTATGGGAGTTTTTCCATGGACTTTACATACATTTCCTCAAGCAGGTCCAGCAGCAGGTACAGTAACACGGGCAGCTGTTCTAATCTTCCCTGCCGCTCTCGGAGTTCCAGTAGAGCTCAGAACCCCGGGCTGTTATGAGAAGGGAAGCTGCTCTCGAGTCTATTACAGTAAGTCAAGGTGGAAACTTCAGCATTTCTCTTCTAGCCTCGTTTTCCGACTTCAAGAAATTCAAGAAATCTCCTTCAAGCACTGTTTTTGTACTTTCACACCACAAGCTAGACCAGTTTAAAGAAATCATAACATGCGAAAGCGATTTGGTTAGATGTCATACAAAATAAAAGGGCAGTACATACTTTTTCCCACCGAATCTTTAGAAGTCGTGTTGAGCGTGATTATATCCTTTCAAGAAATGTATTACGAAAATTGTCCGTGCAGCTAGATGGGAACGTTCCCTTAAGGAAGTGGGTGAAAAATTACTGGAAAATATGAGTTTAAGACACAAGAGCTGGGCGATCGATAAAATACATCATATCGTGTTGGTATGAGAGAATAATAAACAACAGCATATTCTGAAATGGTTTTATTTTATGCACGCCACAGCAAATTAACAAGATTTACATTTTCTATTTACTACAGATGTATACCGATCAGTCATATACTCCCACTGCCAGGTGAAATAAATAACATTCATCATCAATTAATTAATTAGGAGGCATTCCGAGTGGCACGAGTCATGATAATATCTGGTAACAGCGTCACTCTGCATCATACAGTAGGTATTCCAGGATTCATTAACTACACGAACTGTCAGTCACCGACTTGAGTGAGGTAAGATCTGTATGATCCATAGTACTGAAAGAGGAGACAGCAGCTTTCTGCGAAAGAGAATAATTGACACGACTATCCACCACCTCCATGGTTTATTCTCCTAATTTTTTGGCTACATAATACTGATAAGAAAAGCTACTTTCGCCACGCCGATTACTCGAGCTGTCAATCGCTAACTGTCAGTCACCAGCTTTGCAAGTCCCGGTTAGTTAGTTCCCCCAGTCATGGAAGGATATGTGTTGGTGGAGCAAATTATGCAGCCATAGGCACAAGGGGACAGCCTAAGTGCTGGAGGCATCACAGCCCACACACAACAACACTCCCTCTCGTGAAATATTATTTAAATATATACCATAAACTGGTGACAGAATCATGGGCACCCGAGGCTTATTCATGTCTGTGGGAACCAAATCACAGATACAAACACTCTTGATTAGAAGATTAAATATCAATAGGCCTTTTCCATTTTAGTTATCTTCAAACACGTTCACCTCTGGTTGTAAGAAATCGCTAAAATAACAGCTTCATCTATTGACGAAGTCCCTGTAAATTTCATATAGAAATGAAAATTTATTAGTACAAGGGCATTGATACAGTATATCCATGCAGCCAGTAATACTGTTCACTAAGTTTTAAAGAATTAATCATCATCTTCTGACCAATCAGAAGTGCCGTCTGCTGATTCATTTTCTTCAGGCATCTGGCATCAAAGGCGTCATAATAAAAGTCTTTTCCCTTTTTTTATGAAGAACCCAAATTTTTCATGGCAATATTATGTACATTATAATCAGAGGGAGGTTTAGATATGGGAAACATGGGCAAACGACCAGGGCGCCATCTACCAGGTGTGGCACAGAGTGCGGGGGGGAAAAAAAGTTGAGAATGATTTCTTGATAGATTTTCTATTGCTTGTTTTCACGTTCGTTTTTTTCATGTCACTGTTGGGGTTAATTAACCTTGTTGGTGGCCGGTTTTCTAGTTTGTGAGTGAGACATGGTTTCCCACTCAGTTGTATAAGATAGAGAGGGAAGTGATTAAGTGGACATCCCATCAGGTCTCCCCACTGGAAGCCAGACTGGAAGCGAGAACAGGGAAATGCACATCTAACGTTTTACAGCAATACAATTAGTAAAATCACTCACACTACAAAATGCTACAGAATAAACCACAGATCATTCATAATGATGTGAATATGTGATGTACTGTGTAGTTTCAATGGTATATTTCATTCTTCTGTTTTGTGTGAAATTGTTAAGAATAATATATAACCAGTCTGCACACCGCCAAGGGAAAATTATTTATTTTGCCTTGACTCTTAATTGGGTGTGCCTAATGTCCTGATTCCCTTCTAATAAAATAAATAAATAAGAAAAGGTCAAACCCATCAGGTGCCCAGTTTAGAAAAAAGAAAACAAGAAATGGGCTAAAAAACAAAGGTATTCAGTATTAATAATTCCAGTTACCTACAGTATATGGCTAGTTCTGGCTGGAGAAATAAAACTAACTCTGCAAGAGCTTCATGAGTCTTGAATTCTGGAATGCATTTTTGCATGGAACAAGGGTTGTGAGGGAATTTGGCTCTGATTACTCTCGTTCAAGGTGACAAACTTTATGATATATAATGACCAAGACTTATTGTAATGTACTAATGATGAACTAATTCATTCATTCATTAATTTTCTATACCGCTTAATCCTGTGTTCAGGGTCGCGGGGGACCTGGAGCCTATCCCAGGAGACTTCGGGCACTAGGCAGGGTACACCCTGGACAGGGTGCCAATCCATCGCAGGGCACACACACTCACACACCCAATCACACACTACGGGCAATTTAGGAACACCAATTAGCCTAACCTGCATATCTTTGGACTGTGGGAGGAAACAGGAGAACCCGGAGGAAACCCACCAAGCACGGGGAGAACATGCAAACTCCATGCACACAGAGACGGGAATCGAGCCTGGCGTAATGTACTAATATGCACCTTAATTGTAATATAATAAATATTTGAAAAGAAAAATCCTATGACTTTTTTTGTATTAAAAACACTTTTCTTTTATTGGTCGGATGAAATATGCTAATTTTTTGAGATAGGAATTTTGGGTTTTCATGAGCTGTATGCCACAATCATCAATATTAAAACAATAAAATGCTTGAACTACTTCAGTTGTGTGTAATGAATCTAAAATATATGAAAGTCTAATGTTTATCAGTACATTACAGAAAATAATGAATTTTATCACAATATGCTAATTTTTTGAGAAGGACCTGTATTTCTTTAAGCCATGAGAAAAGTTCATGTTTATTTGAAATTTGGACTGAATGCTCAGTCAGCATTTGTGTATTTGTATGAATGTATGAAAGGATTGCTAAAGTAGTATAAAGCGTTACCGCTGGTGAGTGTAAAGCTGATTCAGTTAATGTCTGCTGGATATTGACCTGTAGCTTATTTGTTTATTTCTTACTTATAGTATATGACAAGACTGAAGAACAGCCTGTTATAGGTGAGTCGTGCATTTACATTCAATGTCAAGAAGAAACCTTTTAAATTGATCAGTCTATTTAAACTCTTTAACCTTAGTGATGAATATTTGCTCTTTGTAAAGAGGAATAAAGCAGTGTACTGTAGTTGGACATTTGCCTTGCTTTTAAGCAGATAAATATGAACAGTATATTTTTCTTGATATGAGTTATATAAAAAGGTTTTAAGGCAGAATTTCTCTTTCTACGCCCTGCATACATTTATTAAAATACTGGGAGCCAAAGCTTAATAAGACTGAGTACCAAGAATCTGTACTGTTTCACCATGTTGCTCTCTTCTCTACATCATGAACACTTGCTCAGAATAATCTGTGTGCATTATGAGGGAAACTGTATTTTTATTTTTTTTAATGCCCTATTTTATCAAAAAACAAAAGAAAGAAGAAAAAAAAGAATGAAAGCACCCAATTAGCATGAGCGAATGCCTAAAATAAAAAAATATATGTACAATACATTCATTAAACAATGTCGAATAATGTTTTTTAAGGAAATTTTTAAAAATGAAATCCCATGATATTACGGTTTTTCATTAAATACATGCTAACGAGATATCTTAGTCATAACGGGAATTTGAATTATTAATATTAATGCTTGTTTTTTGTTATTCCTGGGTGTAAAAAGTAAAAAGTTCCTGGATGGAACTGCAGCTCATCACACACATACAGTAACATACAGGGCACAAATAAAGAAAAAAGAAAGACATCCCATAGCCTATAAAATAAGATAAATAGGCTTCACATCCTAAAAGTGCCTAGATCTGGTTCATCAAGTAATTCTTTGTATAATTCATCATAAAAAACAATCAATATGAACTTTTAAGGCAAGAACATCTTGTCCTAGACTCACTCACTTCAATTCTCAAGGTAGCAATCTGAAGCACTCTCATGATGGCCTGATTTTGGAGCACTTTAACTATGTCATATACACAAAAGAAGATTAAATAAAGCTTCTGCTACGGCCGCTAAATGATGATTCGTCTCTTTTTCTTTTTTTTTTTTTTAGCTCTATAAACGTTTCCAAAGTTTTAAATGTGATGATGTTTTTATTTTTTTATATGAATAATGAATATAATGAGGTTGAAATTAATTCATACACACTTGGGGACGGTAGTTATTGACTATATGGACAGAGCTGTCATCTCCCACAGCAGTCCATTTCATCAGGGCTGATACTTGAAGAATGTAATAGTGCATGGCCTTTTCAGTTTATTCTGTCATTAAAGCTAAGCTAAAAGGACAGGGTGTGAAATGACTTGTTCACTCCCCTGCCTGTAGGCAAATGGTATCTCCCTGCACATATCACTCATCCTAAACTCACTGTGAAATGATACTAAAAGGCATTGCAAATAATAAATGATAAAGCATTTAAATAATTGGGACCACATTACTGTAAAAAAAAAACTCCTGCTTCATTCTCACTCTGTATTAAAAGTGAAATTCAAACTGATAAACCCGTTTTCTCATTATGTGATGTGAGGGGTACTAATGATATGGTGCAAAAGATTTAAAAGCTAATAAATTGACTGGAAACGTCTGTCATTTTTCTCAGCTTCAAAGTCTACCATTGCAGCTTACTGAACCCGGCATCTGTCTTCCCTATAGGCTTAATACAGCAGTGAAGATCCAGAGCTAATTTAGATATAGTTTGTCTCAAATCCCTTTTTCTATTTGTGCAAGAATTGAAAGAAAGACGATGTTCCTGAAAGCAAAGTACACATTCGACGTTTGCGTACACCTGAATTAATGAAGTCATGTTTGACCCCCTTTTCACTATTCACTTTCATTTGTAACACTTTATTTGAAGTATGAACAGTATGTGTTGCATAACGACTTTATAAAGCATTTCTGGAAACATCTATGAAAGGCTTCTGTCGAATCTCATGAGGTGCAATGGGAATTTTATGTAGTGTAAAACCTATTTTAGTGAAAAAAATAATATTTGCTTGTTTATATTAAACAAAGCACATTAATTCATTCATTCATCTACCAATAATGCACTCATGAAGGGTTGAAATTACTATGTACTGTAGTATGCATTCTACAAGTTTTCCATTTATCCAGTTCTGTAGTATTCTGAGAAAACTCATCCCATGTTACCTTGGTTGAATGAGTACTTGCTTTCAGGGATATAAATAATTCAGTTTTTCAGTTTCAAATAATGCAGTTCTTATCACTCCATCAGCATGTTTACATTCATCAGTACAGTGAGACAGCAACTTACTGTACCTTTCACTCACTAGACTTTTTGTATATGTATGCATACAGTATACAGTAGAGGATTCCCGCAGCTCCTCCCACATGCAGATTCTGCTGCCTGCATGCTAACATTACCTGAGAAAGGAGTGTGTGGTCAACTCGCTGCTGCTCCTCAATCTGTCTAAATCTACTTCCGTCTGTCGTATGCACCGTCACTGTAGATGCTATGCAGTCTGATCCAGAGATTCAGTAGCTATGAGCTCAACCTGGTGTAGTCAGTTTTCACTGTAGATAACGCTGTTGCAGTTGGCGAGGAACGCCTGTGACATGTTCACAGTATGACATAAAAGTTAATGATGACGCTGCCTACATACGCAAACACCAACAGCCACCAAATTTCCATAAAAAATGCTGTAACGTAAAAATGATATAAAAATGCACGTTTAAATTGCGTATTTTTAATAGTTTCATTTGAATGAATATTTGTTGTGACTCGTCTTTGGCTTCAAACCAGCATCAATTCTTACCCTTGCACATGTGCACAAAGTCAGGGATTTATGTAGGATCAGTATCACATACAGGTTGAAATAACAGTCATTAACTGAAACATAAACAGCGATGTTGAAGGCTTAAAACTGTGTGAGGAAAAATTTAACTCTGCTCCTAAGGTGAGGTTGTGGACAGCTACACCATGGCAACAAATACAAAGTAGTTATACTGCATCAGCAAGGTCTCTCCCAGGTAATGATTGCAAAGCAGGTATGGGCTCCACGATGTGCTATTCAAACCAATTTGGAAGAAGCACATAGAAACAGGGAATGTTGAGGATCTTTGATGCAGTTTTTGGCCAAGGAAACTTAATGCTGCAGATTAGAAAGACCTATCACGTTTATTTCTTTGACATTGGATTGTATGTCCCACGGTTCCATAAACAAAGAACTGATGGAAACTACTGGGATAAAGGTACAAGTTACAGTACACCCATCTACTAAGAAATCAGCCAAAAGCGGTTCCTCATGGTAGAATTGCAGCACAAAATACAGTTTGCATGTTCCCCTTGTGTTTGGTGAGTTTTCTCCAGGTATTCCAGTTTCCTCCCACAGTCCAAAGATATGTCTTGTAGGCTGTTTGCTGTTTCCAAATTTCCTTTAATGTAATATTTGGTGTGTGTATGCCTGTGGTTTGCAAGAGGCTGGGGTACTCAGTAATGTAACTTTCCCTACAGCAATAACCACTGCCATCAAGTAATAGATCATTGTGGCCAAGCAATGCTTAGCAAAGGGATCTTCTTAGCGAAGGGAACTACAGTACTGTCCTAGAGGGCCTGTGTCCAACTGTTGGTGTTTCTTCTGCTCAAATTCTGCTCATTTGACTAATCTGTTAATCACTAGCTTCAGTAACTGTGTTTAGGAATCAGTGAATTACAAACTATACCCTGGCCCTCCAGGACTGGAGTTAAAGATTATTAACTCCACTGCGCATTATACCCCTATGTGGCACAAACATGGAGGCACATTTAGAGGATGATGTATTCTTGAATGCTTTTGCATTGCAGTTTCCCCTTCATTGTAACTGAAGGGTCCAAACCTGTCCTGGCATGACAGTACCCCCATACAGAAACCAGCATCCATAAAAAAAAAAGCGTGAGAAAAGCATTAAATCAATCAACACTGCTTTAAGTAAAATGAAACAATACTTGCATACATCTTATGAAGTATGATACTGTAGGAGCATTTTAAATTAACCTTGCTGTTAACTTGCTGTTCCTTAAATCCCACCATTTTCTTGATTACATAATTTTAAATACTTTTACTCTTCAAATTCACATCACTGTAAAAACAAATGCAGAACAATCCTGCTAACAGAAATCAGGCCCGTGCTTGAGATTATTTTAAATAAATTTTTTTATTCTGAGAGAAAGCTCACTCTGAAGTGTATCCCACTCCTTCTAAAGTATTGCACATGGGTGCGTTCGCTGCCCATGTGTCGTGGCTTTGGAAATAAAAAGTTGCAAAGAGAAAAAAAAAAAAAAATAATGGAGCAGGAACGATGAGGGAGGAAAAGGAAAATGCGAGTGATTGATTGTGAGGGAACATTACACTGATTATTTACATCCAGTTTGGAGAAATGGCACAAGCCTAAAGCCTTAAAGCAAACAAAGAGCCGAGATCCCACATTTCAGAGCAGCCTGTTCCAACACAGGGTGAAAATCCATTATGTCAAATTTCATTTCCTTTCTAGCAATACAAATGGGTTGTTCTAAATGAGGAGGAGAAATGGCAAAAATTTGTAAGATTTTTCTTTTTTTTATTAAAATCTTTTTTTTTTTTTTTTTAGTAATGCAGCCTCCTAGGGAGACCACCTGGGAGATTGAGCAAGACTGAAAGAGAGAGAGAGAGAGAGAGAGAGAGCGGGAGAGGGAGAGGTGGTGCTCTTTGTTTTTATTTCTCTCCACAGCTTGGGCAGGAGAAAAAGAGCAAGGATGATGTTCTCTTAGAAGTTCTACACTGGAAGTTTTTAGTCTTTCATATGTTTGGAGTTTTGCCAACACACACACACACACACACACACCTATGTACTGTACTGTATATATACAGTTAAGTTATCCAAATGACACAGTCAAGAGCTTAAATTTTCTGGGTGTGCACATCTGTCAAGGAACCGAAAAAGACTCCTGGTTTTCCTCAGCTTCTTAAACCGCACCCTCTGATCACTACATGCACCTATGTTTAGTTTGTCTCACTTGTGATATGAGTTGTTGTGATATGACCCTAGTCACTGCATCACCTCATGTGCTTGTCCCTGTGTCAGTCAGGGCTTACAATTTCCAGTAGTGCTGTATTCTGTCCTCAATATTTTCAATGGCTTTAGTGTAAAAGTCTGCACACACATCAGTTTCCTTATGGATCTCAACTAGAGCTTACATATTAACTCTTTTCGAATAGAGAAAAAAGCAAGTGATGTACCAATATGAAAAATCCTGACTGAAAATAAATCCATATGCAATACTCAGAAAGAAGTTTCCACCATGTTGAAAATATGGTTTATTTCAATGATTCATGTATCAACATACATTATTTAATCCTGGACATGGTGCCAATAAATTTCGGGGCACACAAGCACACCCACAATCTGCTTACACACTCTCCCACACTTCCACTTAAACGTCCATGCATGTCTTTAGACTGTGGGAGGAAACTGGAGTACATGGAGAGGAGCACACGGAGCAGAGCACATGTTCTCTAGTAGAGTTTGGTGTTCCACAGGGTTCAGTTTAAGGCCCACTGCTTTTTCCCTTTACATGCTTCCTTTGGGCAACATAATCCATAAGCATGGTATTACTGTAGTTTTCATTGTTATGCTGATGACACACAGTTATATGTCTCAGCACAACCAGATGAGAAAAACCAGCTTGCTAAAGTTGAGAAATGCGTAAAGGATATAAGAGTCTGGATGCTAAATAACTTCCGTCTGCTTAATCCTGATAAGACAGAAGTTCTAGTCATAGGACCGCATTCAGCTAGAAGTAAGATTTTGGATCACACTGTAACTTTATATGGCCTCTCTGTTCTATCTAGTGCAACAGTAAGAGATCTCTGTGTGATTATACTGTAGATTCTAGTCTTTCATTGGAAGCTCATGTAGAAAATATCACCAGGATATCATTCTTTCACCTCAGAAATATTGCCAAGTTAAGGAATATATTGTCACTAATTGATGCAGAAAAACTAGTTAATGCTTTTATCACCTCTAGGTTGGACTATTGTAATGCCTTACTGTCTGGTTGTTCAACTAGGTGCATAAACAAGCTTCAGTTGGTCCAGAATGCAGCAGTGAGAGTCCTCACTAGAACCAGAAGACACGAGCACATCACCTCTATCTTATCGTCGTACCAAACGTATGGAATAGCCTTCCAATTAATGTTCTGGACTCCAACACAGTCTTAGTGTTTAAGTCTAGGCTAAAAACCTATTTATTTACTCAAGCATTTTTGTAAATAGATTTGCCTTAGGTAAAGGAGCAGATCTGAGGGACTCATGGACATAGAGTATTACGGTGAACAGGTATGTTTAGATGCTGTCTTCCCTACTCTCATTGATCACTCAGGTGATTGGTTGCTTTACATCTCAGAGGGCCCTCCTATCTGTGTTTCCTTCTGGCTCTCCCTTTTAGTTATGCTGTTATAGTTAGTCCTGCCGGAGTCCCTGCTTGCACTCTACACTAAAAATACATTCACCTTATACATTATGTTACTGTGACCAACTGTTATCTCTCCTCTTCTGCTCTCCCCTCTCCTGTTTTTGTCGAGCTACACATGTCGTTCCTTAGATGCCATTGATCCAGACTCCCTCTGCTCTCTGGACCTGTCTGGTGCCCCGCTTCTGGTTGAAGATCTCATCACATGGATACCCTGTGTGTCTCTTTGGGATGCGTCCGGTGTCTGGGGACGGTTTCACTCTACCATGAAGACGGTTCTGGCCTCGACTGATGTTGACAGCTGTTTCTCTGAGGACTTGACTTGGCTGCAGTTGCTCGATAGTTCAGGACTGGAATTTCCTACGAGTCTATCTGAGCCTCCAAAAACTACCTGGACTCCATATTAACATCAATTAACATCAACTGTTATACTGAACTGCCTGCCACCTAAGACAGTATAAATGCAGATCAATTCCTGCTTTGTGTTTCTGTTACACCCTGTTGAATCTGGTTCCTTTCAAGGTTTCTTCCTATTACCATCTCAGGGAGTTTTTCCTTGCCAGTATTGCCCTTGGCTTGCTCATCAGGGTCTATCTGACCATTTTAATTCATTCACATTCACATTTCATACAAACTTAAATAAATATTTTGAATATGTATAGATGAATTGTGACAATGACAATTGCCAACCACTATACCCCCGAGTCACATAGGTTTAACTAATTAAATAAAATTAAGTACATTATAAAACACAATTCATTAGTGGATTCCTCTGAGCCACATATTTACTATTTACATACAGTAGACTAAATTCTGGTATACTCAGAAACGCTGCTCTTTTATAATACTCTTTTATATGCATGTTGGTTGTATGACTGGGTCGCTCTCTCTCTCTGTGTGTGTGTGTGTGTGTGTGTGTGCGCGTGTGCCCTATAATGGTGTGACCTTTATCCAGGGGTTTGCCCTGAACTTGCTGGAACAGGCTCCAAGCCCCCTGCAACCCTACACAGGTTAAGCATTTTGTAAAATAAACAAAAAATTTACTTAGGAGAATTTCTTCAAATGCTACCTCTCAAACAAAGCCATGATGATTCTGCTGTTTTGTGCACTGGACAATATTTCTACCCCATGTAGAAATAGACAGAAAGAAAACAATTCCACCAATCATAGTTTACGGAAATGACTGGCAGGTCATTATGATAGCACTGATTGATTAGTGGACAAAAGTGATTATCGGTCACCTTAGCAACAGATCGCACACATGGTAGTCTCTGGGCAAGTATGTTGAATGGGTGCATTTGTTAAGGTAAGATGAGAAGTGATCTAGCTAATGAGTGAACATACTTAGCAAAGTGTTGTGAACTCCTATGAGTTTGGCTTTTGTTTCACACCAATAACAATGTTTTTTTTTTTTTTTTTTTTAAACCTTGTATTCTGTATGCTTACTGTATGCCCATGTTTAATCGCATATGTGACTTGCGGTAATTGAGCAGCAATGGTAGCATCCATCTATTTTAACTACTGAATTAATCAAAAGACACTAACAATGCAGTTAGACATTCATTTTATTCGTTTAATGGCATCATGTCCATTGGCTCCTTACCATTAATTTCAGCAAGTTAGTAATCTTGTGTCATTTTTTCATCTGCCTTTGTAAAAAAAAAAAAAAAATTGGTTGATTTTTTTTATTTATTTAAAACATATTACCAACACCTACTGCACTTACTATTTGAGGCTAAAACCTTTTTATTTTTAACAGTTAATCACCGATTTATTTTTAGCATCTGAAAAGCCAGAGATCCCTTGAGCGGCTACTTCCACTGTTGTAATGTAAGTTGTCTCTTTTTTGTCCATAAAATTCATCAATGATGAAAATGATTTAACATTCTAGCTACAATTTCTTTTGTCTAAAAACTTGTGCATTGTTCACTTCTCTTTGACTAGCCATGTCTAAACTAACTAGTTAAATAATTTTATAACTTGTGTTAAACCTTAGAAATAAATAAATCTCTTGTAATGCCTACAAGAGCATCAGAACACAGCCATTTAATTGTATATTTATTTATTTATTATTCATTATACATTTTTTTAATGTTCATTCTGTTTTTGTTTTTTTCATCCAGAAAACACATCTTTTCTAGATGCACACTTGCAAAATCATGGTATCAAGAATATTAATAACAAGCTGTGTTGAAAGAAACTTGGTCAAATAGATATCCAGGACAATCAGTTTCTTTGTGAAATACTTTTTTTTTTGTGCAAATTTTTTGAATGTGTACGTTGGGATGAAAAAATAAAAAATAAAAAAATAAATAAGTGGTACTTCTACAAGTACATTTTAGGTGAGTACTTGTAATTTTACTTAAATATTAAGTTTGTGTACCACTTTTCTGCCACCTGTGCTGCACTTGTTCTGCCAAAAACTGTGTAGATGTGAAATATTTTCATATGGTTCTTCCAGTATCACTTTATACTGTACAGAATGTATTAACACACTTGATTGAGATATAATTTCTTTTATATTAAGATGTTCAGTCCATAATAAATTCAGAGTTTAATTCCATTGAGAGCGAGAGAGAGTTAGAGAGAGAGAGAGAGAGAGAGAGAGAGGTACTGAGAGAGACCGCACGTGGACAATTAATGATGTTAACAGTTGACCCTTGTGGCCTGAACAGTGGCATTGTTCCAGTGTGTTCGGCGCATAAATCTCGCCACGGCCAAATCAACTTTTTTGATAGTTCACCAAATAGAACTAATGACCTTGAATAAGAAGCAAATTAGCAAACACACAGAGCCATCTGTGTGCCCAGCAGGCATTCAAATTAGTTCATCTTTGCCAAGGTAACCTAATGAATCTCGTACATTTTACATGCAAATCTTGAACTACTCTTGCTCTTCTGCTTCGCCAAACGTCATAGGCAAATAAATATATAAAACCTAATTATGATTTAATTAATAGAAATCTCTTGTTCCATGGAATGCATGAATTAGCTCAGTTCAGTTTAGTTCTGACATGAACTAGGGTTACAGCTTCATCAGTGATGCTGTTTTAACAAGCCCAGAGGTCCAAGCATGGCATGCCAAAGCAATGATGCGAGGTCGTTCAAGTCAACCTGGGACTTTTGATTATGAGAGTAAAACCTCCCTTAATTCCTTTATATAATCCCCGGTTACACTAATGCACTTATCCCAGTGTTTCACTAGTGATGGATACCATCAACGTAGAACGTTTTCTCAGGATGCCGGAGCCATGATAGAACTGACTGCCGCATGTTTGAAATGCTAGCCTCCCAGGATCATTATCCACGAATGTACAGCCTACTTTAAAATATTTGCATAGTGCTTTTATTTTTAAATTACTTTCTAATTTGATTAGCTTTTACCATTAACTACATTTCTGTTTCCTCTTCTTTATGGTTTCTCTATTTTTCGAGCATCATTTGACATTATTAAAGTCCCATATGTTAGTGAAAATAGGCTTCCTTTAGGGTGGTCCCTGATATACTGTAGTGTCTTCTACACTTAGAAAGGTGACATTTTCAAGGATTTAGGCCCCCTCAAAACTTGTGGTCCCAAGCTACTACCTCCCTTGCCTGTCCTGTCACTACACCTCTGTACTGTATATGTGTATGTGCATGCTCGTGTGTGTGTGTGTGTGTGTGTGTGTGTGTGTGTGTGTGTGTGTGTGTGTGTGTGTGTGTGGTTCAAAGCCTCAAATATTACAAACAGTTGTTACAATAATGATTTAATGTTTATTGGATTAATGCTGGAAGCAATAAAACTGTGCTGTCAACCAATCTGATTCTTGCCAGATCTGTTATGCTGGGTGTTCATTGGCAACTTCTAAATGTATGGAGTTGCTTACAAAATGTAAGCAAAATTAACCTATATTGTAGCTTGCATGAACTGATTTTGAAAACATGTTTTTTACAAGTGAAGATTTTTGTCAGTGTAGGGTCCATGCAGAGTTTAGATGGACCCTAATAATCCACTAATAATCAGAACAATAGCCCAATTGGAATAAAAATGGATTATATAAAAACCTCAGACAGGACAGAATGAAAGAGGTAGAGTAAACCACTGATACTCCATTCACTCATTCACACACAGGCAGGGTACCCCCTGGACAGGGTGCCAATCCACCACAGGGCACACACACTCAAACACTCATTCATACATTACGGACACTTTGGGAACGCCAATTAGACTAATCTGCATGACTTTGGACTGTGGAAGGAATAATAATTACATTTAAACTATATAGACACCTGGTCCAAGCATTTTTCTTTAATTGGGATAACTATATTATTTCTGCACGTGTCTGTCCCATGTGGAGGTAACACTATGTGACTTCACAAGGTTCCATAAGGACTTTCATCCCCTGGGCCTCTGGATGTGGAAGAAGGTACAGTATAACTGGCTTGTAATTTTGTATGTAATAAAGCATCTAACCAATTACAAAAAATTACTAAAAATCTGACTTTGTAATTTTCTGGCAGATTACAACATATAGTGTACATGGGGGCGGAGGGGGGGGGGGGGTTAGCCATTTACACACTACGGGCAATTTGGGAATGCCAATTAGTCTAATCTGTAGGTCTTTGAACCATGGGAAGAAACCAGAGTACCCGGAGGAAACCCACCAAGCACAGGGAGAACATGCAAACTCCATGCACATAGATACCGAGGTGGGAATCAAATCCAGACTCTGGAAGTGCAAGGCAACAATCCTAACCACTAAGCCACCATGACTTGCAATTTATTGATTATGTTTTTATTGTTTATGGTCTGATTACTGATGCATTATTATACTGGAAGTAAACGTAGCTAGAGTTATTAAAATGTAGCTGATGTAAATATATAAATGTAGTGAGTAAATATGTATTACGTGAAAGACAGGTGTTTATAGGTAAATACTGAAATACAGCACTTAAGTAAAATAATGAAGTAACTGCTACCTATCTCGACATTGCATGTGTGTGTGTGTGTGTTTGTGTGTGTGTGTTTGTGTGTGTGTGCGTGTGTGTGTTTGTGTGTGTGTGTGTTTGTGTGTCCACTCCTGCACTCCTCACCATGTCTCTGTTTTGGCTCTACTGTTTGAAGACACACATCATTAGGCACTCAATGACACTGTGTTCTTGCAGAAAGTTCCTACCATTACTGTTCATGACATCCCACACTCCTGTAGAACCAAAGTAGCGCACAAATTCATATCCAGCTCTAGCAACTGCATCAACTTTGAGAGTTGGACCAAATAGATTGTCAGTGTGGGCAGTGAGGTCAGTCACCTCTCATGAGGCAGAGCCAATTTTGCCTTTTTAACGCAGAATGCTGTTATTTTTGCCTGTACGATCCACCAGCTTCTAGACAAGCAAACTACTTACTTCGATACAAAAATACAGTCATGCAGTGTAACCATAACCTTACATGCACACGCAGTCGCTTTGTTGGCATGAATCCTATTCATCTGGAGCAGTCAGTCCTCCACTCCTGGAGTCCAGTGCTGCTTCTATACACGGCAATCCCACAACACACCTTCATTATACATCAAGGGCGTTAGGCCCATTAGGATAAATACCCTAAATGTCCTGACTTTACTAATGGCACGCAGCATGACAGCTCACTGATTGACTTGGGGAGATGACTGGATACCTTTGCACTTCTTTGTCCCTTTCTCTAATAGTTTCACTACAGAATGAAGTCTCATACAAGCCTTGAGTAATGACTGATTATTATTTAATGCCGAAATTCTCTCTTTTTTTCCACCCACTCTCAAGCTTTCTTCCTTCTCACTTTCTCTCTCACACGTTCTCGCTTTTACTCTCTCGCGCCACTCAGACCCATATACTTGATGTAATGGATTTCCCCCTCACCCCCCCACTGAGCCAAAGATATGAGGAGACATGGCGCAGGTGGGGGGTGTAGATATACACTGTCCAAGTTTAATCCCCTCTCTTCCCCACTCCTTACAGGCTGTTAGTCGAGGATCTGATGACTGATAAAGACAAATTTCCCAAGGCAGCAGGTACAGAGGGGAATCGCTGTTTGCTATCAACCCCTGTCAATTATCCTCATGCTAGCACGATAAAAGACTCTTAATGGGCCCTTCATATCAGCACTGCGACTTGGATCTGTCCCATGCGTGACAGAGAAACCAATCCCCCCGCCGCCTCCATCTGATAACAACAGTTTCCCCTGTCTAATGATACAGTGCAGGGTTCCTCACTACGTCTTATCTTTCAGACACCTCCCTGGAAGCCCAGGCATTCGACACACCCACACAGACACCTTTTATTCTCTATGATTCTATTCTCATACGTATAAATTACAATTAATACAACTAATTTCCTTTTTATTTCGTAACAGAGAGGGGGGTTGTTCCACACACCCAATGTATCCGGCTTATATAGATACACACACTACAGTATAGAGTCCATGTATCTAATGTGCTCAAGAAATTTGATTGCTTCATATAGCCATAGATACGTTATATTCCCTTGCAAATGTGCCTTCAGGAAATATGTGCCATTAAGAAATAAAAGCATCCCCGGTGGCATTTGCTAACATCTCACTTGTCAAACTCACTCTTTCCAATTAAATCCCAGCATTAGTTGGTTAATAAGCTGGTTTTTGTTTTTTGGGTTTCTTTTCTTCCACTTGTGCACCATAGAGACAGATAAACACCTTCCACCCACTCTTACTCTTCCCACTTTGCAGCAATTCTTAGGAGCTAATAGATTTGCAAAGTTGCAATATGCTTATCCAATTACGGGATCTACATTAGCAATTAACTTCCAGCTAAAAATAACAATAATGCCAATTACATGCATACAAAATCATATAATCAGCATGCTCTGTCACTACACAATTATTGTGATTACCCCTCGGTATATGGATTGCTTTGCCAGAAGGGTATGTACGCAAAGAACATTCTCATTTTCCTTCCACTTATAAATTACCAATTTCATTTCCCGCAAAGAGCACAGAGGGGAAAAAAATGCAGACAGCTAAAATACCCTGAAAATGGACATTTATTTAGTGTTAAAGTGAGGGCTAATGGAGTAGTACTTTCCTGCCAAAAAGTCATTACCATGGCGAACATTGGCCTAACAAATTACACTGAACTGCAACAGGTAAGAATGGCTATAATTGCCTTCACCTTAGCCTCAGCACTGTCAACAAATGTCAAAGTTCACACCAGTATTGGTACATTTTACTTTGGGAGGATTAGGAATTCGTTTTTCTTTTTTTCCCCTTTCAGGTTTTTTGGAGCCCAGTTTTCTGGGACTGGCACAATGGTATCCTCCATTGGCAGGGAACAGAGTGCGGCCTGCAGGGATGTCTGCACTCAACGTTGGTGGTCTGAGAATGGTAGCGGATAGACTGAATGAGTTTACTGTATGCTGGGCTGCGGGGTGGAACGAGGACGGGTCGTAGGTGCACGGACACCTCATGAGCATGAGAACGTTTATTTATTATGTGCCCGTTGTTATGTCTCTGAGACTATTCACCGGTATACACTTTGTAGTTTGTAGCCAGTGTGGTATAGCAGTGGGCTTAGATTCGGGGAAACACTAGCACACACTTTAAACATGCAATTACTCTGTTAATGTATTTGAACACTGTTTAACTTATTCATTAAAGCCGGAAAGGTTTCAAATGATGGCTGGAGGAATGGATCCGAGAGAGTTTTCCCTGGATCTAACCCATACTTCAACACATCTTCCCGTTATGTTAATTAACTGGAACACTAACTGTAAAGATGGACTGAAATGTACACATACATACAGTACATACATACATACATACATCTTAGCGAAATAAATTGTCTTGCTTGTGTGTGTGTGTGTGTGTGTGTGTGTGTGTGTGTCTCTGTGACTGTGTGTGGGTGACATCATGAGAGTAGGACAGCAGAACAAAAAGGGAAGGAAAAAAAAAACTAATGTGAACAGTTACAGCCATGATATGGTTGCCTATTAAACTAAAAAAAAGACTGTTACTGTAAGTCCAGTTTTAAGGAAAAAAGTACAAAGACATCAAACAGTAAGTATGTACTGTAAGTGAGTAATGAAATCAGGAAGAACAAAATTAGCAGGTCCTTCAATTTTAAATGATAAAGCCGTCTCAATCGATCTAAGGTTTGTGTAAAAGCTTTTTTGTTTATGTATATGTAAAATACTATAAAATACTAGAATATGATCTAGACCCATTGATCCAAGCTCCTCAAAGATAGCAAATATTTATATACTAGACTAGATTTAAATACAACCAGTGCTTTGACCTGAGGCTACATGTAATTTTTTTTTTCTTTAGCACCACACACACACATTAGAGTCGTTAATTAAGCGTTCAGAGAAAACATACTTAGAAACTGCCATAAACTCCAAAGTGAACTTCGTCTAAAACAACAGCAGCCCCCTACTGTGTTACAAGCGATGGAGTTAATAAAACATACATAATATTGTTTGCAAGCATTTTATTGCACCTCACTGTGTATTTCTCTTTCTCCTTGTTGTCTTTCTGTTTTTGTTTATCATGTTTAACTTATGCAGCGAAAAAAAAAGAAAGAAGGAAAGAAAGAAAGTACACCAGTAAATATTGCCAGCACAAAATATACAGCCTAAAATACCTTGCTAACAACAGGCTATGAGAATTCCTAGTCCTCGCCCCACTTCATTCTGATTTACGTCTAAACTAGGGCCTTGTGTGGCTGTTGGGATGGACCGGGGAATTTATCATGGTCTTATATTTTCTGCGATTAAGAACTATGCCTTGGTTTCTTTGAGTAAAGTAGGAGATTTTGTTCTGAACTGGCGACGTTGTCAATCAGCCAAATTTCTGGGAACACTTAACATAAAACGTTTAGCTGTTCTGCTTCTGCAAAGAGTATTAAAGCTGAAGAGAAGTGGCCTTCTTTGGCCGAGCCAGCGTTCACTGAATGTGCCGTCTGCTCAGGACACTCTGTCATTCAAAAGGGGAAGGTTATAAATAGGCAGTGAGCAAACAGTCAAGGTCTAAAAGTTTCCTACAGCGGCAGGCCTGGCTTGGATTACATAATGGGATAATAACATAGCATAGATTATAACAGATCCTCTTTATTTATCTATAATAATGTTTGCCTGACTTACGGCAAATGAGTCACCGGTGTCACTCAAACTGAGTGGCAACATGTTAACAGTGTGTCATCGGTGCATACAGTATGGTCATACTAAAATCCGTTTGATTTCTAAGTTAAATGAAATTTGAACGCTTGTGCTAATATTGCGGTAATTGCTCTTATGGCTCTATAGTAAAGCAGGCACTGGTGTGATTATATCACAGATAAGGTAACATTTGCACCAGGGTTCAAACAGTAAGGGGAAAACAATTAGTAGTTAAGACAGTGTTGGAACATTTATTGTAGCCATTAGACATAAATCAGCTTATGCTCCGCGCAAACGATTACAAAGCACAGTTGTGCTTGACCACTACTAGTTCTTTTTATAAAAACTCGACCTTCAATTGTTTCCACAAGAATTAAAGGAATTTACCACCCGCACAAAAGTCATGGATTTGTTGCAGTTCATATAATTTTGGTTTTGGCATCACGGTAATTTGCAAGCGCACACTTCAAATGAAATGGTTTCGTGCAAAGGAGCTGCATGTTGTGTGCGGTGGACGCTTGTCTGGAGTCATTTGATATGCACCATTTGAAGGTCCAGCCCTTTCACATAACACAGTGTTCTGACATGTGCAAGAACCCATGCTGTGCCTCCTACTGCCCTTAAACGTAGTTCATGCTCTGAGCACTGCCTGTGAGGGTGAATATTGTTCTTCATGAAGTAATTGCACTGATAATGCGGTGCTTATGATTGAATACTGCTTATGTGATTTTTCACCTGACTCACTACATTGTCCTGTATGACTAGCGAAGAAAATGGCTTTGCATAACAGGTGGCTTATCATTCCCTTTCCTATAAACAGCAACCGCAGACACACAAACCCATGGTACAGTAAGCATTTGAACAATAGCTAGCCTACATCTATTGTCCTCATTATTGCATCCATTTTAGTTCTTGAAACCTTTCTTACCACAGACCTACACCCACCCACCGTAGAAGTCTTGAACTTTAGTCTTTGAATCAGCTACATTCACAGACCGAGAAGACAAAAGAAGATGCACCGCACCCCAGCATGGGTTCATCTTGAACTTCCTGGCTTGTCGTTTGTGGTGGCGGTGGCAGACAGCCAGTCTCTGGCTCCAGTCCCGGCGTTGAAGCATAGTGGACATGCCCTGACATGGGGCTGAAATGGATATTTACCCATCCCCAGTCTCATAAGTCTTAACCTTTTACAATTATAGGGTTACACTGTAGTCTATTGTCCTTAGGACTTGAAGTATGATGGATATAAATGGACTAAATCTAGACCTGTGAAAACAAATCAAACTAGTTTGGTCAGTGAATGACTGGCTGTCCAGCATAGTCAGCATTCATGGATAAGATTTGGTTTGCCCATGTAGTCTCACACGGCGTTTATGCAAAGTATAACATTGATTGACATAATAAATAATTTTTGAGATTTAGTAAAGAAAAGTTTACACAAATTGCCTCATGCAAGGCTAACCAGGTTGGGCCGATCCAAGTACATTTCAATTGTATAGCACTGTTAATAAGGCCATTGTCAAAAACAAGCTTTAGAGAAATATAAAATAAGGATATATTTTAAAATATAAAAATGTATAGGTTTATCAATTTATATCTAATGAACAAGCCGGGGGCAATGGTGGCAAGGTGGCAATACTAGAGAGGAACCAGACTCAAAAGGGAACCCATAATCTTTTGAATAATACTGGATAGTACAATTATACATAGATGCCTTTCATCTGTGTGCTACATGGTGAAAAATGCAGTTGTATAACAGGAAATTCATTTAAAGTCCACTTCATTGAGGTTACCAACTAGCAATTTCAGTCAATCAGAGCAATTGTGGTCATAAGTCATCACAGCAAATCTGCTTCTAGGAAATGCAGTCCAAAGTTGTCATCTTCACAATTTCTAAGTAGAACTATGCCCAATAATCACATGTGCAAGCAGGGACTGTATCATGACTAGTTATGAGAGCATAACTGAAAATAATTTATGTATTTAAATAAAAATAGACACGCTATCGATATGCAACAGCTACACATGATCTGAAGCCCTTTGTTGACCTCACTGCTATGAAGCGATGTCATTGGTAGTTTTGCCACCTCCCACCTTTCAGCTGTCTGGCTTCATCCTGATTTACTGTCTGAATGGTCCTTTATACAGTACATTCTCTCCATGCCCACCTGGTTTTCACCTAAGGGTTCTTCAGTTTGTTTTCCCAAATCCCCAAAACTTGCCAGCGGATTAGCTAACATACCGTAGATATGCTCCTTGGTGTGAATGTTACCCTGGTGCCCTCTTTAGGATGTATTTCGGCATCATGCCAAGACCTGAACCACTAAATAAAAGAATAAAATCACCCATCAGTGGCTTAAATCCTAATAAAATAAGTTGGATTTCCAGTTCTCCTAAGCCTGTCTTACTGAAAACATCAAGGGTTTATTGGACCTGATGGTCGCTTCAACGTCTGCCACACTGTGACATTTCTAATTTCAAACAGTGATGTTCACAAACAAGACTGTGCAGCAGCAGATATTATTTCTTCATTCATATTACTTTAGACACTGAACTGAACTACAATATTTAATAGGGCTGCCCACCATGACCTTTTACTATGATATTGTTTTGATTATGGTATGCTCAGGAGAATGAGGCGCAGACAGACAGTGGGGTCCTGAGGGTATGAAGGAAATTAGACCATACGACATGAGTGCCTATATATGCCACAGCTATGTCGCGCCCCAGACAGCACTCTCATGTGGCATCGCCCGCAACTGTCCACATTCCACGGTATCCAAACATGTTGACCACTCAAGTTGTGCCAGTCCTCATGCCACCGCCCACTCCTATAAAGCCATAATGATTCCACTTGATGTCACTTCAGCCACCTGTGCACCGACGAACATATGTTTCCCATTAAGCCATAGTCACTCTAGAATGTTTTCCATTTTTGCTAACCATATGCGTAGTTACCATTTGTTGTTTGGTGCCAACTTTAAGTAAACATTCCAAACAAACCACAACTATGTGGTAATTCAAGCTTCTTATTTGTGTCTGATTAAGTCGGCATAACACAGGAAGCCACAATGTGCCATTGTGCTTTGTGTTCAGCCTCGAAGAATAGTTTTACACTTCTCCTCTCTGTCTTTAATTTGATAGATAATCAATGACGCCTTCGCGCAAGCCCTGGTGAGAGCTCAGAAGAAGGATCCTAATTGAATCTGACAGTAATTTTCACATCGTTCTCATGCCCTGTCTCCAGTGCCATTAGTGACATTACTGTGCTAATGGTTGCCATGACAGCATGAGCAATGCTCATTAATGGCCTCAGTGGCAGAAATGTTCAGAACAATTTCTTTTTCCTTTTGCTCGCTCCTATTTTTTTTGTCTCAACTTTTGATTTTTGAGATCTTGAAAATGCATCTACGAGAAGTTCAGGTACGAAAATAAGATTTCGTGTCAGCAGAAACATTAATAGAGTGAGCAGAAATTTTTTAATATAGTTTTTTTGTATAATCTTTTTTCTTGTGCTGTGCAAAAAAAAGTGGCTCATATTCACATTGAGTCAACAAAAGGGAATTTTTGTTTCTTTCAGCTTAGTCCCTTTCTTTATTCTCGCTGCTCTCACTTGGCTTGCTTCCCTTTCAGTTCCCTTTGCTTGCTTTCTTGCATTCTTACTTTCTCGTTGTATGTTAGTCTTGTCTCAACTACCTTGCCTGCTTCCCCACAGCAAAGGGTCTCATATGGCCACACAGTGGCTATTCTAACCAAAATCAGCAGAAGCGTGCAAAAAATGAGACGGCATAAACAAGCATCTGTTACAGATGGGCCGGCATTTTTCACTGCGGTCAGGCTTTGTTTAACAAGCAGGGCTGATCACATCCAACTTTTTGAGGAAAAGAGCTGCGTTCTACTCGGGACAGACTGCTCCGGGAAGTGTGGTATACCCGTTTTCGATGGTCTGTAAACAAGCTGAGCTGCCATGCCCATAGTCACATAGACGAGAAAACAGTCAAGTGCTGGCTTTTGCTCAGGAACAAGCAGCTGGACTGGAACGTAACTTTTCACACAGCCCTGGAACACAAAGCCGTCCTTACTGTGACCACTGGCTGAACACACACAACCCCACCCCAAACATCTTGGACACATTAGAGCCAGTAGACTACATGAGACAAGTTGATGACAGATAAAGTTTGCTCATTGCAGTTCATGCAGATTATCCACATAATGTCTTGTAGGCTGGTTTTGCACAGTAATACATAATCAACCTCTGATTTCTTCACTTTGAACACTTAACCACTGAAACATACAGTACCACATCTACAGTTCCTGTTGTTGTTCTTCTGAGACCGAGTACTCATCAGTTACATTTTACAGCTGTGTATTTCATGCCAATCTATTATGAGGTAGTTTGAGTGCCTTTAACCGTTAACCCGAATGCAATGCATCACTCTGAATGCGCAGATAATTGTTTCGAAATAGATACAAATACTTGTTTATTTTATAAATCTTGCCAGAAAACTTCGCCTGGCATTTGCATGTGACTTGAAATATTCAACGAGAGGCTAGCCAAAAAATAAGCAAGGAACTTTTTTTTACTTTCATGCAGGTGAGTCAATGAAGCTCCTGAGCACGAGTGAGCAGTCAGACATGAAGCTTAACAGATTAAACAAAGATAACACATTATGTGTAATGCATCTGCATGGTTTAATCATTCATCCTTAGTGCCTGCCTGATTAGGGCCATGCTGGTCTACAGCAAGTTAGGCAGCTAATTTGTTTCTGTTTGTTTCCAAGTCTCATGAACATCTCTAAGCTAAAAGCTAATTCTGAACTCGAGTGATGTACTGTAGCTGAGATTGCGGGAGTATTAAAGCCGACATTCACCGACCACACTGACAGCAGGTCTATCTTTTGGTTTAGACCACACCATCTTCAGGTTTCAGAAGATGTTCCACTTCTATAACAGCAGCTCTGACAATAACAAGGTGAGATATACAGTACAGTAGATCTATATTAATGGAATTGTTCTAATAAATTATGTTCTAAAGTATTAACTAGGATTTGTAGATCCTAGTTAAAAGAATTTGATGGTTATACAGTACGTGCATATGATATAAGCCTAACACTAAATTGGGTTTAAGGAAGCAGTTTTCCTAACATTTACAGATAAATTCATCTGAGCAAACAAACATGGCGAGTTGCATTTTGGTGAATGACTAAAAAAATACAAATTGGGGATAGAACACCCACCAAAAGTGCATAACAGTTCCATCACCACTAAAACAGGTTCACAACACTCATTCTTATCATGAATACTGGTATAAATCCTGAACCATGCTTGCATTTGATGGGAAAAATGTGCTACAGCTAACCAACTATTTAGATGCCACATCTTGCAGTAGTTTTAGTTGACCGTGTCTTACATCCCCCCGTCTAGCCAGCTTAGATTAATTTTAGTTTTGTCAATCACAGCAAACACTGGGAAATTAAAGTCACACTTTTTAGAGCATAGATCATGAACAGCTTAACCACACTCATCTTCTGCACATGGGAATACAGTACATGAGAATTCCCTCAAGACATGAGAGAAACTGTAACACACAATGCAGTATATATATATATATATATATATATATATATATATATATATATATATATATATATATATAAACAAAGATCGGAACAACCCTAATAACAAGTTGATAAAGATTTAATTTTATATAAAATTAAATCTTTATCAACTTGTTATTAGGGTTGTTCCGATTGCGATACTGGTATCGGAAATGCTACCGATACCATAAAAAAATCTGGCATCGGAATCGGCGAGTATTTAAGTCCACGTACTGATCCGATACCATTTTCATAAACATGTTATGCCCGCTAGTTTTGCTAGCTTAGCTTACTTACAGAGTGTCACGGCGTGTGCCTGTGATGGGCGTGCGCCCAAATTGATATCGCACCTCGCTCACTAGTTAGGCGGCCTCCCCCCTCTTTAGGTATGTGAAGGAGCAGGGCCGCAGAATCAGGCAACGGCCCATGAGCTATAGCCGCTAATGATCCCGGCGCTATAAAACACAGCGGGGAGTGTAGCACGGGGTCTGACTGTTGGGAAGCTGGACTTTGCGACGTGGTGGATTTTATGAGAGACAGTGGCACAAGAGCGGGGTGATGTGATGCGCCCCAAAGACTTTAAAAAGGGGGGGCGCCTTTGATCCCCGCGAGAGGAGCGTGTGAACGAGCTGCGTGAGCTCCCGCGGCACCTTCACATCCGCGTCGAGCCCGCCTTCACATCCCTGCCGCCGAAGTGGAAAAGGCCGCAAAGAGCCTTTAACCCTTTCCTTCCCCATTTTTCTAAATAAATGACCCTTTTTCCTGTAAGACCTCGCCTCGTGTCCATGTTTCATGGTGTCGCCCGTGCACTTAGGGTCGAACCCGTTACACAGGACTAGAAAAAGAAATTATACACACACACACACATACACTGTACAGATACAGTACACATCCAGGTATCGGATCGGTACTCGGTATCGGCTGATACCCTGAGCCCAAGTATCGGAATCGGTATCGGGAGGGGAAATATGGTATCGGAACATCTCTACTTGTTATTTAACAACAGTAACAACAGTTTTTCTCTTTGCTTTTAACCTACTTTCAACAGAATACAGTCACGTATAAGATTGTAAAAATAAGTAATCATTATATATTAACACAATAATATAATATAAGCGGTGTTCAAGTCAAATCAAGAATTTTGATTGTGCAGAATAACAGAACAAAGTTATGAAATAAAAAAAAATACCTTTATTTCTCTATATAATCCCCTGCTACAGTAATGCGCTCAACCCAGTGGTTCACTAGTGCTTGGATACCATCAAGGTGGAAAGGTTTCTCAGTACACCAGAGGCATGATCGGAACACATGCTTCACATACTGTAGTAAACCCTGGCCTCCCAGGAGCTCCTTTAATGGTGGAAATGGCTTGAAGCAAGGTCAGGGTGGAAGGGGGATGTGGCAATAACTCCCAGCCAAGTTCCTGTAATGTGCAAGTGGTGTTTGTGAATGATTGTGTGTACAGTTCCCACAAACAGATGCGTCTCTTCTGCAAGTTGGTAAAAAGTTATACAGCGTTTTTTAAGGATCAGTCACCCGAGGGTACGGCCTTCTTTAAATCATTCATACTGTTTAACTGAGGCTAAGAGTCTCATGTGATTGTACGGTGTGTACTAAGTCTTCTGTAAAGGTCAATCGTTTTTTTTCCCCGTCATCACAAGTCCCAGTTTTAATTGACTACCCCTTGTTCATAATTGCTCATCTTAGTTGAAAAACAATGTGTGGTATGACAATGAGTGTATATTTATTATGCTTTAATAATATTTTTAATAAATGAAACCTTTAATCAGAATGCAAACTACTGGAAGAGAAGTTAAACCCATGAGATGAGACATGGCACATGAGCAGCTACAGCAATAATGAAAATAATATTTAATCAAAACTACTTCCTAAGTCAATTTTCTCAACTTTTTTTTACATGTTGTAACACCACCCTGTTTTACATCTTGGAGACAATAATGTAATGAAGAGAATAGTTTTTTTTTTATGAGACGCAACAGTGATGCTGATATATTTGGGCATGCTTTAATTTTATGGAATATGGACTTAATTACTGTTCGATTTCACTTTTTCATTTTGTTAATAAGCATGCCGGTGACTGACAGTTGGTTTATTGCTGGATTTGGTGAAACGTCTCTTTATTTCCGAGTGACTTTATTGCGGTTGGAGAGGCACCCGAGTGCTTGGGCTTGGTTAGCTGCCAGTAATGGACAGATGCAGATGCCAAATTGGGGAAGTGAAAGTCCTGCTTTCTTTCTCTCTTTTTCCTCTTTTATCTCTCACTTGCTCTCTCCATCACTGCAGAGCCAGTAAGCAGCAGACCACACACACACACACACACACACGCACGTGCACACACATTTGCGAGCACATCACCCCATGTTAACGAATCCCTGACTCGAACCCAATGAATGTAATCAACTGTCAGAGGTTTGCGGGTGTATGAGCCTCGAGGGACTGTTTTTGGGGAAAGGCTAAAGAAACAATAAGACTGCGAGCATGCTGCTTATTAGCAAGTCAGAGTATGAAAGTGGTAAAACACACAATATCTTGTCAGAATGTATTAAGAAAGGATTATTTTTGTTTCCTTCTCATGTTTCATTTAAGGTTTTATGGCAGCAATTCCTAAGTCAAAACCTTGTTTAATAGCTTTTCTTCTTCAACATGATCGTTTCATCACTAACACAACGTTTCCTCACACCTGTTTAAAACAATTGAAAGCCCTGCGACGCAGCTGCCTCACTGGACAACCAAGTTGCATAACCCATAAGTTAGTAATGTTTCACATCGAAGTTAATTACAGTCTTATCTAAAAATTCACACTGGATGCGATGTGCGCGTAGCGTACACAACAGTCTGAACAACTCGCATTACACGTTCGTGTTCTGTAAAGGCAACCAGTGGAAACCTCAAACGTCTAACATTGCCAAAGCAACATGATGGGTCTGTAATTACAACCCAGTTCACTTCAAAACATCACATGAGAAAAAGAAAGGAACAGCAAACAAACAACATCGTTTGTGCTTATTTTTGGTATAATGAGGATCATTACTGTACAAACACTTGCACTCTGCAAAATACAGGTCAGAATAATCCAAACCATGTTTTAGATAGAGGTTTAAAATAAAGTTGACAGAATATAGTACGATTCGAAATGGATCGCTCTTAGGAAACGTGTGAATTTGACAGCTTTAAATTCACTTTAAAGCTATTGAGTATAACGTTTCTGGAATTCATTAATGCCAATAACAAACATAGAAAAACTTTTTTAAAAGCATCTATGCAAAGTAGAATGGCCAGGTTACTCATGCAGCTTGAGTGAATATACATTTGACCCCATGTGCGAAAGACACAATGGCGGGGGGAGGCCTTGACGTTTTGAAATTACTTGACAAATTCCATCAATCTCCATCCTCTGACATGCTACATCCTGGTGAATTAAGGTTAAGAGAATGCAGAGCGGGTTTTACTCTGCATGACTGAATCTAGCACCCAGAGGGCTTTGTAAGGCCCGCAGTGTGATTTATAATTACAGGCACATGCTGTCTTGCAAGCGCTCACACACACACACACACACACACACACACACACACACACACACACACACACACGCACACACGCACGCACACACACACACACACACACACACATGCATGCAAGGAAATAATCCTGCACACAAAAATGTATCAAATGTAAAGACTACATTACAGTATATAATGAATGTAATAAATCTGCATCAGCAGTTTAAAAACATCTTGTGCCTCTACAATTACCGTATGTTCCTCTGAATCCACTCACTGACTATCATTAATAAATAAAATATTTATTTAACATTAATATAATATTTGCTTTCTTTATGATTCACAGACTGTTTTTCAATTTATGACTTCCACAATAAGTACATGTAATTTAACCGAACACCAGGCATATATTGTTGTCTTTGCCAATAAGGTCATTTCTCCTGAAAGGAAGTGAGACAGGAAGTGTCCCTAGCAGGCAGTTTAGAATGAGTGTGTCCTTCCTGCATGCAGTGGATTACACAAACATCTTTAGGAGAAAAAAAAAAAAAAAAAACAGAAAAGGCTGCAAAAAGTCCCATGTATCATCACCACTGTATGTTTCATACCCATATAAGACAAGATCTGAAGTCGAACCACATTGCTGCAACCACAGCATGTTTAAGGAATTAATGTATTACACAATCGTTAATGTAGCTAAAGCTTCTGCAAATATAAAGTGTGCATGTTAATGTGTACACAATATAGTGTTTCCAATCACCTGTAAATTACAGTAGCAACTTTTATCATGCAGTTGATTTGCTTTTAGCGAGGACTATAAAACTCAAAAGCAAAGTTCACAGAGAGCTGAAAATCAACACAAAGAGGACTAAACAGAGAAAGAGCACGTCTTCTATCTGCGTAGACGTTCCTCCTTTTATAGGTTAGTTTTTTTTTTTCTAATGGATCATCTAGTCTTATTTGTGCTCATTTATGGATTCCATTTAAATTGCTTTCCTTTAATATAGAATGACTGACTTTCACAAAATATATAATACATTTGTATGATTTAAACAGAATATAATTTAATATAAAAGTGCACTAACTCAGCAATAACGTTAAAACCACCCCCTTAATAGTGTAGCACCCCCTTGTGCCACCGAACACCAACATCAAAGCATTGATTCTACAAGGCCTCTGACGGTGTACTGTTGTGGTATCTCACTTCAATTAGCTTAGCAGCAAATCCTTTAAATCCTGTAAATTGTGACCATGGATCAAACTTGTACAGCATGTTCAACACATTAACTTTTTGAACTTATTGTCATCTTCTTTAAACTGTTTGACTTTTGCAGTGTGGTGCGTTATCCTGCTGAAAGCAGTCACTGCATTAGGGAATACTGTCGCTGTGAAGTTTGCAACAATGTTTAGTTAAGTGGTAAATGCCATTTACCTAAAGTACCACCCACATGAATGCATGGTTCAGGGTTTCTCAGCAGAACATTGGCCGTAGCAACGCACTGCCTCTACCGGCATCACTTCGCCCCTTCCTTTTTGTTAGGGACAAATCGCTGTGTGTAGGGAACTCCCATGAAGACCATTCAGAGATGCTCTGACTCCATCAACAAGTCACCACAATTTGTCAAATTTCCTTTCACATGGTTATTTTTCCTGCTTCCAGCACATCAAGTTTTAGAAATGACTGTTTACTTGCTGCCTGATATATCCCAACCCTTGACAGATGCGACTGTTACAACATACTGTACAGTAATCAATGTTATTCACGTCGCCTAGTAGTGGTTTTATTGTTATGGCTAATCATTCATTCATTCATTCATTCATTCATCTTCTATACCGCTTAATCCTGTGTTCAGGGTCGCGGGGGAACTGGAGCCTATCCCAGGAGACTTCAGGCACTAGGCGGGGTACACCCTGGACAGGGTGCCAATCCATCGCAGGGCACACACACATACACACACTCACACACTACGGTCAATTTGGGAACACCAATTAGCCTAACCTGCATATCTTTGGACTGTGGGAGGAAACCTATGGCTAATCAGTGTAAATAAATTTAATATTTTCTACACGGTAAATCAAGGTTGGCCTTAAGGGGATCTCGATGTACTGTATATCTCGATGTATATACATTTGCACAAATTCAGGAGCACTTTATGATAATATAACCAATTGTAAGATATTTCAACTGATTTACATGTATCAATAAAGGAAGCGGAACCACAAGGTCAAAACTGTCAGATATAACTTCTATTCATGGAGGGATATTTGGTCTCCATGAAGATATAAAAGCATGCCAATGCATGCATACACACACACACACACACACACGCACACGCACACGCACACGGCAAAATAGTCAAGGGAATAGAGCACTTAGATCAATGAATCTAAAATCATCCCAGATTATTGTATTACTCTCATACAGTAACCCATTTACTGCCAGATCCTCTTTCCTTATGCACAAACACAAGGGTGTGAACTCTACCTGACAGAATGGGGCCATGGCGCTACCCAGGGAATTAAGGTGTTGCTCAAATGCAATTATATAATTATAAACTTCCTTTGTTGTGGGCTCATCAGATGAAATCCAGCAGCAATCACTAGAACTGCAGCACCGTTTACAAACCTCTGGCATTCTGTGCACTTCTCACGTATGTTTGATGTGGTCAAACAATTATATCTATATATGCGAGTGTGGTTCGCTCATGTCTCTGAGAAGGATGCCAGTGTTTAAAGATTGCATGTTGTCACTGCAGTGTAAGTTTTGAATGAGTTGAGTGAAAGCTGAACTAGTTTCTCTCTCTCCCTCTCCCTGTCTCTCTTTCTCACTACAGTTTCTTGGACTACTTGAAAATGCTGTTCTGGAGAAGATATAGTTCAAAGCAAGGAGAGTAGGAGTTTGTGAAACGTAAAAGGAGGTTTTACAGTATATGGCTGCTGGTGGCATATTCAATCTGCAGTGTACTTTGTGTAATAATCACCTCCTTTAATGTTTCTGGGCATTTTGAAGAATTACAACACGACCTTGTACTTTTCTTTTTTTTACATAGTCGAGGTACAATATTATTAAAGAGGTAAATTATAGGCACAGCACAGTATAGACCTGCTGGTGTTTAGATATACTGCGAGTGAATTTCATACAAATTTAAGGAATTCACAAACTGTAGGATAATGCTGTTTAAAAAAAAAATGTCATTACTGTTTTTAGTACCCAGTGATAAGGAGTGCCAAATTTTGTATTTTACAAAGTTGGGGCATGGGGGGTTATTCTGGCTCTAGCTGATGCTCTCCCTGTGTTTTGTGGGGTTCCTTTGTCTACTCTGGTTTCCTCAACAATCCAAATACATGTTTTGTAGACTGATTAGTGTTTCCGACTTGTTTATAGTGTATGATTGGTTATATGATTGAGTATGTGTTTGTGCCTTCTGATGAGTTGGAACCCCATCTACGGTGTCCCATAACTCATGCCCTGTGCCCTGGATTCAGGCCCCCTGCAACACCACACAGGAAAATTGGTATGGAAAATAAATATATATATATATTTGACAATTTTATGTCTTTACCGCTTGTAAGTTGTCCTACTACATTTCATGTTTATGTACATAATTGAATTAAAACCACAGACGACTCACACAGCATGGCATTTGCATATTATTATTATTATTATTATTATTAGCACAAGGACCACTTTAGAACTTGATAAAAATGAAATGATTCCACTTCCAGTGCCAAATGCATATGAATCAACTAAGATCCAAGTACATGAGTAGGTGTCTTCCAGTACATGAGCAAGACATATGGATACACCAGCATTGCGTTTGGCTGAGAAATTCCTTGGACATGCGGTATTTCAGACTTGTGCGAGTGCACAGATTTTATCCTCTTAGACCAGACATTGACTGAACACTTCTAATGTTTGACAATGGGAAACATAACAAGCATATTTTAGTGCATATAAAAGCATACTGGAGTGCATGAAGGGTGTGTGTGTGTGTGTGTGTGTGTGTGTCTCTACATTTTGTCTCTGGAGGAACCCCAAGATTGCTCTGTGTAAGTTATTTACTTTAAACAGACATCTTTTTTTAATCATTCAAAAGTCTCCCCAGCCTCACTACACTTTCACTACCTGCGTTGAGCAGGTCAGATTATTTCTGTTTCATTAAAGTCAGCAAATTGAATATCAGGGCCAAAACAGGAGCTCCATACTCTCTTAATTATGTCTAATAAATCTGGCTCCTAATTACCCCCAGGGAGAAGAGAGACTGCTGGCTAATGGAAGGACTGGAGTGGCACATTAGGATTTGTTATTCTACCCTCACAGATGAAGCAGACAAACTAAATGTGGACGATTGTCAAGACATTTGCTCTGTTTGTTTATGTGCTCATTGCTGGAGGGGACTACTATTCTAATATTCACAAATGCATGCTAATCTGACATGTTTGCTTAGCACTGAGCATGAAGCTGCTTCTGTTTGCCTTGCTTCAATTGCATCCCACAGACTGTGAATATTTTACAGTTCAAGAAGTACAGTAAGGCAAAGATGTAAAAATGCTTAGTTGATGCAATAGTTGCTAAAATAAAATGTGTACAATGAATTCTACCTTACCCGAAAGTTGATTAAACAAGACATGTTTAGTGACTGATAAGTGCTTGTTTTGTTTTGCAATGGCACTACAAGGCTAATGTTGCTAACAATGCATGGAAGTCTACAGTAAGTTAGCATCAATTTAAATGTTGTTGTACAGTACTCACGTCTTACAGCTAAAACGCAATCCTTTCTTTAAACTTTAAATGGCGAGTTACGTCTGTCTTAAATCAAAATTGATGTGCATATTAGTACATACATTACCATTACCAGAGGTGTCAAGTAACGAAGTACCTTGTTACCTTACTTAAGTAGAAATTTTGGGTATCTATACTTTACTGGAGTAATTATTTTTCAGCCGACTTTTTACTTCTACTCCTTACATTTTTAAGCAATTATCTGTACTTTCTACTCCTTACATTTTAAAAACAGCCTCGTTACTCAATTTTTATGATCAGAACGCGCACCCCCTACCCCCCCCCCCCCCCCACCCCCCGGTCGCATGATAAGAACGCGCAAACCCCCCGTCGTATGATCAGAATGCAAGACCTTAATGCTTTTTTCCCCCCTCACGTTACGTTTACTTTTATACTTTAAGTAGTTACCAGTACTTTTACACTTTTACTTAAGTAAAAAGCTTGGGTTGATACTTCAACTTCTAAAGAAGTCTTTTTAAATCCTAGTATCTATACTTCTACTCAAGTAATGAATGTGAATACTTTTGACACCACTGACCATTACAAATCTTGATCATTATACATTTTCCAGCTCTGCCCACTGACAGTGAAGTTTTGCAGGATAGCTCAGGTAGCTCAGTGGTTGAGGTTTTGGACAACTGATATGAAGGTCCCAAGTTCAAACCTTAGCCTGATGAAGTTGCCACTTTTGGGTCCTTGTGCAACTCCTTAAACCCTCAACTGAAAAAAAAAAAACAAGATTCCAACAACAGACACTCATCCTGCGTGACATTTTATATTAACCTACTATTATATATTTTACAGTGACCTACTGTAGTTCCTGTTTCAGATATTCCTTTCCACATATAAACATTTATTCTTTGAAATTGAAGATCATGTTACAGTATGTGCAATGAGCAAATTTAGCATTTTGTTGTGTTTGGAGATATGCTAGATATGCACTCTGTCTACAACATATTAGGTATCTTAGACCTAAAGTCAAGACAATCACGCTAACCAGAAACAAACTTTTATTCTTCTTTTATACTGGATTTTCCATTGTCAATTTTGCAGATACAACTGTTCCCCTTAAACAATCTGCCTTCCTCTGACCGCATGTGAGTCAACGCTTTAGTTCCTCATTTCAGCCAGTGTCTAAAAGGAATCAATCTCCAGTCTGGATTTGACTCATTAGACTGTGGGCTACTGTGTGTCTTTGTTTACGCACATGTCTCAAAGCCAGGAGTTCCTTATCATTCGAACCTGCTCTCAGAAGCTGTAATGATAAAATAGGATGTATTAGCGGTAGTTACTCACCGGTGACTGCCAAATGAATCAGAATGGCTGCAGACATTAGGAAAGGGGGGGGGGGGGGGGGGGGAAGTATTACTGTTTTTTTTTTTTTTTTTTTTGCAGTTGTTGGTCAAGAGTTCAGCTTTGCCAGTAATTCTAAAGAGTTGTAAATAGATAAAACATTTAGCACCTATTTACCCACACACTTGTAAATGGATTACACTTTTTGCAACCGTTTGTAATCAATGTTTATCTGATTATGTGTAAATTCAATGTGGAACTTTTGCAATATTGGTTGTTGCCTGAGTGCCTCTGAGTGCAAGTTTTCTCTTTTTTTTTTCATTAAAGCATGACTTCTGTATGTTTCTAAAGCATTCATTCACTTATTCTTCAATACCTTTATCTTGGTTTAGGGTCAGGTGGATCTAGAACACTGAGCACTAAGCATGTGTTGGAAACACACCCTGGATGGAATGCAGTATAGATCGGATTCATAAAAGCTGTACATTCATAAAATATGTAAAAATTTTCGTACTTCCTTTTTTTAAAACCATATGTTTAGAATGAAGACAAAGGAAAGTACTAAAATTTTCTGTCGGGTTACATCATCTTTTTTTCATTTCCCCAAAATAAGTAAATAAATAAATAAATCATTGCTTTGTAGAGTCCTATGTCATATATAATCATTTTAAAAACTACATCAATATCAAAATACATTCATTTGGATTTATGAAAAAGTAGTAGAAAAAGAAAAGAAATATCTGGTAAACACATAAAAATTGTTAAGCAAAATACAGAAGTGCTGCAGTATACCATAGGTCATTCTTTAATTCTGAATCTGCCCAAAGTCCCTGTAACGAACCTATTCAGTTATTATGGTACAATTTATTTCAACTTTCATTGTTGCATTGCTGAGCACTTTTTTTTTCTCTCTAATCAAGGGTTTGAACTATAACAGCACAATACAACTTATGAGCAGCATTGTTATTATTATTGTTATTTAAGATATAATTAGCTCGGTAGTATTTTTCCAGTTCAATGATTAATTCTGTAGATCTGTGTTGTTCTTAATTATAATGATTAATGCAAAACATATGGATATAGATGGTTTAGATGAATCTGCTTATAACCAGAGTTACAGTAGGAGAGGCTTTATGTGCAGCACATCAGTCATACAATGTAAGACAAGAGCAATTTCATTCTTCCTCATGTGGTAATTTGTCTCTTTGGTGTCTTGCATAAATAATCACGCCCCTTGAACTTATAATCGGTTATAATCTGAATTTATAATCTGAAAATTAAATGACTTGAATTTGGGATTATATATTACTGTATGAATTTACATAAAGTAACACATACTGTAATATGGAAGCAGGGGGAATTAATATACAATTCAGTACTTAAAATTTCTGCTGTGGGTGTTACATAAAGAACCATTTTTTAAATTGTATATTTAGGCAATTTGCAGCCTGTCACAGTGAAACAATTTAATTTGCACAATTTTGTAGTTTGCAAAACTGTTAACTAAAAAATGTAATAAATAAACTGACTGCTATTATTATGATACCGCAACATTAGTTCAGTGCCATGACTTACCTGCAAAAGTCATATGTATAAATGAATGTATGCAGTTAAAGTGACGCTACCGGAACCGTGATTCACTGTTCTTACTTTTTACACCATTCACTCTTGGAGTGAGTTAACTCTGCAAATACAGCGGTTTACACAAAAAAACGATGATGGAAATATTACACTCAATTACATTTTGACATGACCGTTTAACAGGACTGCCTTGGACTGATTTTGTAGTTTTTATTTTAAATGTTGGGCGTGAATATGGCAAGTAAACACACGGTATGTACATTATGTTGTGTGATCCAAGTACTTTTTCCTGATCCTTCTTTAGATGCATTTCATACTGTGTGTGTGTGTGTGTGTGTGTGTGTGTGTGTGTGTGTGTGTGTGTGTGTGTGTGTGTGTGTGTATGTGTGTGTTCATCTCAGATTTCACAAACCTCACTTTGACCCAGCACATCAGTAGGATCTAGATTCCCTCTCTGCAGACTTGAGCCAACACGGACTCCCTCTGTACCTGTGAAAATAAACAAGGCCTCAGGCTCCTAGGCATCCCAAGCACTGTTAACAATCCAAACATTCAGAGTCATGGACCATGGACCCAGCCACACTCTTTAAACACTTGTTAAACTTGCACGTTTTTCCTGCAATGTCAACAGCTTCCAATCACCCTGCAGGGAACACCATGCCAGCTTCTAGGCAACAGTGCAATGAAAGCAGTCGCATCAGAAAAGGCCATGTAGGGAACGTTCATAACGGAAGTCTCCCCGCCCTTTCGTCTTTTGCATGAAGGGTCTGATTGAGAGACGAGACGAGAAAGCTATGCAACCATGGTGACTTCCACATCACCAACCGCACAGGTGAAAAGCCCCAAACTAGACTACAGAGACCAGAGATCAACGCAACCCTCCCTATGCCTGTGATACCTTGGCAGCACCCCGCAGCCCAAATGGAAACCCTGGGCAATAAAAAGAGCCAAGCCTGTTTGCACTTTCCCCGCAGATGGATGGTGAAAAGCAATGTGAGCTGGCCATGGCAGCCCCGAACGTTTCCTCTGGAAAGTGTACTTTGCTCAGTTTTCCATTGTCGAAAGACTAAGAAACGTGCAGACCACCATCAATGGTGTCTAGATGCATTATTGAGACGACCCTGTGTCATTCCAGCCAAGTGGCCCATTGCACGTGAGATTCTGCAGGCTCTCACACATTAAATGACTCTCACTTGTGCTTGAAGAGTGTGTGAAAAGCAGAATGGAGGAGAGTTATGTGCTGCTGGACTTCCCAGCACGCAGCATATTACTGTTCCATTGCATCATTGTGAGCCTCAATTCTATCCTCATTTTATTGTACTTTCACGAGACTAGCACCAAAGACTGGCAACCTAATTGTGCATATGTTCTCTAAATGGTTACACGATTTATTTCAAATGGCTAGGAACGGAAAGTCCAAATTCTACCCAAAATGTCCACTTTATTAAATCATGAAATGAGCAAGTCAAATGGCATCAAGGATCCTACATCTTGAGGAAGATATACTGTACAATACTACATGTAGCCAGTTTGTCTTGTTTGGTGCCCAACAAAATCGTTGTGATTGCCAGAAGCCAGAAAATGATAGAGAAGGAAAAGGGTGTTAGCCCTGTACTTAAGTAAACAACAAATAAATTGACTTCTGTTTTTCAAGCCGTTAATGATGTTTTTTTCGCTTTTCCCTCTCAACATTACCAGAGAGAAGAGTAATTCATTCTGGGATCTGCAATAATAAAGCACTCCTTGCCTCCCTCCAGCTCTCTGCCAATCGTGGCTGAAGCAAGCGAAATTATTCTAGAAGAACAGGAGCGGTGAAGTTAATAGAGGAAATCATTTAGACATTACAGTCATTTTAATGTACTTATGTCTGCTTAAAATCACCCTGGAACACTGTGCTGTTCCAAGTCACACAGTATTAAAACAGTCTGCAGCTTTTGAGGAGCTGATGGCACAGGTGGCTGTGAAATATGGAGTCGACACTTTTCTCCCTCGCTAAATGTCGCTAAATGCTGTGGGAATGTTCCTAACCTAACTCAATGGTAGATGACTTTTATAACTTTTTTTCCTGTGTGAACTTTGAGAAATATTTAGTAAAGTGGAGCGAACGCTTAATGGATATTTCCACTTTGAAACGCATTAAATGCATCAATCAACCATAGGATTAAGACGCAAAAATGTATGCCCAATATTGAGTTGCTTCCCCTTATTACACTGGGACAGATCTGGCCAATTAGGGCATGACTCTGTAAGACCTATGGAGGTGTACTGTGTGGGGGCTTCATGGATCTGATCATATATCTTGGTTAATTCCATTTTCTATGGAATGGACTGGATGGACTGGCCTTTGGTGTCCATGGTAATGGGTCAATCTTGGGTACCAATAATCCTGTCATCAGTTTTCTGTTGTAAAATTGATAATCAGTGTTAATCTTTTGTGATGTTAATGTTATGGTTGATCAGTGTATATTTACAGTAAATAGAAATATTTGTTATGTGCTTGGTGATTTTTTTTGTTGGTGGCTGTCACAGCAAGATATTTCTAGCACGGATACAATGACCTTTAATAAAAGGGAAAACAAATGCTACAATGTCAAAGATAAGTGATTTCAGTCAGATTTATTTGTTAGTTCGTAAAAAACAAAGAGATAAACATACAGTGTTAATGAATGATTTTTTTAACAACAACAACAAGTTTCTTTGAAGTTACTTTCTGATATAAGGCACAACAGCTGTTAATTTCCCCTTAACCTTATTCAACCCATATTCAGCAATAGCAATGGATGGCTATTGTGTTTGCACTCCAGGTTTGCACTGTGAATTTTACAGAGCAGCATCACAATCCTGGCGGTACTGACGAATGGCCTGTCATGTTTTCAGCCATTTCTTTAAGTCATCATAAACAATATTTCTCCAGCCGAGCACACCGTGCAAGTCGTCTGTCCTCATCGTATCCTGGACCTAATGCTTATTCAGCACCATATATTCATTTTATTTGTCAATTATGAGTTCAGGGACGAGAAAAATAAAGCAATTAGGCATCTACATTAGCTTACTCACTGCCCAATTTGGGAATTGTTTCAGCACAACCTTTGCCAATAATAAAGTGGAAGCCAATCAAAGCAAATAGCCCAGTGGATCTTTACCATATAATTGGGATACATGTAATCATTAACCTTGGTGCAGAGCAAGAGAGTTAATGAATCAAATCAATACTTCTCTCCTCTGATCCATAATTATTTGAAAAGAGATGAAAAATTAAACAGACTCGGCCTATGAGGTTATCATGCCGTGCAATTAGCTTGCCGGAGGGAGATTATGTTACCTAGATACCATCGGGGAAGTGTAATTTCTCTTTCAGACTACAGTTTTTTAATGAAGAGCACAATTACCTAAATAGGTCAGCAGAAGACATGCAGGCAGTTTTACCCTTACCTGTAACGAAGAGATGGGGGTTGTGCTAGAGACTGGAAGAAGAAAAAAAAAAATAGGGTTCCATTAGTACAGCCTAAGAGCTTGTTCCATACACACCATACCAGCACCCTTCTGATAGTGTGCTCCTGTTAGAACTCATTATGTTTTCAAGTCAATGAATGTGCAAGCTAAAAAAAAAAATTATGGTCATTATGCTGCAGTGTGCGAAACAAACATAGGTTTTATATTTATACTAATTTACTAGTAATTCTTTTATTTATTTTTTTAAATAGGTCACAGCTCCTGTATATTTTCTATTTGTTTTGATTCCATATACTTTTGGGGAAAATTATATACTGTAGAGTAAGTCAACATTTCTATACTTTCTATACACATACTGTATACAGTAGCTGGAATATGTGTAATCTCACCCCCCCCCCCCCCACACACACACACACACATACAATTGTGCAGTGGGCTACTTGATATAGATTTACAACATCTAATCCCAATTAAGTCCATTTCAGTGGCTCTACTTTGGTCGGGGGTGAAAACTTATTCAGGGCACTGTAGCAGATTACAAGGGAGCCGATGAGTTTTATCACCTTTAACACATATTGTGAAGACACATATATTTCAAAATCTCTCTCTCTCTCTCTCTCTCTCTCTCTCTCTCTCTCTCTCACACACACACACACACACACACACACACACGGAGGCAAAACTGAAGGATTTTCCTCCCTCTCTACTGTGACCCTGCTGTTTGCTGTAAGGGTCTGTCTTTGTGCTACAGATTAGATCTGGTGTGATTGGCGCTAGGAACCAACACATGACAAAAGGCAGTGCTGGTCAGCAGCTGGTCAGTGTTGATGTGGACAGGCACACATACACATGTACACGCAGTGGTCTAAACTAGGTCAGACAAGGGTATCTTCCAGACTGGCAGTTTCCTCACATGTGACGCCTTTCCCTTACATGTTGTCATTATGTTCCCCAAACACTGTCAGAATCAATAGCTTCAACAGCTCAGCAGCAGCAGTGTGGTAACGTGCCTTTATAGCTACTTGGATCTTTTTGAACATTGTGTCAAGAAAAGAATAAATCTCGGATCTGCAATTAAAAAAAATATTTTCAATTGTATTTTAATGTAAATAAATTAAATATGGAATTAGCTGGTCAAAGTTACAATTAAGTTTAATGTGAATTAAACAACTTTTTATTCATCCGGAATTAAAATCCTTTTTTTTTTTTTTTTTACATACGCTCAGATATTTTAAATTGTTTTTAAATGGTTTAAAACATTGTGCCAAAAAGACATTTTGTGCCTGAAATCCAACATGTTAAATAATGAGATTTGTAACAAGCATTAAAAAAATTAGTTTTTATCTAAATTCTAAGTAAATCTAAAATCTTGGTAAAAGTTAAAATTAAGTTTTAATTTGTATTTATTTCATTTATACCTACAGGTACCTAATTTGAATTACTCAAGCATTATCCGCTGCTGCCAATAGTGTAAGTGATTCTTATTCCAGTTTAGGAAGATTATAAGTAATGGAACAATAAATCAAACAGCAATCAGCCATAACATGAACACCACATAACATTAAACTGGTGAGAGGATCATTACCACCCTGGACTCCCCAATGCCTGTGTAGACCAAAAGATACTGTAGCCATCTCAACTGATTCCACATAAAAGATAATGCAGCACAAGTAGCTGTAAAAGGTCCATGCTGATCATGGTATAAAGGCACTAGAACACCCAGCACATGACAGTCTACCACACATGGGGCCCAATACTGTGATCCATACACTGCTCAGCCAAAAAAAAAAAGTTTGACACTCTAATATTTAATTGAACCACCTTTTGCTTTTTGAACAGCTGTGGCATCTTTTTCATAAGCTTATGCAATTTCACAACATTTATTTCCTTCCAGAGAAGTCCAGAGCATTCATTTCTCTCCAAGATTTTTGTATTGATGATGGGAGATTTGGATAGCCTTTCTTCCGGCACACTATCTCAGTGGGGTTAAGGTCCGACCCCATGACCTTTTTCCATTGGTCCAGTCTATTCTTTTTGCACCGAAGCAATTTTTCCAATTAACTGATAAGTAGTTTACTTAATGCTGAACAGCTGTTTAGTCCCAATCCCTTTACTTCTTTTCACATTATCCATGTGATAATTCTCTATAATAGTATAATAGTTCCACTATAAAAAATGGCTGTGAATTCAACTGTTGTTATTGTTTTGTTTGTTTGTTTTGCTATTTTACAGGTATTTCACTAAGCATTTAAGTGAACCTGTGAAAGTGAACCTGTCTTTGTTAAAAAAAAAAAAAAAAAAAAGTAATTAAGGACTGGGAGCAATGGAGTCCTGGGAGTCCAGTCCTTCATTAGCAGGAAAATTGCAGACAGTAACAATATTGCAAAGTGATAGAGTGATAGATTTAAAAGATCTTGAGTGATAGATTTAAAAAAAGATATTCTATGTTCACTCTTTGCACCACATATTAACCCTATCAGCGTTTCAGGGATTTGTATTTTTTGCTGCACCTTAACTTACAGTTTTTTTTTTTTTTTTTTTTTGGTTTGTTTTTTTAACATTACATACTATTTTAAATGCAATAACTGGAGCAGCAGCAAGAAATTCATACTGAAAGTCTCAATGCCAGATCATTCAAAAATCAAAAGCCATGGACATGTCAATTATCTCACATTTAGTCAAATTACTTCGTTACTCTGTGAGAGAACTGAACGCTTTTATGTGGAACTAGCCTAATATTTGCAATTTAGATTCTGATTACTTTCTCTACAGCTCCAATTAGATAACACCTCATGGAGGCTAAACTCTTCTCAGCAGGTAGCTAATAGTATGAAAGTTGAAAACAGAATGCATGTTTTAATGATGCAAAGACCAGAATGTACAAAGAAGGAGGGTTTTCAAAAGATATTTCCAGGGTGTGCATAACGAAATTCCAGGAAACGTTACAATAGGGTTCAACATACTGTAACACTTTACGGTGATTTCAATAATGCACATACAGTACTGTAGGCAAAAGAGCTATACACAATCAAACCATTTAATTTCTTTATAATAACTTAACTAAAACTAAAGTATTTATTGTACTGTATAAATATTTTGTATAATTGCAGCAATAAACAAAAAACAGTGGAACTTTTGTTTGTGATCCATTAAACTTATAAGCAGTGATGTAAATATATGTTATGAGTTGTGTTTTTCCTGGAACATTCACGTTCCCTGTTATATGGCAGCATAAAGATGTTAGGGTTAATGTCAACCTGTTTGTGTGGCTCCTCTCTTATTTTTTGAATGGCGTGATTGCCTGGCATGTATTCCCCTCACATACAGTACACATTCCATATGAACCATCCGACCCACCAAATGTTCTCAGTTTCAGGTTTGCAGTATGGCAGGTGCTTCAGACTTTAAGACGTCGTGCCAGCAAGTGTTGTTTTTCCTCCTGAAACTTGGCAGCGAGGATATGACAGACTCTCGAGCTGTGACTTTAATAACAAGAATGCAAGAAAGTAGTCGGAAAGGAAGCTTTCAGGGACATGGAATTAGCGGGGATCCGTGGTCCGTCTGTGCTCGGAGCGCACTGTCACAGAGTTGGAGACGCTCTGGGAGGCCTGGGAGCAATGACGAGGGCAGCACATTCAGCTCGATAGACAATTCTCTCCTAGAGCAGATGTGTCAGCCACCCACACTCTGAAAGATGTGGACTGTGTGTGTGTGTGTGTGTGTGTGTGTGTGTGTGTGTGTGTGTGTGTGTGTGTGTGTGTGTGTGTGTGTGTGTTTTCCATGCCAGAACCTTTAATTTAGCTTTGTCTTCGTATGGCATATTTTGAATTCTGCCTACCTGTCAAGTGACGACAGCGTGATCAGTTCAGTAATCTAATCGAGCGAGCAAATTGTCTCTTGGATAAAATTAAGCAAGAAACAGCATGAAGTATGATGACACATTAATGTGCAACCTATAGAGACTCCATACATTAAGATAGTTTAATGAGCAATGTGACACTTTTTACTTCCTATTTCTGCTCCTCTGCTGTCTGGTGAAATTCCCTTACCCTTTTGAGCTCCTGTGCAGCCGCAGAGGCCCTCCCTGAACAGGCGATTAAAGGAAAGACTGCCCCCTACAGAAAATCTAGGGCACAACCCTCAGGGCTGACCCTCCTCCCTCTGTGTCCCATGTGTCCTCCCTCTCCCTTTGCTGCTCTGATCCACCCTACACCAGGGAGCCAATGAGACATGACCAGGTGCCTTCTCTGAGGTTGCACAGCCGTGGGGTGTTTCTCTTTGGAAGCTTTATTATCTTTAAAACTGAGAAAAAAACTACTCAAGGAACTGACAGAGGCCTTCAAGAAACATCCTGATCTCAGTGCAAGAAGCAAACAAATAAAGCAGCGGCACATAGAGAAAGAACGACTTGCACCTTGCTTCGATTCCATGGCTGGAGCAACATCACACGGCTCTTGCCAAAGCAAGGCTGCACAGCCTATTGACAAGGGAATCTTTAAGAGCGTTTCTTCTGCAAAACTTGACAAAACATCCTCAGATTGATTTTATGTCTGACTTCTGCTGCCACTTAAGAGACAGGGCGGTTTTGTTTCGCAGCTGAACCCCACATGCCGACTGCTTTTCCTTCAGGGCATTCTCACTGTGTTGCAGGCAGGGGATGAACTCTCGGGCAAATCTATCTTGTGCAGAAGAAGCGCACAGCTCAAAAAGTGCAGGCAAAGCGTAATGAAGTGAAAGGTGGAGCGAGAGCAAGTTTCTGCCGTTTTTCAAACACCCTCAGCCATCAAAGACCTTGTGCTGCTGCACGCTTGTGGAAAAGTTTTGCATGTTGATTCCATCTCCAAGGCAATTTTTTTTTGTTTGTTCCTCTCTCTCTCTCTCTCTCTCTCTCTCTCTCTCTTTCTCTCTCTCTCAAATGTTTCACTGTGTAGGAGTTTGACTCTGAAGATGGCAGGATGGCGTGTCTCGTTTTGGAGTTTTGTCAGCTTTATGCGCAAGCGCGGCAGCCTACTCCTTTGGCACTCAGACGCATGCTCTCACTTCCTTCTTTGCAAACATTTGCCGTGGGTGGGTTTGCTTGGTTTGCACCGGCAATGATCTATCATTATAAGGTGTGTGAGCTTGGTGGCGAGTGTAAACTTGGCAAGCTCCTGCTGTCGCGCCACCAGGCCCGAGCCCTGTTAGCTCAGCGATTTCTGAGTGGTCAAGTCGTCTTGCCACAATCGCATGCTGGCGCCACAATCGCGTAGCCCAACTGCAACTCTTTGACTCGGTAATGAATACATGCCGAAAATACACTCAGCCGTCTTGCTCTTCCCCCGCTGCTTGCCGGTGACCAGAGAACTGGACCATTCTAGCAGGATGAGCCGCAGGCTTGGTCACCTGGGCCGTGTGGTCATGGGACTAACAGTGCTACACTGACAAACCAGGCTAACCGCTGACCTGCAACGAGATAACTGGCCAAAGCATGGGGTATATGAAACGATACTATGGTGGGAGAGAAGAATGGCAATGAGTGTTAATGGTGGCTGTTTGTGTGTACACATGCATGTGAAGCCCCTAACCCACAGGCCAAAAATACATTTGGTTAAAAACCATCTCAAGACTGCTGGCTACTGTAGGTATCATGAGGCCAGTAATTTTCCATAATATCATCACACATTTTTCCTATACAGGTGTTTTCTACTCATTTTCACTCAGTTACTTCACTATAAAATCATTGACACAATGATAATCAGAGTGCCATAAAATATTTTCAAATAACCTGTATTATTGATACCTATACACAACATTTGTGTTCCCTTATTAAGTAAACAGCTACTCATACAGTACCAGTAAAAAAAATGCTGCTGAATTCTTCAAGGGAAGAATTTGTGTGAACTAATAAAATTTAACCTCATGAGATATTGCAAAAATTGGTAACTTCAGAGCAAGTACTGTATCAAACATTTTTATACAGTACACTAAAGCAGATTCAGGCTTCTGCTTTTCATGAGTAGAAAATCCTACACTCAATCCTTTATTTATTTAAAATATATTTTTTTTTTTTACTATTTATCGTGTTTTATTCGTTTTTTTTCACACCTGGTATTTGACATATTTTAATTCACATACTAGTTTCAAATGTTGCACATAGGACTATCTACATACAGTAGAATGCACAGAGATATCAATTTTAAGATAAACATTTTCAACAAAACAATATTTTAGACCTTTTAATTCATGAACTAGACAACCCGTCATCAATCATCCCTTTGACTCTGTCACAGATATACATTAAACACTCCAATGGAAAACCTGTAGACGACTGAGCCACTGAATGCTGCAGCAGTTTATGTCTGTGCAAAGAAACAAGTATAAACAGCACTTCTGATTTATTTAGAAGTAAAAGAGGAGAAAGATGGGGGGAAAAAACCTTCCTTGCCAAAAAAAATGCTGACCAAACAAACACACCAACAACCAGATTGGCCACTTGTGGGTATTTATAGATGGCATTTGGCGGCACTTGAAGGCAGCCTGGAGATTTTAATTGAATGTTGCTATTCCAGTCACTGCATCAAGATAGACGTTTTAGTTCTCCCTACTCGCTTTAGTCTTGGAATTTGCAATTGTGCTCTTTATGCTTCTTACTAGGCCAGAAGAAACTGTTTTGTTAATTTTCCAAGTAATAATTGGGATACATCTATAATTGGGAGATGTGTAATTGAATTAGGGCCAATTGAATTGAATTAGCTGCCTGTAGATAAGATATCATTTAAATGACTCTTTTTTTTTAACCAGAAAACTTCGCAAAGAAGGCACACAGAACACTACAGAGGTTTCCTAATGTCAGTATTAACTTAATCTATAATAGAAGATGTGCTGATGCAAATGAATATGCATATTTATTTCCACCATTGGCTTGTAAAAAATAAGCTGGAGAGATTTATCTATCGGAGAGATAAAGGAAACTTTAGTCATGGTAAAATCAACAAATTTGGTACATTCTTTAAAAATGATAGCAGATTCCATTTGAAGGTGAAGAAAAACACTTCACAACATGTAGTCGAATCAAGAACACTCTGGAGAAGGTAGGTAGACTTTGTTAAAGTCTACGATCAGGAGATGCCTTCAACAATGTAAGACCTCAGAGGGTGTATCTCAAGAAAGAACTGCAAACCACTGGTGACGTTCAAAGACATATAGGACAGATTAGACTTTTATTTAAAAAAAATAAAAATAAAAATAATAAAGGCGGCGCGGTGGTGTAGTGGTTAGCACTGTCGCCTTGCACCTCCAGGGTCCAGGGTTCGATTCCCCGGCCAGGCTCGATTCCAGTCTCTGTGTGCATGGTTCTCCCCGTGCTTGGTGGGTTTCCTCCGGGTACTCCGGTTTCCTCCCACGGTCCAAAGATATGCAGGTTAGGCTAATTGGCGTTCCTAAATTGCCCGTAGTGTGTGAATGAGTGTGTGAGTGTGTGTATGTGTGTGTGCCCTGTCCAGGGTGTACCCCGCCTAGTGCCCGAAGTCTCCTGGGATAGGCTCCAGGTCCCCCGCGACCCTGAACACAGGATTAAGCGGTATAGAAAATGAATGAATTAATTAAAAAAAAAATAATAATAATAATAATAATAAAAAAAAGCCTGCCCAGTTCTGAATCAACATTAATTTGTACCAGAATGATTGAAATGGAAGAATATGGTAAAGGAAAGGAAAGGCTCATGATTCAAATCATGGCACATCTTAGAGAGTGTTATGGCATGGGTGTGAATGGAAACTGGGCCACTTGTGTTTATTGATTATGTGACTGCTAATAGAATTAGGAAGATGAATTCTAAAGTGTACTGAGCTATATTTTCTGCTCGGATTCAGTCAAATGCTACAAAGCTGACAGGACAGTAGTTCACACTGGTAATGACCTAAAAGATACCATAATAGCAACCGATGGCAAAAAAATTTTAAGGACCTCAACCCAAATAAGCATGCTTTTTACTTACTAAAGACAAGACTAAAGGCAGAAGGTCCCATGGACTGAAGATGGCTACTTTTAAAACATCAAAGGAGGAAAAATCAACCAAGTGTTGATTTCTATTTGTTTCAGACTTCAGGCAGTCTAAGTCTTTTGTATTCAAAATATTTCTAATATTCATCAAATTGGTTTTAAAATGGAGCAACAATGAATAATACCTGGGTCTCAGTGGATCAGACTTGTTGTTCAGTACAACCCACAAATGCTGAATTAGATTAAGATCTATGAAATTGGAGACCAAGTCAACACCTTGAACTCTTTGTCACCATACAGTACCATGCAGTGTGCATGAACCTGCTTAAAGAGGCCACTGACATTAGAGAATGTTGCCATGAAGGGGTGTAGTTGGTGGGAAACCCTTTTTAGGTAGGTGGTGCATGTCAAAGTAGCATCAACACTAATACCAGGACCCAAGGTTTCCCAGTAGAACATTTCCTAGATCGTCATACTACAGTACCTCTACTGGGTGCCTTCTTCACAAAATGAATCCTGATCCCTTCTTGTCCTTGGGTAAGAGATGCACCGAGCTCCAATATACTGTACTATATGTTCTAAAAAGTTGATGTTATAGCCAATATTAACTTTCAGCAATACAGTACTGTACGTGCTACAGGAGTTGTTGTATAGAGTGGGAGCAGATGAGTTAGCCTTCTCTTACCATGCGCATCGATGTGCCTCAGGCAGTCATGACCCTGTCGCCGGTTCACCAGTTGTCCCTCCATGGATCACTTTCAGTAGGTACTAACAGAAGCTTATCATAAGGTCCTATTAATTAAATCCCTTACTTGGCTAAAAACAAAAAACTGAATGGACAGTATGCACCATATAGAGTAGTATAATATGCTTCCAGAGGTGGAAAGTAATGAATTACATTTACTCGCATTACTGTAATTGAGTAGATTTTTTTGTGTACTTCAACTTTTAAAAGTAGTTTTTAAAATCTGTAATTTTACTTTTACTTAAGTATGTTTTGTTTAAAGTATTGTACTCCAATTGTAAATTGGACCCCAGAAACCACTGCACTGATTGATTGATGGGCGTGGAGAACAAATGCGCTAAATTCACAAGAACGATGGAGACGGACAAAACAGATGCCAGAGCTGAAAGCGCAATGCAAACAAATTCTTATGATGCAAACCCCTGATCATATTTAATCGACCACTTTGATTTCAAGCACAACAAGGGGAACAGATTTATTATGTAAGGGTGTTCCATCCACCATCCCACCCTCGCTGTTTAAAAAAAAAAAAGTAACTCAGTAACTTTTTATTCTGAGTACATTTTTAATGAGCTACTTTTTACTTTTACTTGAGTAGATTTTTATATGCCTAACTTCACTTGTACTTCAGTTAACATTCACTAAAGTAACAGTACTTTTCCTTAAGTACAACATTTTATTACTCTTCCACCTCTGTATGCTTCATGCATGTATTACTCAACACTTTAATGACATACAACAATCCTTACATCCAGGAAATTAGGCTTCTGATCAAAATTAAGCAACTTATAAACATTTAAATTTGGAAATATGAAAATAGGCTAAATTCATCAAAAGAAGGTCAAATTATTTACACTACCGTTCAAAAGTTTGGGGTCACTTTCTAACTCCATGATCGTTCCTGATTTTTATTTCTTTCTAGATTGTAAAGGAATGCTGAAGGCGCCCAAAAATGCATTAATCTCCTTTGAACAGTTGATATTGAGATGTGTCTGCTACTTAGGCTCTGTAAACACTTCATAACGCCTCTAATCTGAGGTGCTGTTAATTGGTCATTTTTCAGGCTGATAACTCTAAATGAACTTCTCATCTGCAGCAGAGGTAGGTTTTGGTCTCGTCCTCCTGGGACGGCCTTCATGAGAGCCAGTTTCATTATGGTGCTTGACGGATTTTGCAAATGCACTTGACAATACTGTTCTTGCAAGAACTATTACAGAAAGGCCGACCTCTGTGTCTTAAAATAACAACTGTTGTTTTTGTTGTTGTTACGTACTGTAATTACCTAATTCCATGTGTTATTTTATAGTATTGAAATCCCCAGTATTGATGTAGAATGTAGAAAATAAATTACTAAACAAAAACAAAGAAATTTACAAGTGACCCCAGTAGTGTATATTTTGATTTGTGCGTTTAATTAAATATTTGCACCAAAAACAGGACAGTTTAGCCATTAATATGACATTCCTTATGGTAAGTTTTGAGCTCCTGGGGATGAGCGGGTTACTTTTACCAAGGTTCCAGGCTTAAGCAAGAATTGCATTGCCACCAACATGAAAATAACATGATACTGTCTTACTCTTCACTGTAAAAAAAAAAAAAAAAAAAAAAAACGTTCAAATGACTTACAGCAATGGCTGCCAAACAAAAACCGTAAAATACTCTAGTTCATATTATGCTCAAAAACATTAAATTTACAGAAATTGTTATTTTATCTTTTACAGAGAAATACCGTTATTTTACAGATTTTTCCTACATTTATACAATTAAACACCTTCATTAAACGATCAGCAGTAGAAGTTTAGCAGTGAAACACCGTTATTTTACAGATTTTTGCTAAATTTATACGATTGAAGACCTTCAATAAAGCAACAGCACTATATGTTTAGCAGTGAAACACCATTATTTTACAGTTTTTCCCCAAAATGTATACGATTTAACACATTCATTAAAACAGCACTGTGTAGCAGCAAAATGTTTTTATTTTACAGAATAAAATTATTACAATCAAACACCTTCAATAAAGCAAAAGCATTAGGCATTTAGCAGGGAAACACTGTTATTTACAGATTTTTCATAAATTGAAGATCAAACACCTTCAAACAAAGCAATAACACAAAACCCCTGATATTTAACTTTTTTTTCATAAATTCCTATGAATACACATGTTCAATAAAGTGTTAACACAAACTCAAGATTACAATATTTGTTAAAAAAATAATAATAAAAGAAAAATTGTCTGTATAACTGACACAGTATAGTACAGGTATGATGCAAAATACAGTAAAAATAAGTTCAGTTTTATTGCATTACAGTAAAATCCTAAAATGAAAAACAATGAAATATTTAGACTATTGTGCTATAACAGTGAAACATTCTCTCTCACAAACTTGCAGGTGAAATATCCTTGACTAACAACCTATGAAGAAATGAACAATTTCAAACAATAAACTCAATGTTCCAATTAATGTTGGATTGGAAACTTTATTACAAATATAGTACAGTGTGGTCACCTTTTTAACTCTATTGTTCTTATATAATGTATGTGTACAAATAACTTAAACTTTTAGTTCAGAATGCTAATGTCTTAGTGCAATTAAGTCAAATCTAAAACATACCAAAATGGCAAAATGGACGGTCCAGTGTATCCAAGAAAGATCTTCTTCCAAACAGGCCGTAAACAACTTGGTGCATTAGGGTGGATTGGAAGAGAGAAGAAAAGAACACATTAAGATCTTAGATTTAAAAAAAAAAAACATGGCAGTATTAATAAATGAGCTTTGTTTACAGCAACAACAATAAGAATTAAAATAAGAATAAAAAATATCTTACCGTCATTGTCTCTTGAGCTTGCAGGTATTTTATATTTCAGAGTCTTCTCCTCTGTCCCTCAGAGACTGCTTTCCTCCTCACCTGTAGCTCAGCAGTGTGTCTTCACTCCTCTGAATTTACACACAACCGTTTACCGGCTGCTGAGTCACACCACCCCTGCGCGCGCTAAACATTTGAAGGACGCCTGTTTCCCATTGGCTGGTTCATATCACATAACGTCTGTACCTGAGCAATAAGCGTAGGCGTTTTCCGCATCAGGTCCCGCCCTCACTCGCGCGCTTATTTAAATGCGCCAGTAATGAAGAGGTAATTAGAATATCTCCTCCTCCGGCTGCTGATCAGCCAATCAGAAACAAGATTAGAATGTTCCCGCCTCCAGCTTCTGATTGGCTGTGGCAGTTAAGCGGCGAGTCCGTGGAGTTTTCTCTAACATTTTTGGTACAAAAATGACACCATACAGTAGTTCCCGTAATACAAGCTAAATATCAAAATGTAACTTAAAGCGATGCTTTAAAACAGCTACACAATAAATACATTATCCTTGTGTCAGAATATGCAGGCATGCATTAAGAAAGCTGCTGGCTAGATTGCCATGGTGATATTTCAGAACAACTGTAATACAAAAATATATATTTTTGATAAGCATCAGTCTCCTAAATTCTCTTCACATTCTTTGAAGGCATGAAGCAGATACTATAGTATACATGTAAGTGATAATGTAAGAATAATCTTTTAAAAAGTCATGAAAAAATGCTAAACTTGCATCTAGAACTTAAATATCAAAGTATTATAAAACTAATATGATTTACCTAAAAATTACAAAGAAAAACTAAAAAAAATTTGTATGGACATTAACCTTTACCTAAAGAGTTTTGTATTTAATTACAATTTATTAGTGTAATTTTACATAAAGTTACACGTATTTAAAAAAAACAGGAAAAACACAGTAAAATAATATAGTATTTTTACTGTTAAAAATGTGAAAAAAAAGTTAATTTTTCGATATTGAAATAATACTTTAAAAACAGTCGACTTCGTAATTTACAGATAATGTCTGTAATTTTACAGAGATTTGTATGTAGTTTTTTTTTTTAATAAAAGGAAAACTACTATAAAATTTGAAAGTTATTTTCCGTAAATTTAGGACTTTTTTTTTACAGTGTTGCTTTTCTTCTCTTATCTCAGTCTTTCTCTCATTTTCTCTAGCATTTCTACCAGAGTTCACTTCAAATATTTTCCCATCATGATGCCGAATTCTTAGCTTTTAAGGTATGAGAAACCAGAAGTTACTGTAGCACTACAACTACTAATTTAATATTGTGTGTGTCATACAGTATATGCAGTACTGTATATGAGTCTCTTTTTCCTTTTCTTACTTCTAAAATTGTTTATTTATTTATTTATTTATTTATTTTGGATGTTAGGGTGGGAAGGTGTGTAGCTTGTTTTTTTTTCACCTCTTTTTTCAGTTGATGTTGCATTCCCAAATGGGGAAATCTTTTTTTTCCCGCTTTCTCTATGAAAAAACATTAACATACGAACATGAAAAACAATAACAAACAAAGCAAGGGGAAGGAGGCATACGCATGCCTGTCTAGGTTAATTATCTACACGTTGATTAAAATTCGGTGCTTTTGAACCTTGTGCTCTAACTTGTGCATTGTGAATGGAGACTTTAGTCTTTATTCCTAATTGCAGACCAGAATTTGCATTCTGAATACTTAGAAGAGAAGTGTTGTGAAGACTGAGAGGGAAAATAAAGGAAGTGTCAACAAACTCTAATAAGGAAGCACACATGGTAAGAAGACTTACATGGAGGAACTGTAGACATATCCTAATAGGAATAAAAACCTACAGTGGAATCAGTGGTGGTTGACAGTACTTGGAAATAGAGTGACCTGGATATATTTAAATATCCAATATAAGTTCAATTTATCTGTCATGAGAAAAAAAAGAGTTCTAATTCGCACATTTTAAATCATTTAATTTATACCATATTTATACAAATGAAAGAAGATCTGGATTTTTTCATAAAAGTATATACCGTTCAATATTATTTACCATCTACCCTCAGCTTGTACAAAATGTGAATGACATAAAGAACGGGTGCAGCGCGTGACACATCCGTGGCTAGCGGTAATGAACGACAGCCCTCACATAACGCTGCTCCAGCCTCAGCTCTGACTCACTCAGCCGACTAATAAAGATGACACCTGACAGCTAACAATGCTCGTCAAAATCCTTGCGATTTCTCCAGAAGACAAGAAGCTGGGCGTCTGCCTGCTCCTTCCCTCCCCACATCTGTCCACCAGGCCTTTTCTCTCTCTCTCTTTTTTCGTCTCAATGTTTTTTCCTTTTTTCTCTTTCTCAGAGAACAACTTGAGAAGTACAAGTTTTGTTTTTCAAGGTTGGCCTTTGACTAATCCAACCACTTGGTGTATGGTACGGTATATATATATATATATATATATATATATATATATATATATATATATATATATATATATATATATTTTTTTTTTTTTTTTTTTTTTTTCACAGCTCCATAACTGACAGCTGTCACACTTATGTCGCCCCTGGAAGTACTTGGGATGGAGATGGAGAGTGTGGTGCAGACCAGTCATGCATAAGCCACGGGGCACCTGTCGCCAGGCATGTCCGCACACGGGCAAACAATAAACAGTGAATTAAAAAAAATGGATGGCTGCTGCTCCAGCTTTCTGTTTTTTTTTTTTTCTCTCTTTCTTTTTTTGGCCCCAGTTCTACCCTACCCAATCTCGCCTGCCCTGAAACCACATGAGGGTGTGGTTCCGGCTGGGGACAGGGAAGCCATTTATTTTGGGTGCATCTCTTCTGACTGACTCATTTGTTAACTGGAAAATTGGCCATGTGCCTCCAAAGAGATCAACATTCAATCAGATATCCGTCCATCGCTCTTGGGAGCCTGCTCTTCACTGGTCAGTTTAGTTTAAACTATCAAATGCGTTCAGTTTGAGTTGGACAAAACAAATGGTAAGAAAAGTGATATTAGGATCAAGTATTATTAAAGCATATTATTATAAAACAACCTACTAGCAGTGATCAGCAATACTAATTATCCTAAGTAATGCAATAATATCCTCAGTGCAGTAATTTATTTTTCCTTGCTCTTCAGAAAAAATGAAAATGAGAGTTTAGTAAGCTGAGGAATGTGCAAGAGTACTGTGACAGTGTGAAGAAGTGCTATGGGCACCATCAGATGCAACAGCAGATGCTGAAGGCTTTGTGCTATCTCACAGCTTTGACAAGCCTGCTGCTTTGGCCATGAAATCATCTTACTCAAATAAAAAAGAAGGCCCATGGAACTGCATTTTTTTTTTTTTACATAATGAATCAAGGCGAAGAAAAACTGCATTGTGCATGGTGTAGTCAGATTAATTATCATCTGACTTTAGATCAAACATATAACTATATAAAAGACAGACACTCACTATGCATAATATTAATATCCATTGATTGGAGCTTTAAAGAATAGATTAGTAGATTATAAAAAAGTGAGATATTCTGGATTTGCTTTTGATTCCCATCACCGTGTGTAAAGCTGTTTGTTCTGCATCACCTTCGCAAACGTTTACTTAACAATTCTGTATGTGTGTGTGTGTGTGTTCCATGGGTACTAGTCTGGAGAACATTAGCTCTTGAGAGGCACTGACAAAAGGTCTTTAACATAAAGCTTCACAGCTGGAACATTCCAGATGGCAGGAGCAGTCAATAAAGAGAGGAGTGAGAGGCCCATAAAAACACACAAAAACATAAAACTCACCACCATAAAAACAGAGCAAAAACTTTAACAAGGCAGTTATTTATCTGCCTGGCAAACCAATGCTGAAGTGTCCATTCAAAACCATTGGCCCTAAATTAATTATTCTCAATATAATGTTATTAGAGGATGGGGGCTTTTTTTCAATTTTGCATAAATAATCCCTCACATTACTGTGTGTGTTGTATTTCTATTGTTATGGAGTGAATTATTGTTTAAATTCTTATGGATGCAAGTAAAATTATACAAAATATCTGTAGAAAGCAGTGCCGCAGGCACCAGTTAAGATCATGTGATTCATGAAAAATAAACACAGCAGACATGGAAAAGTGCACGTTTGATGTTGGGCTATGATGGTAAAATGGGTGGGCATGGGTTCCTTTTCCTTTGGTCATATTGTCGTATTCTATCACAGATGTATGAATGGTTTCAAATGGCTTTACTTTCCTTTATGGAAAATGTGGCAGCAGCTCTACAAGAATTATCATTCCATGGTCTCAACATTGCCGGGCTGATCTTGCACATCTTTTGATTGGGGGAAGGCAAGCCTGTGCAGAGATGCACGCTTACCCATCACAGACAGGCTCTCCCGCTAACAAAAGGCAGACGCTCTTTGCTTGCCTGTCCCCGCGCCTGGGACATGTGGCACGCTGACATTCCCGGCACCCACACTGGCAGGGGAACGTGCCAATTAGCGGCCATCTAAGAGAAGGGGGTTGCTGGCTGGGGGAAGCTCAGCAAAGGAAGGCTGGGTGGGGATGTATGGGTGGATGGATGGAGTTAGAGAGGGGTGGAGCAGTGGTACAAGCCCAGACCTCAGGAATGCCTCATGCTTAGACAGAAGGTGTAATTAGCCGGCTGTCCTTGGATGTCCGGGCCACATCAACGGAAACCCCAGCCCATGAGTTTAGTGCCGTTGGTGGACAGGGTTGTGACCTGCAGCGGCTCCACCCGGTATGGTTGAGACACAGCAAAGGCGACCGAGTCTATGCTTCTGAAAGAGACTTTGGGGAAAGGCTTTAACCAAATCCATGCAATCTTTCACTGTCAGAGGCCCAACACCCACTCATCATATTTACTCCCTCATTCATGCTAACATAGTTGGTAAATGCACAGATACATACGCACACGCTTTGCTTGACAGACCACTTCCCTCCACCAACATACTACCCTCCACACCTCCCCAACCTAAATCGCTGATTCCCCCTTGACAGCTGGTAGACAGTCCTTTAGGAGGACAGCAACCAGGGTGGGGGAGGCTTGGGCAGCCATGCTGTCTGCTCAAGCTTCTGGGCAAAATACACCGAGAATCATAATGACATCCCTGCCTGTCTTTCCTAGTGGTGCAGGTGCCCTAATGTGGGAAAACCAAAAGATTGGGGTGAAATGGGTATTGCATGTGGATGGGACATGGATCCCCTCCAATTACCAAGGACACAACCAATCCACAACATTCTCCAAAATTATAACCTATGTCATTTCGTCATTTAAGAAGGACATGGAAATTGAGAAAAAATATATATTACAGCAAGTGTGAGCTATAGATCAAAGAGGAGAAATAAAATAGAAGGATGAGGATTAAGTATAAAAACAATGTGACAATGATATGATAAAAAGGAGAAATTAGTTCGTGCTCAAATGGCAGTAACACAATTAAACATTGATCATTAGCAATGCACCTAGGTATCAAAGACAATTACTGTAAAATTTGTACTTATTGAAGTACTCTGTGAAAGATGGGTAATTATCTACATAATTGCACTACATTCTGAAACTGTAATGTAATTATAATATAACCCTGAAAGAATGCCACCCAAAAGTAATAGTAGTTTCTCGCTGTATAGGCATTTGGTTTTACCAGCTGAACTGTTCTGAACCTCCTCTGCAGCATCCGCTCATGAGTGACCTAATTGAACAGCTGCTGGCTTGGCGGTCACTGAGGACATGGACCAACTGGGACAGATGTGTGCTGTAAGCCTGGTGCCTGTCCCTGGAACGCAACGCCTCACACAAGCACCTGATATATCCATAAAGTATCAAGTACCATAGGTACCGCCAAAAAGGTCCAACAATAACTAGGTGGTGGCCAAAACCAACCAGGAAGCTGGCTTGACAAATACATGCCTATATATCAGATCAAGCATATCCTCTTATGCTACTGTATGTGTAATTAATTTGAATTCAGCTTCAGGCAATTATTAATGCTTCAATACAGGATTACAGGATGGTACGTAAGTTGTAAGCATCTTACTAAAGGAGGGACTAAAGGCAGCTTTGAAAGATGACTTGCAGCGAGGACGGTTGTTATTGACCAAACAGCCACCATTCCTCTCATTAAGTTCTATTAATCTATTTACCCTTCACCGGTGCCTGACACAAAGCTTCTTACTGGCCGCTCCTTTCCGAAGCTGAAATGACACGCACTGCAGGCTACATTGGAAGCCATGAGGTCATGTTGCTGATGATGGTGTTGGCTAAGGGTTTTGAGAGGGGATGGGTAGTGCCTCAAGGACTGTAGATGAGAGCAGAGGAGAGGAGAGAAAAGGAAAGGAGAGGAGTGAAGGAGCAAGCCAGAGGGATTCAGGAGTGTGAGATATTCATTAGCAGAGTCAAACTGACACACACGCCCCCTCACAGCTTCTACCAAGGAGCCTGATCTGGACCTGTTATCGTCTGAGATCAGCAGTGTGGGAGTGTTCATGTAGGTAAGTAAACTAATGATATATGTATACCGTATACAATCATTTATAATAGTTTCCTTATGCCAACTAGTATTAAAAAGTTAGAAAGGGCAAAGGTTAGAACATTGTTTAGCAATTGTATGACTTGGTTTATATAAATTCAATGAAAAAATATCACTTAGTATAATTATTATATATTGTTTGAGGCTGGCACTTACTGTATAGTCTCGATTCATTATTTATCTCTGCATGACTACCATTGTACTGTATACTGTACATATGCCCCAAAATAAAATGCACACACACATACACACAGGACTGCACATGATCAGCTAGTCTAGCAAGCGCTTGTTCAGCAATGAAGACAAATGCACCAGACCATCCCTTTGTGCACTGCCAAGCCACATCATTGTTATAAAACCACACTTCTTTTTTTTATTAAAACCTTTACACAATGACAGAGGCTACAAAGTCAATTGCTGTCTGATTATCCTTTAGCAGCTTGCCAGGGTGCTTGTTAACACGTTCTAATGAAAGTTGGAGATTGCCAATCCAAAGAAGTGAGAAAACTGTTATGCTTTCAATATGAATTCCCAAATTCTCTTATGAAAACAATCACGTTAAAAACACAGCAGCATCTAGGCTGAGATTAAAATTTTATAAGCAGTGAGACAAGCTTTGTGGTGACTAAACATGCCACATTAACTGTGTGTAACTGTGTATTTTTAATGAATCAGAAAGGTGCAGTAAGTGTGGCAGAGAACATTAACTCTGAACTTGTCAGGCTTGATTTGGCCCTCGTTCTAGGGCAGTAACTTGGAGTTACTATATAATTGCTAGCAAGTCAGTCTTTGAAATCAATCTGTTATGAGGTCTTTGAGATTTAAGAAAATAAATAGTCATTTAAATCCAGCTTTGGATTACAGTAAGTCCCCTACATACAAACCAGTTCCATTCTGAGAGCACGTTTGTAAGTTCAATTTGTTTGTAAGTCCAACAAACATTGTCTAGGTACTTGGATACTAACATACTGTAATGACTATACACAGTACATTGTTTTTTGTGTTCAGTGTCTACCATCTTTTCACCTCACTATATTTTCTCAATTATTTTCTCCATCCCTATTGCTTGCTGCTTCTTAGCAGTATCAGCTCGATCAGACATACTGTACTGGGCTTGTACTGTACTTGCAGAGTGTGTACTTGAGTACTACGCACGTGACTATGTACATTTACATTTAGGCATTTGGCAGACGCTCAACCGTAGTCCAATGCCTTAACCACTGAGCTACCCCTGGCCCCTACGTATGCCGGGCATGTGATCTAACTCTACAAACGCATGTTTGCATTTTCAAAAGTTTGTAATTCAAATGCTAATATGTAAGGGATTTAGTGTACTGTATATTGATTGAAGGGATAAAACACAATATGGAATTTATAATACACAATGAGTGTAACAGGTTGTTCTAAAGTGCTTTATCCCTCTTATACATCAGCAATTTGCTTAATATTTAATTAATATGTCACACGTTTTAGCCATTTAGGTTGGAAAACATCAAGTAACAAGCAACAAGTCAGTTGCTTTCATCACTTGTGATAGCAAGGCAGAAATTCAGCTTTTTATATTACCAAGAAACCACATACTTCACTGACTTGCATACAGTATGTTAGAAATTTTATAGCATTATTATAATTATTAGTGCTACTTATCCATAGGCACTAATCTTGTTGGTGTTGATGGCCCTTCACCTTCCACTGATTTCCATCTTATTTTATGGAACAATTTGTGGTATCTTCATCCCTTCATTTAACCCTCTTCCTTTAACCAGTCTTGGAACATATTCACACACTACTTCAGACATTTAGCTTACACTGCATGTCATTGGACTGTAGGAGGAAAGCCACCAAGCACTGGGAAAACTTCACTGGAAACTCCACATACATAGACCCAACACCCAAGATGGGACTTGAACCCTTTACCCCAGAGGAGCAAGGCCACTGTGTTAATAACTATTAGCCACATAAACATTTACAAATACTTAAAAACAACTGAGACGGGAGACTGCGTCTATTATCAACAATTACACAAGACATTAGAACATACTACAACATAATGTTTTAAATACAGTGTAAATCGTGCCTTAAGTAAGTCTATTGTAGCCAGAACTTCTGTCAGAGCTGCTGTTCTGAAAAATTTATCTGCCCTTTCTAATTCATTAGATTCAAGGATTCAACAGAGCTTTGATAAATACATCATTGTGTATGACACTGAAATATTCTCTGAACAGAAGAATATTTCAAACTAAAAAGACTTTCAAAACAGACCAAACATGAGCAAAACATCATTAGTTGTACCTGTGCCAAAATCACACGGCTTAATACACTAATTAGAGTGTTTCACTAATTTCATCATTCAACTTAGTTGATGTAGAGTCAACCTCCGGCACATTTAGTGTGTCATGAAGTCATTATGAATTTTATTGCACTAATTTGGCTTTTTTTTGTTCAAGGTCAAGCTTGACAAAGATGTAATGTGACCCTTGCAGCCTGGGAGACAAAGACATGGATCACATACCTCACACCTGATCATGATGGACTAGCCTGACACAGCCAGAGAGGTCAACAATGAACATTTCTCAAACAGAAAATAAACTCTGCTGATATGAATGATATGAAACTTATTTAATCCACAGACTTATTTTGATTTTAAGGAGAGGTTTTGAGAAAACAATCCCAGAGATAAAAATGTTAATAATGCAAATCACCTATAGATATCACAATTAGCAAATAATATTTTTTCACTTTAGTTTCTCTAAAACCCCCAGTCAATGTGCATTTAAACCTTCCTGCATGCAACTCCATTTCTTGCCAGTGTGTAAGAATGTAGGGCGCTCCATGTTTTATGCCCAGCCCTGGTACCTCTCTTCTTTGCGCTTAGCTGGTGCTGGGGACCATGGGGAAGGACAAGTCCTGGCTGTCCTGGCTCTTGACAGAGGAAATAAATCACGGCACACACCGGAGGATATCCTTCCAGGCTGCAATCTGGGAACTTCATTATCCCGCCCCTGCCACCAATATTCCTATGCATATCGGCTGTGATTGGGCCCGGGCCCCGCCGTAGTGTAGCCTACTTCTGTCAGCAGCTGAAGAGCGAGAAATCAGTCTTCCCACTGCAGACTGATAGAGCTAGGGCTTTGGAAAAGGATGACTTTGAATGAGCCAGGAAATCCTCTAGAAGATGCTGTACATGAAGAGATGTACTTGCAGAGGGAGACGGGAAAGACTGAGTGGGGTGGGAGCAAAATGTGATATGAAAGAAAAATCCTTAGTAAGCATATTGACTGTGGTCCTGTTATAACTCTAGTTTATTTGTTTGCAGAGTAGCTGAGGTTAGATAAGTTTAAACATGCATACTTGACCTGTCACATATTTTGAGAGGGGGCTGAACATTATTTTTGATATTCATTTTCTTATTTAATTTGTATCATGTTTTACTGGTGTTCTTGTTCAACTTGTATGTAACTGCTTGCCACAATTAATTGTATACAGTATAGAACTTCTCAAAAATAAGGGGTTATGTTTGTTTAGTAAGTGTAAAGTTATGTTCAAAAGTTAGTTTCCCATCTTTTAATTCTATGTGTTTTTGTATAAAAACATGAAAATGATCTGATCTTAGTATTTGGCGAATATAACCTCTGATGAACACCAGCATATAAAATTTTTCACTGTGCCATTATTTATTTAAAGCTAAGAAGAAGGAATTTGTTTTGGTGACAGAAGCTTCCAGTGATGACTGGAATAAATAAATAAATAGAAAGTAGATACAACACAACATAATACAACATAATTAACAAACATCATGTGAGCAATATTAAGTACCCCATGATTCAAAAGCTTCCACCTTTAGCAGCAATTACTTGAAGTAATCATTTCCTGTATGACTTTATCATAAGTGGATGCAAAACAAGTCCAAAGCATTACCCCTCCACCAACAGTGGGTATGTGGTGTTTCACCTAAAATGTTGTTTGTTTGTAACCAAACATGATGCTGGACATTAGGGCCAAACAACTCTGCTATGGTCTCATTTGTCCACAAGACATTGTTCCAGACGCCCCTAGTGCTTTGTTTATGCAGTTTTGCGTGTTTGTGTGCACTTTTTAGACAGATCATTTCTCCTGGGAACCCTTCCAAACAAACTGAATTTGTTCAGTCTTCTTCTAATTGTGCTCTCATGGACTTGAACATTTAACATGCTCAGTGTGGCCTGTATGGTCTTCAATCTAGCTCTCTGTTTTTTTTTATAAACTGTATATTTTTGAGCACTGCACAATCTGACTTTGGGGTGAAGATTGGCTACAGTCTTGAATGCTTTCCCTGAATGATCGTTTTCAGTGTAGAACATTGAATTTCAAATAGTTTAGTTATGGTTTTATACCCCTTTCCAATTGATGTACAGCAGTAATTGCTTCTTTAAGACCTTTGCATACTGTATACCTCTTAGCATTGTGTTAACACAGACCTGAATGCTCCAGACCAGCAAACTGTTAAAACTTTTATAAAGTTCTAAACACCTGCTGATGATTAATTAATCAAAGGCTGATGATTAACAGCACCTGGTTCCAACTTACCCTCTTAAATCCAGAGGAACCGATAAAGGTTTTTTAGTATTTACCACTTTTCTCTCCTTTTTGTATTTCATTTATTCATTCATCTTCTATACCGCTTTATCATGTATTTAGGGTCGCGGGGACCTGGAGCCTATCCCAGGAGACTCAGGGCATAAGGCAGGGTACACCCTGCACAGGGTGCCAATCCATCGCAGAGCATACACACACACAAATGTTCCAAATGAAAATCACTACCTAGCAATACCATAGGAAAAAAATAATAAAAAAGAAATTTCCTTATATAATCATATACTTATATAATTTCCATAATCATGGCTAATATATTCATCTTCTATACCGCTTAATCCTGTATTTAGGGTCGCGGGGACCTGGAGCCTATCCCAGGAGCTCTGGACAGCGTGCCAATCCATCGTAGAGCACACACACACACACACACACACACACACACACTCACTATGGTCAATTTGGGAACGCCAATTAGCCTAACCTGCATGTCTTTGGACTGTGGGAGGAAACCAGAGTACCCGTAGGAAACCCACCAAGCACGGGGAGAACATGCAAACTCCATGCACACAGAGAAGAGAATCGAGCCTGGAGGTGCAAGGCGACAGTGCTAACCACTACACCACCGTGTCGCCTGGCTAATATATATATACCGGGGGGGGGGGGGATTTTGAGCTCAGTGATAGGTGATAGTTATGTTATCAGTTGCATTTGTCTAATACTAACATCCACTATGATCAGGTGATTTTTTTAGAAATGTTTTTACACAAAAATACATAGAATTAAAAGAGTGGATATTGACTTTTGAGAGGACATGACCGTACAGTATATGTATGACCGTATATATATGATGTACAGTATACAGTATATCTGTGTAGGAGACCAAGAGAGAATAAGACAGGATGAGAAAGACTGCATTGTGGAGCTTTATCATTAAATCCTGTTGCATTACATTTGAAGACTATAAAATGCAGCAGAAATTCCAGGCAGTGCCTATGAGTGGATCGACCTTTGCTTGTACTCTGCAGCTATTGATTGTATATGTGTGTGTTTATACTGTATTTGTGGATGTGTGCTTGCTATTCGTTGACTCTATAAGTATCAGTTAATGCTGTTGTTAAATATGGAATAAAACATGGTGTGGTGTATAATCAATGATAGTGTGGTGTGCTGCAGCTCAGCACAAAGGGCAGAATCAACTTCAGACCTACAAGAAGTTCCGAAGTTACTCTAATAGTTATTTATAGTTATATTTAATTTCATAGATGTGTTGCATCATCTGTCCTGAAGGCTATCCCATGGTTGAAAGCTCACTACTGATTATAAAGTCTTGACACTGGTGACTCCTTCTGTAAATATTAAACAAAAATGCTGTCAGTGTCCACAAATATGCACTACTGCTTTTTTGTTTGTTATATAACAAGCATTGCTTATACAATTTCCTGTAAATGAGCTTTTAATATACAGAAGATAAGATAATGTATTAGAATAGATGCAGTAATGTAAAATTAACCTGCATCTAACCAGTCAGATTAAAGAATTCAGTGGTGATGCAGTTTTATATAGAATAACATACTGTGTTGTGACCAAAACTTCCATCCATCCATCCATTTTCTTCCGCTTATCCGAGGTCGGGTCGCGGGGGCAGCAGCTTCAGCAGGGATGCGCAGACTTCCCTCTCCCTGGCCACTTCTTCCAGCCGAGAGACATAGTCCCTCCAGCGTGTCCTGGGTCTTCCCCGAGGTCTCTTTCCGGTGGGGCATGTCCAGAACACCTCACAAGGGAGGCGTCCAGGGGGCATCCTAAATAGATGCCCAAGCCACCTCATCTGGCTCCTCTCGATGCGGAGGAGCAGCGGCTCTACTCTGAGCCCCTACCGGATGACTGAGCTTCTCACCCTCTAAGGGAGAGCCCAGACACCCTGTGGAGGAAACTCATTTTGGCCGCTTGTATTCGCGATCTTGTTCTTTCGGTCACTACCCACAGCTCATGACCATAGGTGAGGGTAGGAATGTAGATCGACCGGTAAATTGAGAGCTTTGCCTTTTGGCTCAGCTCCTTCTTCACCACGACGGACCGATACAGAGCCCGCATCACTGCAGACGCTGCCCCGATCCCCCTGTCGATCTCCCATTCCATTTTACCCTCACTCGTGAACAAGACCCCGAGATACTTAAACTCCTCCACTTGGGGCAGGATCTCACTCCCAATCCCGGGAGGGCACTCCACCCTTTTCCGGCTGAGGACCATGGCCTCAGATTTGGAGGTGCTGATTCTCATCCCAGCCGCTTCACAGTTGGCTGCGAATTGATCCAGTGAGAGCTGTAGGTCGCAGAATGATGAGGCCAACAGAACAACGTCATCTGCAAAAAAAAAGTGACCCAATCCTGAGCCCACCAAACTGTACCCCCTCAACGCCCTGGCTGCGCCTAGAAATCCTGTCCATAAAAATTATGAACAGGATCGGTGACAAAGGGCAGCCCTGTCGGAGTCCTACTTTCACCGGAAACAGGTCCGACTTACTTCCGGCAATGCGGACCAAGCTCCGACACCAGTTGTACAGGGACCGGACAGCCCTTAACAGGGAATCCGATATCCCATACTCCCGGAGTACCCCCCACAGGACTCCCCGAGGGACACAGTTGAATGCCTTCTCCAAGTCCACAAAGCACATGTAGACTGGTTGGGCAAACTCCCATGCCCCCTCCAGGACCCTGCTAAGGGTGTAGAGCTGGTCCACTGTTCCGCGACCTGGACGAAAACCACACTGCTCCTCCTGAATCCGAGGTTGACTAACCGACGGACCCTCCTTTCCAGGACCCCTGAATAGACTTTCCCGGGGAGGCTGAGGAGTGTGATCCCTCTGTAGTTGGAACACACTCTCTGGTCCCCCGTCTTGAAGAGGGGGACCACCACCCCGGTTTGCCAGTCCAGAGGGACTGTCCCCGATGTCCATGCAATGTTGCAGAGACGTGTCAACCATGACAGCCCTACAACATCCAGAGCCTTGAGGAACTCCGGGCGGATCTCATCCACCCCCGGGGCCCCGCCACCACGGAGCTGGGCCCACAAAACTTAATATCAAATACCTATTTTCACACACACACACACACACACACACACACACACACACACACACACACACACACACACACACACAGTGAGAACCTCACTGAGAATGTTAAAGGCCATTACAGTACAATTAGAAGAAGACTGAACAAATCCAATTTGTTTTTGTTTGGAAGAGCTGTTAGGAAAAAAGGTCCTTCTGTTTAAAAAGAACATAAAAGTACTGTATGTCTCAGGTATGCAAAACTGCATCTGAAAAAAGCACAAGGCTTCTGGAACAATGTCTTATGGATAGACCAAAGTGAGACCAGAGTTGTTTGGCCGTAATGCCCAGCACCAGGTTAGTCAAAAACAGCATTTTAGCAGAAACAGCTCATCCTCTCATACAAAGGCTCATGACAAACAAGGTGGTGGAGTGGTGATGATTTGGGCTTTTTCTTTCAACCACAGGAGCTGGACACCTTGCAGTCAATAATTCGACCATGAATTCATCTGTAAACATAGATCAACTCAATAAAGTAAATAAATAATAATAATAATAATTGCAAAGTTTGTGCTAAAACAAAAGTATATAATGTGTGTGTGTGTGTGTGTGTGTGTGTGTGTGTGTGTGTGTGTGTGTGTGTTAGGCTTATAAGTCTTTAGTCTATGGGAGAAAACCAATGTACCTGCAAACTCCACCTGCAGACCTGAGGCGGGAATCGAATCACCACTATGCCACTGTGTATATATATTCTTTGTATATACATTGTGTATGTGTGTATTTTTCTTTTCCATTGTTCTTTACTAGCAGAATTATTGGTCCAGTATAAAATGGTTTTCTGGTTTTGACAGTTCATCTGGGTCTTGCTTTAATGAAGAATTGAAGTATATTAAAAAGGCAAAGATAGAATGGATTTATAATATGAATATGTCATAAAGTTTCATATATAATTTTGCACTACCTTCCGTATTGCTGACATTAAAATAGTTTTCATTTGAAGGCCTAGTTCTCTATTGGAGGAGGAAATGAGCACAGAGACAGACAGGAAGATATTAATTTCATCGTAATCCATGAAGCTTTTTTAATAAAGATTGTGGGTGTCAAAGAGGACTTGCCTTGCAAAGAGGTGCAAAAAGCTGAGATCAAGTATGTCTGTAGCACCACCGTTTTCCTAAAATCACTATAAGTCCTGGACCGAATGTTAAGAGCGGTGCTTAAGAGTAAGATTTTGATTTTAAAATTTTACAGGTTGACTAATAATAGAAAATAAACAGTCAAAAACTGCAGTACTTGTCAAAATCTATATTAACTGATTTACTGGATTCTCACAGGCTTTATATAGCATGCATTCAAGACTTGTAATGATACACTCCCCAGCTGCATTTAGCTTTGATTATGGCACCCATTCACCATGGCACTGGTTCAACAACTTCATGCAACATCAGAGCATTTATTTCTGTGCAGAGCTACTTTATTTTATTTTATAAAATTTTTACTCTAATTTATCTTAAATTAGAGAAACAAGCCAATCTGTAGTCTTTCCTAATAACATTCCAATGATTCATGTGTGAAAATGATTCCATAGGCTTCCAAAATAACTCTTTTACAATTTGTGCTTGATGAAGCTTGGCATTGTTGTCCTGGAATATGCCCGTGCCATCAGAGAAGGAAAAATACCCTGGTCTTTCAGTATTGTACATTAAGATAGTCAAGTGACTTCATTTTATCAATCTGGGCTCATCAGACCACATTACCTTTTTTATATTGCTTCAAAGTCCATTCCTTATGCTTTCTAATAAAATGTTGACTTTTTCACCCAAGTTACCTCACTAAGAAGTGGTTTTCTTATTGCCACACAGCTGTTTTGTCCCGTCTGCCTTCTCATACATGTGGAAATTCTCTTACTTTTACTATTAAAGATAGCTGTGGTCTTTTCTGGTTAGTTTTATGATGCAACTTCACCAAACATTTAAGCAATCTCCAATCACAATCAGTCATTTTTTTCCCCAACATTTTTTCAAATAGGTTTACAGATGACCACTACTCTTACAGGTTTTTACAACGTGTTGGACATTTCTTAAACCAGTTTTAGTAGTTTCAGCAATCTCTTTTGTTGTTCTCTTTGCTTGATGCAGGCCAATATCTTTAGGTCTCTGACATGGTTGTTTAAGTAATCAGGAGGTATTAAGGTTTTAATTACTAAATTACTGAACCAGATAGGGTTAAATGACATGGAGCCAGGTAGGTAAAGGTTCATAAGTATTTAACTATCTGAAATCTAAGTGGTTACTTTTTTTGACTGAGCACTGTGTGTCAGAGATGACTCCAGTTTAATAGACACATTTAATCTACCCAGTAGCTACAGGACATAACTCATTCCTTTATATGAAATTATTATGAACATGTGCTTTATGCATCCATGTATTAATTTTGAAAACATTTCCACTAACACCTAGAAAATTCACTACATTGATCTGATCTGAATAGCTTGCATGATCAAAGACTTCATACAGTTCTACTCTCCCACCCAGCAAACACCAACATCCATTGACGCTCTTGTGTTGTTGTTGTTGGTGGTGGTTTTTTTTTTCCTATAATGCCTTCTCAACTTCTTTTCTGTGAAGCCTCCTTGACTTCTTTTCCACAGCCCCCTCTGTGATCTTTATTCTTGGCCATTTTCATAGCATCAATTCCACAATCGCTCACCCAGAGGCCACAGGAAGAGATCAATCCTGCCACAGGAGAGCAGTAACCCAATCACATCGACCTTTTTCTCCCTTTGCCTCCCTCTCCTATTGGCTCCTTCGCCGAACAGCCCACACAGGACTAAGCCAACGCCGGGAACACATCTCTAAGGTGGCTTTTGGGTCAATAATGTTGTCAGCAGGAGGTGTGTTTGGTGTGCTGAGGGGTTTTAGGAGAGAGCCATGGTTAACCTGGAGCTAAGAATTAGCAGGTATTCCGGGAATCTGACTCAACACTTACCTGGATCACATGACCTGCATTCCGGGAATAGAAAGTCAGATGGGAAAAGACAAGAGAAGTGTGTTTGGGGAGGGAGGAGAAGCTAGGGAGAGCATCAAACAGCCAACACAGGTATGGTGTGGGGAATCCTTTGGGTCTGGATGGGCTAATTAGAGTGAGCATTTGAGAGAGAAACACAGGTGTTTTAGCTGGAGCAGCTCGCCATATAGAGTAATGGCTGCACCGTTACCCTGAACACCCCCAGTCATTTGTCGCCACTCTCTGTAGCCATGCATCTCGCTGCTCCATTTCCGTATGCGTTTCATTAATTCTTTTTATGTGCCTATTCATTCTTGTTATTTATTGCCCACACAATGTTAACACCATTAGCGGGAGACACAACCATGACTTTGCCTCTGTAGTCCTTACCTGAACCATGGGGAGCCCACATAATATGGTTTATTGGGTCAAGGTGTTGTGTGAGGCAAAGACTCAGGACAAGGGTGTGTGTGTGTGTGTGTGTGTGTGTGTGTGTGTGTGTGTGTGTGTGTGTGTGTGCAAGCAAGATTGAGAGAGATGAGCACAGTCTGTGCTTGCATTATGCAGCGAAAATTTCCTCAACGCTAAGTAATTAATTAAGTATGATAAAAAGAAAAATGCTTGTGTCATAGTGACATTTCTTAAAAGAGCCAAAGAACACATTTAATACCATCAACTTCTTTTCTACTGGCTCTGTCTAAAAAAATAAAATAAAATTAAAAAAAATCCTTTTCCCCTATACTTTTGCAAGTTTAATTATGAATAGCACGTCTCATGTGATATTTATTCCCACAAATCGACATAGGGTTGAGAACGGGGGAAATGAGGAACACACAAACACACACAGAAAGAGAGAGAGAGAATGCACCCAGACAAACACTCAAGAGGAAGGATGCAAAAACGTGAGAGGCAGTGAAGAGAAGACGCAGCATGTGTGATAGATGGCGGGTGAGTGTCTGAGAAAGAGAGAGAGAGCTTAAGTGCTAGTGTTCAGTCAGAGAAGGTGAAATAAGAACACTTAGAGAACACAAAACACTCTCTGTGATCAGGCCCTTTTCCAAACACTCGTCCAGTGCTCACCTTAACTAAACCTTTAATGAAGAAATGCTTCTTCTGAGTCAGCACTATATAGAAGTTTTAAACTTTCATTTCATCCACATTAGCAAAAACAAATGCTTACAGTGCGTTCCACTTGGAGGACAACTTCCTAAGGAGGCGGCTTTTTTATGGACCCACTAAGGTGCTTTGTTTTAGCCAAATTTTAATTCAGAATTGTGTATTCACTGTGTAGACATCACTATCATAACAACTGCACAGCTTGTAAAGCTAGCTCATGTAGCTAACATATGGTGAATTAGCCAACTAGCTGTTGTTCAGTAAACGCTCTGGTTGTGTTATATACAGTTTAAGTTAATCATTTTCTCTGAAAATAATTTATTACTAAGCTGTGGCTTTTAAAATTTAGCTAATTTTGTAGATATTTGGTTCTCAGGTCCAAAGCGGCTTGCAAAGAGGTAAAAGAGCAGGCTGAGGAAAAGGAGCAGTTCACAGTGGTGACGTTCCTATTTATCCACAATGTGTCAGCAAAATAATATAGTTTTCTTATACCTATACTGTAGATGAAGAGTTCCATCTCGGTATGTGAAGGGATGAGCGAAAATAAGCTAATATACTGTAAGCTAACTTGTTAGGGGAAATGAGAAGTGATTATAATGTTTACATAGAATGTACAATGTTGGGCAAAAATAGTTCACAGCCATTTTAATGACATCATTAATTTATAGTCATTTTATGCAATAAAATTGCAATACAACAATCAATAATTATTATGCGTCTTCCGACCAAGCAATCTAATTGGAGGAGAGTTATTTCATGCGTGGTGATCATAGACGGTAACACCACTGAGATGTTTAACTATATGTATTACTTGATGTTCTAGATGTTCTAACATTGTTACTTACACTAACTGTCGGTAGCAGCATGGGTCTCTACAGAACGCAGTACTGAGAAGAGAGTCGCTACCTGCCAAAATACACATTCCAACAAGTCATGGATGCACTTTATCAAGAAAACACATCTTCATTCATTCATTCATTCATTCATTCATCTTCTATACCGCTTTATCCTGTATTTTAGGGTCGCGGGGACCTGGAGCCTATCCCAGGAGACTCTGGGCACAAGGCAGGGTACACCCTGGACAGCATGCCAATCCATCGCAGAGCAGAAAACACATCTACAAACCGGATTCCAAAAAAGTTGGGACACTAAACAAATTGTGAATAAAAACTGAATGCAATGATGTGGAGATGGCAAATGTCAATATTTTATTCAGAATAGAACATAAATCACGGAACAAAAGTTTAATCCGAGAAAATGTATAATTTTAAAGGAAAAATATGTTGATTCCAAATTTCACGGTGTGAACAAATCCCAAAAAAGTTGGGACAAGGCCATTTTCACCACTGTGTGGCATCTCCCCTTCTTCTTACAACACTCAACAGACGTCTGGGGACCGAGGAGACCAGTTTCTCAAGTTTAGAAATAGGAATGCTCTCCCCTTCTTGTCTAATACAAGCCTCTAACTGTTCAATCGTCTTGGGCCTTCTTTGTCGCACCTTCCTCTTTATGATGCGCCAAATGTTCTCTATAGGGGAAAGATCTGGACTGCAGACTGGCCATTTCAGTACCCGGATCCTTCTCCTACGCAGCCATGATGTTGTGATTGATGCAGAATGTGGTCTGGCATTATCTTGTTCAAAAATGCAGGGTCTTCCCTGAAAGATGACTAGATGTTGTTCTAGAACCTGAATATATTTTTCTGCATTGATGGTGCCTTTCCAGACATGCAAGCTGCCCATGCCACACGAACTCATGCAACCCTATACCATCAGAGATGCAGGCTTCTGAACTGAGCGTTGATAACAACTTGGGTTGTCCTTGTCCTCTTTGGTCCGGATGACATGGCGTCCCACATTTCCAACAAGAACTTCGAATCGTGACTCGTCTGACCACAGAACAGTCTTCCATTTTGCCACACTCCATTTTAAATGATCCCTGGCCCAATGAAAACGCCTGTGTTTGTGGATCTTGCTTAGAAATGGCTTCTTCTTTGCACTGTAGAGTTTCAGCTGGCAACGGCGGATGGCACGGTGGATTGTGTTCACTGACGATGGTTTCTGGAAGTATTCCTGAGCCCATTCTGTGATTTCCTTTACAGTTGCATTCCTGTTTGTGGTGCAGTGTCGTTTAAGGGCCCGGAGATCACGGGCATCCAGTATGGTTTTACACCCTTGACCCTTACGCACCGAGATTGTTCCAGATTCTCTGAATCTCCGGATGATATTATGCACAGTTGATGATGATAACTGCAAAGTCTTTGCAATTTTTCGCTGGGTAACACCTTTCTGATATTGCTCCACTATCTTTCTGCGCAACATTGTGGGAATTGGTGATCCTCTACCCATCTTGGCTTCTGAGAGACACTGCCACTCTGAGAAGCTCTTTTTATACCCAATCATGTTGCCAATTAACCTAATTACTGTTAATTGGTCTTCCAGCTCTTCGTTATGCTCAAATTGACTTTTTCCAGCCTCTTATTGCTACTTGTCCCAACTTTTTTGGGATTTGTTGACACCGTGAAATTTGGAATCAACATATTTTTCCTTTAAAATGATAAATTTTTTCAGTTTAAACTTTTGTTCCGTGATTTATGTTCTATTCTGAATAAAATATTGACATTTGCCATCTCCACATCATTGCATTCAGTTTTTATTCACAATTTGTTTAGTGTCCCAACTTTTTTGGAATCCGGTTTGTAATAATGTTATGTCATTTTAAACAACAATTTGTTTACTTAGGTTTCAAATTGCCTCCGTGTTGTTTTATTCACGCATAAGCCAAGCTAGAAAGCCAACTAGCTTCTAACACAAATCCCTCTGTAACTCCTAATCAAGGCCCTTACTTGGTGTGTGGGACAAATGAGTGTACTCCCTAGTGTACTAGCTTTCCATTTAACGCAATTTGGGATTCAACCCTGGAACCCAGAACTTAACAGAGCTGGTATTAAAGCATAATAAGTAGAAACATGAAAGAGAAAAGGAAAAAATAAACAGGAACTAACAGGATTTACAAGACTGCCCACCTCGTCCATGTTTACTCTCTTTTGGTTATATAGTACTGAAGAATTTAAAACTACTTTCACCCTTGGTAATTACACAAACTGGTCACTAACTCACTAATTACACTAAACAAATCGGTCACTAACTGTTGGTTGCCATCTCCGCTAATCAAGATTAGTTAGTAAGTTAGGATATGTGTTGGATATGTGTTGGTGAAGCAAAATAACTGGTTAAATCCAGCACAACAGCACTCCCTCTTGCATTATACTGTATTGCTCTTGATAGTGCTTAGTGATGAAGTCCTTTTACTCTTAAAAGCTTCTGAATCCAACTGGTCACAGAGTCAGAATGACTTTCAGTTAATTAGCATGACTCTTCAGCCAGATACTAGAACTAATTCGCGAAACCGCATTGGATTGTGCACAGGCAGAACCATAATGCATGACATATGTTGTCTTAATACTTTTGGCCACCACTATGTCAGCAACTACAATGCCTTTTCTAACAGTGGTTCCCTGTTCAATGATCAATTCTAATAGCAATATCCGCAGCAGAAAAATAACCCCTGCTTGATAATAATCTGCTTGATTGCGATTCATTTTGAGGTCATTATGCAAGTCATGTGCCTTGCTACAGTAAATGGTGTTCAGAACACAGTGTCTGAAAATCATTATTTTATCATCTAAAATGCAGTCCACTGAGGCAGTTATTTTATGAGGATGGAGGAACCAAAACAGCTGCATTCACAATGAGATAAACCTGAAATTTGATTAATCTGGCAAATCACTTTTTATCTGTTTGACATGTATTAAGAAAACTGAAATACAGTATGATGAAAAACACAAATCTGGCTATGAGCTAGGGTCATTCAGACACCTTTCAATGTCAAAGTAATTAGTCATAAAAATTAAGATATCAAATACATCACCTGGCAAATTATAACAACCAGTAAAATAATATAAACATTAATCATAATGTAATGTTTTATTGTTTTTCAAATGATAGTTAAGTACACCAGTAAATTCCTAAATGAACCATGAAAGACAGCTGTGGATTAATATACTAGCAACAATGGCTAAATTTGGAAACATGATGGACTGGAGACGGGAGCTTCTGAGTCTAATGCTGTGTTATTTTCTGAGTAAATGCTTCATGATAAGTATAAAAAGTGACAGCATACAATCTTCATCTTCTTCTTCTTCTATACCGCTTAATCCTGTGTTCAGGGTCGCGGGGGAGACTTCCCAGGAGACTTCGGGCACTAGGCGGGGTACACCCTGGACAGGGTGCCAATCCATCGCAGGGAACACACACATACACACACTCACACACCCAATCACACACTACGGGCAATTTAGGAACGCCAATTAGCCTAACCTGCATATCTTTGGACTGTGGGAGGAAACCGGAGTACCCGGAGGAAACCCACCAAGCACGGGGAGAACATGCAAACTCCATGCACACAGAGACGGGAATCGAGCCTGGCCGGGGAATCGAACCCAGACCCTGGAGGTGCAAGGCGACAGTGCTAACCACTACACCACCGCGCCGCTGCGACAGCATACAATAATTTTAAAAAAGTAGTTTGAAAGTAGAAAACCACTACAGTTTAAACATTTTTTAATGTAGTCTTGAACTATTATCGCTGTGGGAAGAAATATTGAATTATTGAAAGTTTTTTGGCCAGTGAAACCAGACCAACCAGAGGAAACCCAGCAAGCACAGGGAGAACGTGCGAGCTCCACACACCCAAACCAGATCTAAGTTTTGTACCACCAACCCCGGAGGTGCAAAGCAACTGCTCTAACCACCCAGCCACCATGACACCATTTGCCATGTCTGAGACATGGGAGTAACATTTTCTTGTTTTCCCAAGGATGGGTGACAACATTCTCACATCGTACAGTACTTCCCTGAAATAGGTCTTGTTAAAAGTATACGCCCTTCCCATGATTGTGTGGGTTTCCCCTGGGTTTGCTAGTTTCTTCCCCCCTCTTAAAGTAGATTGATACAATATAGTAGGCTATATTAAATTATCCATAGTTGTCAATGAGTGTCAACCTCATGCCCAGTGGTCCTACATAGGATCTACACTCCACTACAAACCTGACTAGGAGAGAGAGAGAGAGAGAGAGAGAGTACTCTACCATTTAGAAACTACAGTATGTGAACTCTATAGAGAGAGTGAATTTATTGATTCAGTAGACTGGAACATATTAAGTGTGATTTGATGCACAAACCACAAAAAGTTAGGGACATACTGTTATGACATAGTTGTGAGTTTTATGTCTTACAACTTTATTCAGACGGGGAAAAAATCGAACCATGTTGTCCTGACTAGTTCAATTTCAAACTTTCACTTGAGTTTAGGTTGTAATAATCATTGTTTGATTTTTCGTTTCGTTGCGGCTTCCTCCATTTGGAGCGTACTTCACAAACCCATGTCGAAGAGGTGTCTGTAGAAAGAAACACATCAGAAGCTCCTCAGCTGCACCTTGACTACAGTAACACGTTTAATTGACATTCAGTAATGGTGTCAAAAGCGCTAGCAGGTGCACAATTACAGCAATGAGAGGTCTGAAGCTTCCTCCAGTCACAGGAGTTGTGACATCTTGACATAGCCCCAGCAGTGACACTGTGCTGATCAGTAGGTATTTCATCTCCCCGGTGAACACTGTTCATTTGCACCCCATAAGAGTGGGCTTGGGAGGGGAGAATCAAGCTGCTACCAAACTTTACTTTTATTTTTGAGTTCATTGAAGTCAGCTGTTTCATGCTTTTTCTTCTTTTTCTTTTTTTTTGTCAAAGCACCATCTGTGGTTTCTGGAAGTAATTTTTTTAGAAAGATCCAGAAATATCTGGACAGTGTAGTGTTTATTCTGATCCTGAATTGATTTTTAGTTAGACACATTATAAAAGTATGTCAACTATCACATTATTTAAAAGACTTAAATGCCAACTTTAAATTTTTCTTTTTTGCAAAGTTGAAAGTATTTTTTATAGAATTATATACTTTCTAGTATTTGTTTAATTCTAGTATGCATGCATATATGCTTATATAAGTTGAATGCATATAAAATGCATACAAAACATAACCATTGCTATGTAAAAATCCAAACAACTTGCTTTAATTACGCACCTGATACTTCTATCACATTTGGTTTTAATTCAAGGACACTAAGTGAATTATAATCAGAAAGGTGGCATCCCATCAGGCATGCTGAAGATCTGTAGGTGAGAGAATTGGTGGTAATCAAAGACTAGGTGTCACCTTTTATTACCCCTGCACATAGGTCATTCAGGAAAGGAAGACCTCATTGAGGAGATATAAATGCAAGGGGGAAAAATAGTAAAATATTTTATTATATGTATTAGAAACATGCAGTTCATGCAGTCAACATGAGGTTGCTGGGTGTAATGATCAAGCAGTATTGGATGATGTAATGTATAAATAGGAAGACAAAATCCATATGGTTATGTGGCCAAACGTTGTAAACATCTGTAAATTGCTGCCAGTCAAAACACCTGGAGTTTTTTTTTTTATGTTTTATTGTTCTTAAAATCCTAATTAGAGTCTAATGAATACTTTATTAAACCAGATGCAGTTGGAGGGTAAAACTGTTGTGCCTATAGAAAATAAAAGACTCAAATGGTAATAGGCTTGACTGTGTAACTTATGTGATATATATCAGTGTTTCATTAGAGTGATAAAAATTATATTTTTCAAGTATATTATATTGGTCTAGATCTTTTTCAATAGAAAAAAAATTATTTCTTGTTTTATTGTATATCTATTGCTTGATTAGAGTTAAAAAAAAATTATTTAATTGAGGTCATTTAAACAAAAATGCTCAAACAAACATGGGGTGTCAAAGAAAAAACTGGAGTAAAATCTTGCTAGCAGAATTGGGTTGCTAAAAATCTATTATTTTTCATTTGTTGGATTTGTTGCAGGATCACTACATTGAACTTAAACTTGGTAAGAAGTTTATTTAAAGGCTAATCATAAGATTAGATATTTGAATTTATTTATACTGTATATACAGTGATTGGCACGCTGTCCAGGGTGTACCCTACCTCGTGCCCAGAGTCTCCTGGGATAGGCTCCAGGTCCCAGTGACCCTAATACAGGATAAAGCGGTATAGAAGATGAATGAATGAATGAATGTATATACAGTATGTAGTATTAAGTGAGGTGGCAGAGTGGATTAGTGGTTAGCACTTTCTCCTTGCACCTCTCCAAGTTCCGGGTTCGATTCTCGCCTCGGGTCTGTGTGCATGGAGTTTGTATGTTCTCCCCGTGCACGGCGGGTTTCCTCCAGGTTCTTCTCTTTTGTCCCACAGTCCGTAGATATGCAAATTGGGCTAATTGGCGTTCCCTAATTGCCCGTAGTGTGTGTGTGTGTGTGTCCTGTGATGAATTGGCGCCCCGTCCACAGTGTACCCAGCCTCGTGCTCTAAGCCCCCTGGGATAGGCTCCAGTCCCCCTGTGACCCTGTACACATGATGAGCAATATAGGAAATGAATGTATGAATATTAAGTGTACACAGTTCACTTTTTGAGTCCTCTAAAATTACTTCTTTGAGAGAAGCAAACATTTTTGGTAGCTGTGTTATACAGTATTTCTACAAAAAGTACAAAAAGTTACAAGTGTAACCATCCACAGTCACCATACAGGCCAATGTTCAGCAGGGAACATACAATGAGTCCAAATACAAGTGATGCAGTAAGAGAGACAGAGATTAATAATAATAATCTTCTTCTTCTTCTTTGTCTTTCGGCTGTTCCCTTTCAGGGGTCGCCACAGCGAATCATCTGCCTCCATCTAACCCTATCCTCTGCATCCTCTTCTCTCACACCAACTAACTTCATGTCCTCTCTCACTGCATCCAGAAATTATTATTAATAATAATAATAATAATAATAATAATAATAATAATAATAATGTGCATGTTTTGTATATTCGTTTTGACTGCAAGCCCACTATTGCCTGATCCCATCCATTTAGTGCTAGTAATGTGCCCTGTTTAACCTTAATGGCAGTGCTTGTATTGTCCATTTGGCGATTAGTTTGATGTTGCATGTACAACAGGTTGGAAAAAATAGAGCCTCTTGATTTGGTCATCAGGCCACTCAACAGTAAAGGGACCTCATTTCACTCCAAAAGTGCATCAGACAAAAAGTCTGATCCATATACTCTTAAAAGCACTAAGCAATATGACAGCTTTGGTATAGATCGCATGAAAGAACAAAAAAAAATTAAGTGCTTTAAATAAATGCAAAATTATGGTATATTGCTTGGTGAATTTTATTTCGATTCCCAATAAAATGGAAAAAGGTTTATGACCATTTTTAATACAGCACCTACATATGGCATTACTTTACATCTGCACAGGTACATTTACATTTTTACCTTATTATATTTATTTTTACGATGCTCATTAAATTCAGTAAATGTTTTTCTTGTCAGAATAGATTCTGTCAGTCCTTCCACACTCCTCTGCTGTGGAACTATCAAACAGTCTTCATTTCTACGTCCATACATAAATCAAAGTGCTCTGGCTAAGGCTTCCAAAAGAACTACCACAAAATGTCCATTTAGAGGCACACAGCCCATGTTTGTCTGGTTAGGACACATGCCCAGAGGCTAGCTGCCTCCCTTAACACTGGTGTTGTCTTGTACGGCAAGAAGAACACTCTGTACCCACAATTCATTTCCCTCTGAGTCACGCCACCCTGTTGGCGGCCTAGCCAGTTTGGCATTGACATGAACAGTTGCCCTGGGCTTTCGCTCAGTGTGAATGGACATTTATTTTAGCTTCTCAGTGGACCTGCCAACTCACCTGGGCTTTAGATCTCATTTTACCGTCATGCTCTACCGTGCCAATGTCTGTCATTTAACTGACAGAATACTTCAGCAAAGAGGCAGCCCTGTATGTTTCTCTATGTCCAAACATGTTTCTGACACCTGAGCAGGGGTTTTGGTGGGATTTCTTCAGTCAGTTTGATCCTCAGCCACCATTCAAGAGCTGCAACCCATCTTCCAATTCATATATACTTCATGATGGTGACAGAAAAACTAGAAACAGTGATTTGAAAGTGTTGTGACATTTTATTTCTAACTACTTGCCGAGTACAACTAGATGCAGAGTATTAGAGCAGAGCAGTAAGGTGCAAGTACAGTAGTTAACAAATGAACAGGTTTGTATAGAAGAGTCGACTCTGACCTCTGATTTCTGAACCACTGATATGAAAGGATTTGAAAAATTCATTTAGAAACCATTTATGTGTTTACACAACATATTATGTGTTCAGGAATTACATAAGTTTATAGCAATGTTTGTATCCTTTTCATATTTCTGTGCATGCGCATATATTTTGAGACTAATTCAAGACTAATTCATGTAAAATTTGACTGATTGCTTTACTGCGCTTTAACTGCAATGGCTCGGCAGATACAGTACATTGAGTCCATTTGCCACCGCACATTCTGTTAATGCTAGGCAATACTATATTAGAGCCAGGAATAAATAACTGATTAATGATTGATCTGATAAACTAAATCTGCCTTACCAAGACTTTTTCATTAACTGTACTGTATGTGTGTACTGTATGTGGACAAGTAAAACATTTAAGCATTTTGAATACTTTTGTAAAATCAGCAGGCATTTATTGGGTTAATACTGATAAATACTGCCCCAGTATAATTAGAATACAGTACATACAAACAGGCCTAAATGTGTTCTAAGAGCATTTTCAAACCTTTAACTCATTTGCACTAGTCTGTATCAGTGAATTAATTTGTCAACTTTTCAAAATTTTTTTCAGATTGGTTTGGTTTGGTTTCACACAGGGAATTATTCACGCAAACCAAAAAGGCATCACTACAAGTCAGGTTACAATGTTTCCTTATCTCATTGGCTAAATGAACACAGGACGATCAGTGCTCTGTGCTATGAAAATCCGATGAAAAAAATGCTTTGCATTATGAAGATATGGCACAACAACAAATCGCCCAAACAAAAGCGCTCCGTACCAACAGGAAGCTGAAAGCACTAAGAAATCTTCTTGAGAAACAACACTGCTTCACATTTGCAAAGAAAACTAACAGCCCACAGTCAACTGAGCAAAACAAGGGAGTGAATATTTGTCACATATGGAGGAGTTGAGGCAGGACACAAGTGCAGACGGTGGTTTGGAACAAAAGTGAAGTGAACACATTATAAAAAAAACACAAAGTACAAACAAGAACATGAACAAAACTAAGACTATGATTATGGCTAGAAACTATAGACTAACTATAATAAAGACATCTTAATATTAACAGAGAAACTAACAGAGGAACCAAACAGCAAACTAAACACATGCATGACAAGACTTCACTGACTTTAAATAGACAAGTTAATCAAAGTTAATGAGGTTCATGTGACAAGTCTGGGACAAAGTGTCAACATAAAAGTCTTCCTGAAAGTCAAAAACACAAAGTACACCTGGCTACGGGATCCGATCGGCCCAGTCAAGGTCAGATCGCATTCCCACCACAACTAAACCACTCCAGGGTGAAATGGTTTGTGCTGGTTTTGTGTACCCGAAAGTGATTGCAATGTTCAGACCTTTCCAAAAAAAGCTGCATCAAGTAAGAACACAAACTAGAGTCTGATTTCATTAGACTACATAAGGCAGGTGTAAAGACAACCTTATACAGACTGGCATTCTCACTTCCTTTCAGTAACACTTTATCCTTATTGGGGTCACGGTAGAGCCATGCGGAGCCTAGGCAGGGGTTTAGCCACATAAGAGCTTCCAGTTCAGTCATGTAAATACTGTATAAGAGTACACTATATGGGAAACTGTTTTATAAATTTTATATATTTTTTTAAGTTTCTTTTTCTGTATTGATATCAAACATAGTTTAATTTAACAACGAATAATCGTGTAAAATTAATAAATATAATAAAAAAAAAAAAATAAAAAAAAACAACGAATAATCGGGTTGCATTCCCCCCAAAAATCACAATGTCAAAATATACCCAGAAAAGGAATTTAGATTTGACCTGAAAGTTCTGGCTTAAATCAGCTCTACAGTACATAGCCATTGGGTTCTTTTAGTTGGGGGATTTCCTGTTCTTGGTCAGCTCCATTAGCTAACAGGAGCTCAGAGAAGATGGTGGTCAGAAGGTTAATAAGTGATGACCATTCATGTTTACTATTCTCATATCCTTGGGGATCTCTGACGAGGAACTTGTCCACAGTCCCACAAAAATCTCAGTGAGATCTACTCCTACGCAGCATAATGACTTCCCAACAGAGTAAGATTTAAGACCATGACCATTATGTTTCACTCCCTTTCCCTTGACAGAAGAAACTATCCCATAGGAAAAATACTATAGTGTAATGTAGTAATCATGAGGGGCATTCAAGTAAAACCATGTGATGAAATTTCTCATGAATGGAGGCGTTAAATTTGATTGACTTTTACAGAAGACTTCAAGCACAGTATGCTGATGAGACTCTTAGCAAACGTTTTAAATGTAAATGACGATGCCGGCTGAAGTGGCTCGGATCCCACTGCAGTTGTTCCCTGTGAACATTTACAGTAGCAAGTGGAATGCTGGATCAGAATCAACTGATACCTTGGCGCCGATTGCTGGCAGGGACACATCTGTCTGTGGGATCTGTACACACAATCAGTTGCAGGAACTCGGCTGGGAGTTATTGCCACATGCCCAGTGGAAGAGATTTCCACTAAAGGAGCTCTTGGGAGGCCAGTGTTTCAGATGTAAAGCAGGTAATCCGATCATGGCTCTGGCATACTGAGAAAACTTTCTAAATTGAGGGTGTCCAAGCACTAGTGAAACACTAGGATAAGTGCATTAGTGTAGCAGAGGATAACATTAGAGAAATAAAGAGAGATTTTACTCTCATAACTGTGTTCTGTTATTCTGTACATGCAAAAGTCCTGATGTGCATGTGTGTGTGTGTGTGTGTGTGTGTGTGTGTGTGTGTGTGTGTGTGTGTGTGTGTGTGTGTGTGTGTGTGTGCACATTTGAAGAAAATAAATTACTATTTTGAAGAAAATACTACATCAAAACAAGACAATAGGTTGAGTAAGTCACAGGCATATTACTGCAGTCTTTTCTTTTTACTCCTTCCTAGTTTTGCTGCCTAATGCAGAATAGTTTCATTTATTCATTTCAGTGATTCGTTTTAAAAATAATTTCAACCAAGTTCTTCAAATTTTAGATTAGCATAAGGTTTTCTGAAAGTTTCCTGAACTTTTAATGCCTGGATGTTCTAAAAATGTTTAATACCACATTACTACAGTACTAATGATTTATTTTTAGTTTTATTGACCTGAACACATACTTAAACATGAACACTGTATAATTGTAAAACAATTGTCAAGCTATTTATAATCACGTCATATTTTTTTAATATTGCAGGATTTTATAATAATAATAATAATTATTATTATTATTATTATTATTATTATTATTACAACCTAATCTTCTTAGAAGCATTAAAAATATTCCTAAGCATCGGATTGTGCTCTTAAGCTTAAAACTGTGACTGACTATATAGTACATGCCAGTGAAAGACAGCAGGCAGGCCAGGAAATAACACATTTTTAGAGTTAGTCCTTTTTCTTTTTCCACAGTTCCGCTGGCTGCTGTAACACACTTACAGTTGCCCAAATGCATACGTTTGTTGCTGTGCTTTTCCTTATATGGTTCAGATAAAGTAGTAGTACTATGAGTGTGTAAAGTGTGTGAATTTCTCACACATCATGTTGAGTTCTGATTCTGATCAAATTCTGCACAGTGGGCTCCTGGCATCTCTCAAATCCAGAGTAACTTGATAGATAGTTGGCTATTTGTCACAATGTAGCACAGCGCTGATATGCAGAAAGTCTCTGCCGTGGCCTCCCAGTGTGCCCTTCTGCAAAGCTCGGGTTCATGGGAATGGCTAATGGGAAGTAGTGCGGAGCCACTTCCCACAACCATGAAACAGCTGTAATCCTTAACCCCCTATACAAACACACAGATGCACACACACACACACACACACACACACACACACACACACACACACACACACACACACACACACACACACACAAACAAAAAGTAATGACACAAATTACTATATTCTGTAGTTTTATCTAATATAATGCCAAAGATATAATGTACTTGGAGATTTATTAGTAGATCAATATGCATATCCTAGAAAAATGAGTGTTGCAATTAAAAAGACACAGCATACCATACATCCAATACATATAAACTCAGTCATGCTTTCGTACATTCGTACACATACACACAAGCAAAAAGGCAGGCTTTAACACGGGTGCAAAATTTATGACGCTTCCATTCCAGTGTCCTAGATCGGCTCAGTGCATTCATCACCTGAGCCGTGCAAAGGAAATGCTGAGGCCGCTAGTCATCATTTGGCCCTCCTCTAACTGCACTATGGTACTGCTGATAAAATAAACAGTACTGAACTGGGAATGCTGGCTAAAGAGCCACCCTTCTCTTTCTCTCTTTCTCTCTCTCTCTCAGCTCTCAAAGGGGCTGTAATCCAGAGATTTGGGTTGCTGGCTTAAATGAAAAGAGGTCGAGGGTTGTCTAAGCACTCACATCTCCATGGACTAAAGCTAAGGCTGAGACTGTTGAGAGGAAGTTGGCCCAACATTAATCTCATTAACTTCAGCACCGTCATCATTTTGCACCATGCTTATTGTCTGCTCTTGCTTGAAGTATTACACACATAATGCTGAGTTTTGTAGCATGTGTGAATGTTACGAATATAGGGTTTGAATTTTTTATAATTGAGTTCTGGCATTTCACTATAATGGACGATTCTTTTGATATTTACATATTGTATATGTACTGTACAGTATTTCATTGTCGAGTAAAATATGCATTAAAATGCTTTTGTTTTGTTCATAAATTGTGTTCAACTGATTCTGGTAAATTTTACAAACAGCTTTATAATATTCTTTGTTAGCATCCTCTGTTAATGTTTAAAATATGTAGGGGTCAGCTTGCTCTACTAACTAGCTAGGATCTAGCTCACTAGCCGGTGACATGTCTCTTTTTTCCATTCAACTGCATGAAAGTCATAAACAAGTTAATTAATTACGATTATGAAACACTGAAAGACAATACAACATTCAAAGAACTGAACAATCCATCATGAATTTCAATGAGAAATGAAGTTGAATATTAATCACATCACTACTTGGCTATCCCTAAAAACATTGTGTGTGTATATATATATATATATATATATATATATATATATATATATATATATATATATATATATATATATATATATTAACAACACATTTTTTTCCTTGTTGTTCTCTGGCTTTTCACTGTGTGTTCAGGGTCTTTTGCTGGCATCAGCAGGAGTAGGATTGCCATTTCCACGCTTCAAAAATCACCATATATCCATGTTGTCAAACTTTAACTGATCAGCTGGCTGACACAAGAGAGTTGATGTGATTGTTCATAGTAGACAGGTGAAGACTGTAAATGCTGATTAAGCAGAGCAAATATAGAATACACTATGGTTTGATCTGGCAAAACAATATGAATAGCCCAAGCTGCTGAGAGACTGTTCTAGGAATGACTTTAACAAATTTCAAAGCTGAGTTAATGCTAGACCGAGGTGGATAAACTCTAGTCACTGATGGGTAAAAGCCAAAGCTAGGTACATGCTAGTCAGATGTTAGTAAATGTTAACCGAGACATTTTCAGTCCCAGCTGTGAAATGTCCAAAAATCCATGAGCAAAAAACTAAATCATGCACTTGTTGTGTAAATTCTATTTACCTTGAGAGAAAATATGAATATAGTTGCAGAAGAACTGCTTCCAAAATATTATTTAAATTATCAAGTAGGCTTCAAGCACCCCGTTTTTCTCTTGTCCCAACTTCCCGATGACCAACCTGCATTTCAAATATAACAGTTAAAATAAGTTTTAAATCTTCTTTTTTATTTGGTACAATTTTGTTTATATATGTCTCTTGCAAATGTTATAACAAGTTTTTAGTTATCATTTTAAATAAATTTAATTATGACCTGAAGTTGACGTCCCACAACATGCGCGCAATCCTGTTACAAGCACAATTTACCCTGCCAGAGTAAGAAAAAAAAAACGTAGTCACATGAAACATAGGCAGTAACATCAGCAAGCTGCTTGCTACAGTAACACCATGGGTAGACCAAAGGTATGTCGTCTCTTCTATTTTTCGTATTTTTCCAACCTTTTCAACCTTAAGTGAGTGTGTCATTCTAACGAATGCAGCTCTGTTACTCATATTATCAGTGTAAGACAAAAAACTTTCAAAGATTTCTTTCTTTATTTGCATAACTAAGTTTCAACTGGACCTTTACAGTAATGCTACATTCCACAGCTAGCATTTATTCAAACAAAAAAGCTAAAATTAGCATTGATTTGCAACCCTGTTCCTAGCAACTGTTACTTTATTGCCAAAAAGCTTCACTAGATCATGGACATAGATCGTGAACATCATGGACACATCTACTGTAATTTGGAGAGCCTGACACATGCCATCACAATGTGACACTACAAACAAGCAATTTATGTATGGGGATTGTGAGGAATGCAGCAATAATACATATACCCTCACAATATAGAGTCACCGATCGTGTCTCCTACCTTCAGTGGGCCACTTTGGACACAGAGCACAGGAACGATCCTGGAGCAGCCTCAAAGAATTTGAATGCTCCCAAGAAGAGCTGGTGGAAAAGTTTAACATTTTGCTTCAAATGTTGAGATGCCATTTCTATAACATCAAGCTTCAATGTGCTTTCTCACGAGCCCTGAAGCTAAATCTCCCCGCAAATTAATGTGCAGTCCATATTGACTTCTTGGAGAACTACAAATGCAAGTACAACGCTGAAGTACAAGCTGTTCATTTATGTGACAACATTCTTTGTCACATTTACTGTATGTCATGATCTACAATTAAAAGAAATGTATCCATTCAAACCTGTTTATATGCGCAACACTGTTACTTTAATTTCAACCCTGTTCTTATATAATTTTTTATAAAATAATCTTAAATGCTTTTCTAAGCTCATGATGATTTAAGCTATTGTTGTTTTGAAGTTTCAATGATTACATGATTTAATGTGTGAACAAATATTTAAAAATAAATACTTAAATGAGTAAAAATAAATGTGTGACTACACAAAAGTTGAGAAAGATAGATTTCAAAAGTTGCTTAAATTTATATAAGTCAAGTCTTATCTTAAATTAAATCAGAATTCAATGTGAATTTGACTTTCTTTACTTAAGGATAAAATATATCTTCTTCTTCTTCTTCTTTGTCTTTCGGCTGTTCCCTTTCAGGGGTCGCCACAGCGAATCATCTGCCTCCATCTAACCCTATCCTCTGCATCCTCTTCTCTCACACCAACTAACTTCATGTCCTCTCTCACTGCATCCATAAATCTCCTCTTTGGTCTTCCTCTAGACCTCCTGCCTGGCAGTTCCAACCTCAGCATCCTTCTACCGATATATTCACACTCTCTCCTCTGAACATGTCCAAACCACCTCAATCTGGCCTCTCTGACTTTATCTCCAAAACATCTCACATGGGTTGTCCCTCTGATGAACTGATTCTTGATCCTATCCATCCTTGTCACTCCCAAAGAGAACCTCAACATCTTCAGCTCTAAGGATAAAATATATATTAAGCAATATTTTTAAATATACTTTTTTCAGTTCCCTGAGTATTTGTAACAGGGTTGTGCCAAGCAGAGCACACAACAAATAAAATATCTCATAAAAGGTATACCTTTGATGTTTTAGCTGGACAAATGAAATTATTTGATAGTTTATTACTTGTTTTTTTTCCTAATACATAATATAAAATGATAAAATAAAGGTTTGATTTTTTTAATGTTCTGGTGCCTAAATTGTCCTCTTATTCTGGAATGTCTCAACTATCGGTGGGTAAGAGCTAGCCAGAAGTGGGCAACCGCTAATCATAGGTAGGTAGAGGATAAGCAGAGGCAGGTACATGCTAATCAGAGGTGGGTAAATGCTAATCAGATGTTAGAAAAGCTTAAGGTAGGTAAAAGCTAGCCAGAGGTGTGTAAACACTAATTAGAGCTACTGTAGGGAAAGCCTAGCCAAAGGAGGGTAAGCACTAGCCAGAGGTGTGTAACCGCTAGTCAGAGCTGGGGAAACTCTAGCCAAAGGTGGGTAAGCACTAGCCAGGGGTGGGTAAGCACTAGACAGACGTAGGTAAAAGCTAGTCAGGGGTGGGTAAATTAGCCAGAGGTTGGTATATGCTAGTCAGAGGTGGGTAAACTCACTCACTCTTACTCATCTTCTATATCGCTTTATCCTGTATTCAGGGTCGTGGGCATGAGGCAGGGTACATCCTGGATAGGGTGCCAATCCATCGCACACATTACATACACACGCATACACACACTCACACACTATGGGCAATTTGTGAACGCCAATTAGCCTAATCTGCATATCTTTGGACTGTGGGAGGAAACTGGTGTACCCAAAGGAAACCCACTAAGCACGGGGAGAACATGCACAAAAGAGACGAATCGAACCCAGACCCTGGAGATGCAAGGCAACAGTGCTAACCACTACACCACCGTGCCGCCCAGGTGGGTAAACGATATTTAAAAAATTTAGCAGTTGTGTGAACACAATTTAGTCTCCACTACAGCCCTGGTCAGCAGTAAGTTACTGTAACAGCTTTCCTAACCTTTGACAGCACAACAGGGCAGGCTAAAGAGAAGAGGACTAAGCATGAACATTTCTTTCTTCAATGCTACGTTTATGTACCAATATTGACACTTAAACTTAAAAACATTCTACCAAAAATAAATTGCTGTTTAAATTATTTATTCTGCTTGTTGACATTTAATAAAATAATTATCTTAACAAACCAGTGAAGTGGTAAGAATTCCATTGGACAAGTCAAATACAGGCAGTGTTGCTGTGCTAGCTCTTTTGTTGGGGAACGGCCTGAACGTGTACTATGTGTTCGAAAGATGTAACATTGTTAGTAATGTAATTTACGACTAATAGGTTATCTAGTGATGCAAAGCCTTTGCAGTATTGTCACTGTACTATAAAAAAAAAAGTATTCTAGACATTTAGTACCAAAGAGTATGCACATGATCCTTTATGTTTAAGCTAACACCTAGGACTAGCATTAGCTATCCACCAGAATGCTAACTTGCATACTATTCATTACTTCCACTACATACCAGCTGCTTCTCTAAAAATGCTCAATTTAGGTTGCCTTTTTTTTCTTTTTGATGCTTACTGCAATAAAGAACTAACAGCAGGTAAGAACTAAACGCGAGTGTTAAATGATGAAATTGATCTCCACACCATCTTTTGAAATATTCTCTCAAAGGCAACCTAAGCTATTTTATCAGCTGAATTGCAGATGGTATCTGCTTTGCTGCCTGTTTTTCCCAGCAAAAATAAATATGCAGCATCTGTCCACTCTAGTCATTCACAGCTCCGACTCCTGGGTGGACGATCTCTCCAAACAAATGTGGCGAGGCATGAGACTCATCAAAGTTGTATCATTAGAGATGGTCAGCCGAGAGGAGCCCCACTGCCACCCAGTGTGTGTTAGTCACAGCTGAGAGAGCTGGAACTGAATCCCCCGCTGCGAGCGACGTGTATATAATGAGAGGTGAGGAGAGTGAGCTACACATCCGGCCTGAGTGTCACAGGCTTGAGGCAGGCTAAGGTAATTGAGTAAACTCCATCAGAGGCAACGAGTGACACTACAGCCCTGAACCATGCATGCTGGAGATCAAATGACAGCAGGAAGTCATTTAGCAGTTGTATTATATAACAAGGAGGTGGTAAGACCCGGCTGCGAACATGGTGAGCTCGTTATATTATGATGTGTGATGACTGGCCGCTTCTGTGAGGATACACACAATATGCCTCTCTATCAAACAAAAAATTCATACAAGCTGTCCATTTCCCTTATTCTTTATGATGGTCATATTGGATCCAGAGCTGATCATGGGAACACTGGACAAAGGGTAGGAAATTCCCATCCAGGATGGGAATGCCAGTCATCTCTGGAATTATTGAAATGGGAGGATAGCTGCGAACCTAGAGGAAACCCAGAACATCATAGTATTTATAAAAATCCCAGACTTTCTAAATTCTTATGCAAACACTATGCAGCATACCAAAATTTTTTATATATTTTTTTTTCACTGGGAAGGGCTTTGATTAAAAAAAAGAAGAAGAAGAAATCTGACCCATAATGTTTGATAAAAAATAAATCATTTCCAGCCATACCTCACAAATATCACTTTCAAAGAGTGATATGTTTATAGAACATGAAGTGTCAGACTCTAAAGGCCCTTCACTGAAATCCTTTTAAAAAAGCACAACACGCTTGAGTGAAGCAACGTTTTCTAAGCTCTGATGTCAGGTCCACCCCTCACTTGCATGCTTCCCACTTCTCATTGTTTTCGACATGTTTGCATCTAATAGCATTTGTCTAACAGCATTAGTTTGTTAAAAAGAAGGCAATCTCTTCATTTTGGCTCTTTAATACCCCTAGAGAAGTGCAAGTCCTGGTTCTTTTCCCATCATATTGTTTGCATGAAAGGAGCCTTAAGGTTGTGCTGCCTACACATGCACACAAAACACACACTTTCTCATCCAGCAGCAATGTGGCATCAGACATGGAAGCCGTGAAGCTAGGTGAGTCAGACTCTGAGGTGGGTGGCATAAGGCTTGAGTGGGTGGATGAATACACTTCCATCCCCAGGAAGCGCTTGTGTCAGGACATAATCCTGATACGCAGATCAAAACACCTCAGCCTACATCAATAATGCCTTTGCAACAGGTTTCTTTGTGAATTAAAGCCATTAGACGCCCGCATATTAGCCTTAATTATAGCAAATGAGGAGGCATCGGGAGTGTGAAGCAGGAATAAGCCCTAAACTGAAACACTGAAACATTTTTTTAAATTTAAGGTTCCAATGCAAATATGGTTTTAAATGGCAGTTTCCATCAAAGATTAGAATTGCTCCATTTTTGAACAAGATGCCTTAAAATGTCTGATTTTAAGCACACACAAGACAAACAAGTTAAACTGAAATGGAGAAAATAAACCTGTACACAAGGTGCGAACTTCACAGGAGAGGATGTAGAGAAAGCACTGACATGTGAGAGTGCAACACATTTTATATCTGTTAGAGTCAGAGGGGTGACAGCAAGAGTCGCAATTAAATCAACTTGACATTGCATTTGCTAACCTTCAGAGGTAAGTAGGCCCTTTTCCAGCAGTGAAATGATGATGTATTTGCCAGCCCGTTTTGTAAGTAAAGAGATTCGAAAATGTGCCTGTAGTGATGGATTAACAGGGCTCTGATTGTTATGAACAGAAATGTGCTCTGACAGGCTAAAGTGACTTAGTAACATTGCATGTGCGTAAAGCAGGGAAAATGCATCGGGCTAATCTTTTGAATATGATTAGCACATAATGTAGCTGTCCTAAAAAAGAGTGATTCACCACAGTGAGACGCAGAATATCTTGAGGCCATGTGATTTTTCTTCTTTTCTAAAAACACAGACGATAAGAGCTTGCTCTGGGAAAGTTCCCTCTTGACATTTCAGGTATGAAAAGAATAAAGGTCAGTGATAGTGTGTTAGCAGTCATACCAAATCAAAACTCTTATAAACCAGATATTTTTCATTTGATCTGTGAGCTTGCTTGAAATCTTGCATTTACAAAAAAAATCTTTCCCAAGCTCATTTATGCATACTGTACAGTATGTATGCAGGGTTCAGTCAAATGCCTTTTGTAATGAGTTGCTGTGCTATTGAGTGACTATCAGAGAATAATGTGGACTGATAGAATGGCACGACTAGGAAAAAATAGGAAATGTCATGGTTACATGAAATACTTTTTTTTTTAAACATTATTGCTGGGTGCAAGATAAATTGCAGGTTTATATAAGTTTATTCTAGTACCTATTATATTTTCTATAATAACATGTAATTGACAGGCACTTGTATGGTGGATGCTTCACATAAAATAGTCTTAATAATAAAAAAAATAATTATAACTGCTGTTATAATTTAAAAAAAAATTCTGTTGATTGATATGATGATGTGGAGGTAAGGTGATTTATCTTTTTTTCTCTCGTTTTTCTTTTTTTAACAACAGGTACACAGGTCCAGTGCTGTAAAAAAAAGTATTTTCCCCCTTCTGCATTTCAGTATTTGCATTCTTGTCACATTTAAATGATTGAGATCATCAAACAAATATTAATATTACACAAAGATAACTCAAGTAAATGCAAAATGTTAAAAATGTTTTTAAGCAATGATTACGTTTAGTAAGAGAAAAAGTTATCCAGACCTACCTGGCACTATATGAAAAAGAAAAAGTAAAACAAAGCTGAGTTAAGCTGAGTTACGCCCAGGCCTATTAACTAACAGAACTGTTGAATCAAGAAATCACTTAAATGGAACCTGTCTGCCTCTAAAAAAAAAAAAAAAAGCAACACGATCTACAGAAAGTTAAGAATAGATGTCACTAAGCCATTTCTAAATCAGGCCGTTCATGCTTTAAAACCTGCCAATGGGCCAAAATTCCTCCACATCACTGTACAGTAAAATAACTCATAGCCAGTTATTGCAAACGATTGATTGCTTAGTTGCGAAGGGTGGCACAACCAGTTATTAGTTTAGATATTAGGTTACTCGAGTTATCTTGTGTGACAAATATGCAAAAAAAATAAAAAATCAGGAACAGCCAAATAGTTTTTCACAGCATTGTACTCATGCTCACCCCAATTCAAATAGTGTATTGTTTTCACTATTAAATTATTGCATATCAAAACCTGTGCCCTTCTTTATGTTGGTCTGTCAACGGATATGTATGTTATTTATGTTACTATTTGTTTAGAGGAATTTCCTTAGCAAAATTGCTTAGGTGGCACTTTTTGGCTCCGTCTGTGCAGCCCTGCTTTGCCCTTTTCAACTTTTGAGCACTTACATGGGAAAATGCCATTCCTCTGAGCACATGATGAAAACATTACCTCAAAGAATGACCCTTTGCCCCTTACTGCTGCTGTAAAAAAAAAAAGTGAAGTAAAGGAAAACATTTTAGGTCGCAGGGAAAATGGCCACTCCACTGTGAGAATATGTACAAAAGTAAACAGCAGAATGTTTTTGGCTGGCTCTGTTGGGGTTTTAGCCAGTCACATTTCCATCAACTTGGTGTATGGATACAGTATGCGCAACAAAACACACAAAAGATTGCCAATTACATTGATATTACAATTAACATGTCAGTCATTTGTCAGATTTCTTGCAAAAGATTAGATGTAAAACAGGTTTTAATTAATCTTTAATCAGTAGGAGGTTCATGTAAATTAACAGTTTATGGCCCCTCCTATAAATTAGTTGTTTTGATTAATGACATTCATGACAAAGGAGTAATTTCAGGGTTCATTAGACCTCTCTTAATCTTCTAATGAATAACTGAGAGTGTGTTTATAGAGCCTTGATATTTGTTCAATATTTGAATATTCCACATGTAATTACAGAGAGCTACACATTGTAACCTTGTAAACCTGCATTTCCCTTTTAACCAGGACTCAGTGGGCAAAAAAATTTTATAAAACAAAACCCCATTTTGTCTATGACTTGTATTATTGCTGTTACGCATAAGCACTATTGTAGATATTTCAGTTGCACGTTATTTTTGAAACTAACTAATAATAATTAGATGATTAGTATAGCGCATACAGTACATGCACCTGTGGAGGTGGCAGTTATGTAGGACATATGTCCGAGTTGCCAGATTTCAGAACATTTGCATTCCATGGAAAAATTCTGTATACTATATATATATATATATATATATATATATATATATATATATATATATATATATATATATATATATATTTTTTTTTTTTTTTTTTTTTTTATAATTTTTTTTTTTTTTAGCAAATAAAAGCCTTATGGGATAGGCAACAAATGAAATAGTCCGTTTTGTCATTAAGACATTTTATGATACTGTTCCTCATGGTATATTTTAGGCATTCCCAGAACCATGAGAAAGAGACCTATAGTTTTACCATACCTGTAAAATTCTACAGTACATAAAGTACTGGCCAGACTGACTTACAGATATTTTATCTGTTTGCTTTTGCAGGTTCACCAAAATATAAAATTTTGACCGTTAGTGTATGATGTCTGGGATTAGGTCGCAGCCAGCGTTTCCAGATCACTCTGACTAATAGTGCTATCACACTGTGGGCACAGACATGAACCCAAGTACACTCTGACCCTAACAGCTGGTGCACTTGTGTAATAGGAGCACTCTGAACTGTGCCCAGACATGGGTCAGTTGTCTGTGCTGAAGACTACTTGAAAATATGGTCTCAAGCATGGTAAATTCTATGCAGGCACAGTTCAAATTAAATATGAAGGCGAACAGTACCTGAACAGTGAAGTTTAGAATGCAACATATCAATGTCATCAGTCTTCTTTGATATCTCAGTGTGTATGCAGCATGTGCCAATCTCATTCTCTGAGCTACACAACCGTAGCCGATAAAGTACGAAGGCAGATGAGAGGGCTGCTCTTATGATTTTCTTTTAAATATCTATAATATTTGGCAGATCGTGAATGTTGGCTTTCTTTGTCCACTTCCTTAATTTGTGTTTATTAGTAGTTCACAAACCAACTATGTGCAAACTGCCATCTGCTGCATTAGGGAGTATAAATACATACAAGTGTACTCAGATACAGAACAATATTATTAATGTGAAAGCTGGCCAGTGGGGGAGTGAGGAGGGGAAGTAATTGTATCTGGGCACAGTACAAAACAATAGTGCCCAATGTACTGTATAAGCAGCCTAAATCCTGCCTGGGTAGTACTGAAAACCCATCCACAGAATTTGAGAGTTGACCATAAATCTTTGGTTGTTATTGTAAAAATCCTACCACACTAGCCAAATATGTTAAAAGCAGCCCTAACTTGTGTGTGTCTGGTAATCTGGTAATGTGACTGCATGCAATTTAGCCATGTTGAAAATTATCTGCAAATATTACCATGTCCGAACAAGTACTGTAAGACTCAGTTGTGACTTTTACCAAAAAGTAACTGTGCTAATACAGACACAAAGCCACTATCAGATTTCATGTTCATGTCTGAAAGAAGCTCAGTACAGTAGCTTCAACAAGTAAAGAACTCCTATTGGGTTTTATATGTATGTCTAAATGTAAATTCATGGATAGTGTATTAGTACAGTTGATACACAATGTCTAAACACCCCACTTAAAACAGCATTTTCTCAATTACAGATCATTTCCACCTTTAATTATCGATTAATCCAATGAAAAGCAACCAGAATTTTTTATTTTAATTACTATTTTTAAGACATGAAGGTGCATTTGCAAAACCCATCAAGCACCATGATGAAACTGGCTCTAATGAAGACCATCCCAGGAAAGCAAGACCAAAACGTTATTTTGAAAGTTTATTTAGCCAGCCTCAAAAATCACTATTTAACAAACAGCACCTCTGATTAGAGCCGTTATGAAGGCTTTACAGAGTATAAGTAGAGTAGCAGATACAGCTCAATATCAACTGTTCAAAGGAGATTATTGCATATTTTGAATGCCTTCAGCATTGTTTTACAGTGTAAAGAGAAATAAAAATCGGAAAATACCATTGAATTACAATTGACTCGTACTGTAATTATGTCTAAGATGTTCTACCCTGGTTTTATCAGAACATTACACATTTTGCCACGTGGCAAACGTATGCTGGCTTGGAACGGTTTTTTCATGCGGAAAGGCATACATCTAGGCATAGCCCAGAGGTGTACCGGAGATTGCTGTCACATGCAGGTAGTGATCAGTACTTTCCATCTGATGTTGCTGCAGGTCTCTCGACAGCCTCCCTAAGTTTTCTTCTTGTCTTTTCATCAATTTTGGAGGGACATCCTCTTCTTCATAATGTTACTATGATGCCCATTTTCTCCAATTGTTGATGATGGCTTTCAAGGTGTTATGTTGAACTCCTAATGCTCTTAATAGTTAATCATTTATAACTTAAAACTGAGAAACTGAGTTCAAAAACAATGACATATCTAATCTCCTGCTTTCGGTTCTATGTGAGTGGAGTGTGCATTTTTTCCCCCAGCAAGTGGTTATTCTTATTTTCTCCCACAGTCCAAAGACATGCAGATTAGTGTAATTGGAGTCTAACTGCCCATTGAGTGAGTGAGTAGTGTGCATGCATGTGCCCTGCGATGGATTAGAACCCCATTCAAGGTGTTCCCGGCCTAGTGCCCTACAGTAACTCTTCAGGAGTAGACAACTGGCCTTCCGCAGCCCAGTACAGGATAAAGTAGCATAGAGAATGAAAGAGAGTGATTAAGTGAATGTTGTTGGTTTTAATTTTTTTCCCATCAAAAATCTGCATTTTATATCTAACTTGGATGTGTATAATTTTTATACAATATCTACTGCTTGTAAAACCCAAAGTGTGCTGGAATACACACATCAACTAAGAAGTGGCCTGGCTGTTGCGAGAGTACACAGAGTACTTAGGATGCGCTGATGGCACCTGATCTTTTCAGAATCATGTATGTACAGTACAGTAAAAACACTGATGAAATCCAGCACAACAAAATCCAGAGCAAAGGTGTAACATGACTATAACAATGCACACAATACCATACCTCACAGATAAACATACCAAAAGAAAATAAATACTCTAGGTAGACTAAAATATTATTTTTATATGTGATGGAAGGAGAGAACAACACAGCGCATAGCCGAAACATTTGCCAATAACTAGGTGACTGTTTGTCAAGAGCTACAGTACTGAGCAAAAGTTTTGAGTCACCCCTCATTTCTTCATATTTAGCTTTCAAAGAGAAAGACTTTCTTGTGTGTGTGTGTGTGTGTGTGTGTGTATACTGTATAGATATACTGTATTATTGTAGTCTTGATGAACAGTTCTCCAGGCTTCCCAAAGGACTTTTTTTGCCTCTCATTTTCAGCCCAGTTTCTGTTCCTGACCAGTTTCAGAAGAATGTTTTTGTTTGGTACAGTATGTGACCTATGAATCCTTCAGGAACATCTAGCCAGACATGAACCAATGTGAAACAGGTGCAGATGATGACAGATGATCAGGCCTGGGATTAGTATACTGGTGATGCTGAATGCTGAGTGGTTGAAACAGATAAGAGGGAATCTGAGGTTCTTATGAAAGTCTACATAATTTAATTTATTTTTATTCCTTAGAAATGAGGAGTGGCTCAAGATTATTGCACATTGCTGTCTGACTAACCTGCCATTATTATTAGCCGAGCTAATCAGGTGTCTGTGTGTCAACCAAAACATGTTGATTCCTTCTTACTGTTTTTTTTTTTGCTGGTTGATTTATAGTGTAGTTAGACTTTGTTCTATTTCCTGTTGTCGATTGATTGGTTTGATGTGTTACAGCTGGTGTATAACATGGTGTGTGTAAAAAAAATTCCCACCAATTCCGTAGTGACATCCCACAACATAAGCCCAATTTTAACCCACAAATTTTTTTTAAGCCATTGCTAATAAAGTGGATGTTTTCCTAAACTGTTTCTGTCTGTCATCCAATTGTTGTGTCTGTTTCAACAGAATAATGGATCAAGAAAGGATGAGGGACATGATCCATCCCTTATGATGTTGCATGAATCAACTGTCATTGTTTCTCAAGTGTGTCAACAAATATTTGAATATTTCTACGAACTGTTAGAACGACTCCACTTCTCTTGTGCTCATAACTGAACTCTGCTTCACAAGGCCATAATTCATCAAGCGCTGGCTTTTATCTCCCCAGATTAGAGCGTGCCTGTGTTATTAGCATTGGGTAAACTGAGATGTAGGTATTATCTGCTGTGCGTCTGACCCTAGGGGACCTGGGCTCTCAAAGAGGTGCATGTCACACCCTGGGGGCAAACAATAACGAGGCTGTCCTGAACCTGCAGGGGACAAGGAGCTGCAGCCTCACCCATGTCATTTCAGTGTCCGCCCTAGCATCGAAGCAGAGGGGCTCCATCAAACCCCACCTGACAACAGCGACAGGGAAGGAGGTGTGGAATGGCACACTCTCTCGCACACCCGCACATGGAACTGGTATCCCGAGGAGCTGTGGAACCATAATCATCATCATTGTGTTGAAGATGTGTAATCATTGACTCAGGATGACATAAACGGAAGCCACTTCAAAGTTGCACACTTGGTTTGGCCTCAGTCGTTGTAGAGAAAGACTTTTGGAGGAGAGTCAAAAGGAAATCTCATGAAAATGTATGGGTTGGTGAGTTCTTTACATAAACCCATCAAGGTGTATCCTGTACATGTTCAACAATAACAGACCACTCACCACTTACCCATACAATATCATCTCTTTTTTTTGCTGGATATTACTTTGTTAAAACAATGCCATGTATCACTGTGAAAGCAGCATTTAAATCCCCCCAGATTCACATTCATCAGCAATGCACCAGCACCCGGGTCATCACCACTGGGATTTCACCATGCAAACAGATGGGCCTTGCACACAGGTACAGTATTACAGTATATACAGTACATAAGAGAGTGTTGCTCCCAGGAGATCTGTAACTCCAGCTCAAAGACTGAATATCTAAATATTTTTTTGTACGTCCTTGCCTCTAAATCACTCTATCACTACACTGCAAAAAATGACATATTAGCAAGTGAAATGTTCTTGAATCTAATTAAATGTATCTAAAATAAGACTACACCAAGCCAAATAGAAGGTTATCAAGCTTATTTCTAATCAAATTGTCAAATCTAATAGATATTTAAGCAAAAATGGCAGATAATTTTGCTGCTTTCAAGAAATACAGTTCTAAAACTAGCAAATTTATCTGGCCATAGATCAAGAAAGTTTTGTTGAACAATTTAGGCAAATGTGCAGGAAAATAAGCTTAATAATCTTGTATTTGATTTTTGTAATCTTTTCTTTAAAATTTTGATAAATGTATGTATATTTGCAGTGTCCAGAACATACAGCACTGAAATAAACTTACACTAGCTTTGTCAGTCATCTGGATAACTCTGCATGTATCCTCCAAAAGACCACAATGGTCTGTATCATATACTGTAGTTAATGACAGTAGTTAATGTGTATATATATATATATATACACATTATATATATATATATATACATATATATATATATATATATATATATATATATAATATATATATATATATATATATATATATATATATATATATATATAATATATATATATATATATATATATATATATATATATATATATAAAACCCTGTCCAGGGTGTACCCCGCCTCATGCCCGAAGTCTCCTGGGATAGGCTCCAGGTCCCCCGCGACCCTGAACACAGGATTAAGCGGTATAGAAAATGAATGAATGAATATATATATATAAAACATTTATTGCTGTTACTACATTTATCCACATGAATAGATGAAGAAAGGTTTAGTCTGTATATTAGTCACAGCTCGCTCTTTCAGTGATATCGTTAAATTTCATTCATTGAAAGAATCTGCCAGAATTTGTCATAGCATCAAGGAAAAACTGGATGGAAAGAATTTAATGAAAGTTCATTCGATGAAGCCAGTCATTCGGTATTTGCCTGAAGTTAAACCGGCACCATGAATAAAATAAAATGCTTAGTAGAAGTGAGAAGTTCTGTGCAGTTTTGAGCCAGATTATAAACCACAAGTTTGAAAGCGTACTGCGCCTGCGTCAAACTGTGGGCACGTCTTAAATCGACCGCTGGACAGAATTTAATGAAACTTTGGCCATACTTAGATATCTGCCTGAAGTTTAACATGCAACATAAGTGAAATTAACCAATGTGATGAACAGTTATGTGGCGGATTTAATAATCTACTTTAAAATAAAATACTAATAAGCTACTTGCTCAATGAAATCAAACAGCTGCATCAATAGATATTAATTAGAAAAGCTAAATATTTTTATCTGAGAATAGTTAATATTTTTACTGCTGAAATAACAGCGCTAAAGTCCTATGAGTCAGTTAATGTGCTGTAGTCGTTTTAACCCAGAACTTAATTTTTATTCGATCTACTTTTGCGATTTCTCATCTGTGATTAAATGTTCGATTACTGAACAGGGAGTATTTGGCTGGCGACAAAAGAAGTACAACTTAGTGTATTGTAAATAAGGTATAAAATGCTCAACCTTACCAAATTTAGTTTCTTTGTATTAATAAGTTAGGCAGAGGATTCTGTCGTACAGAAAGAAAAACAGACAAGTACGTGGGTTTCCTGAAATAAGAATATCACTGAATACATTAAAGCTGATCAGCTAATTTGAAGTTTTTTTTTTTACTATTTCTGTAAACTCTTTAACCATCAACAATGGGTATGTACACTAGTGATCTATATGAGAAGCCTGCAGTTTCCATGTTCTATTCTTACATGCTTTTAAAATAAGAAATATTATTGTAAATATGGCAACATTGTGGCTTAATGGTTAGAATTGTAGCCTCACACCTCCAGAGTGTACGAGTAGGGTTTGCAACTTCCCTGTGCTTAGTGGGTTTCCTCTGGATACTCCGGTTTTCTTACCCACTCCAAAAACATTCCGTGTAGGCTGATTGGTTTTCCAAAAATGCCTGTTGTGTATGGTTGGGTGTGTGAGTGTATGCTTGTGCCCTCAGATGGGTTGGCACCCCATCGTGGATGCACCCTGACTGATCCAAACCCTAGCAACCTTACACCAGATAAGTGGTAAAGATAATGGATGAATGGATTGCAAATGCTGAGGTTTTATTTTCTCCATTAGCGAATACTCTGTTCTCTAATTAGAAGGTGGGCCATCGGCCTTGAACCTTGAAAAATGCCAGTCCCCCTCTGGCACTTCTACAATGATGATGAAGTAGGAGGAATCAGTGTGGGGGGAAATAAGTCATAGACCTTCATTCTGCATCAGTTACAGAGAAGTCAAATGTCATTCAGGGAAGGAGTCCAAAAGTCCAATCTCAAAATGGCAAATAACTAACAGGGCAACTGAGTGTTCTCCATGGCTGATTTTGTAAAGTTGAAAACCTGATTGAATTAGGTTAGCAGTATGACGACAGATTGATATTTGGTTGTCCAGAATTGCCGCACAGTAGGGTACGTTGTCAGGTGTTGTGATCCGAGAGGTATTCAGCAAGATCACATGATCTTGACATGAGAATGCAACGGCAGGGATATACCACAACCCAGTCTTGCTAGGATTTATTTGCAGGTGATGAGCTGTCATCCATGACAAAATCTCTGCCAGACAGCCTGAGATGTGAGCTGAAGCATTAGTGTCAGAAAGAGGAAAAGATAGGTGAACTGAGTGTCAAATACTTAGCATGAGGTAAGAACAACTATGTAAGGGTATTATATAAGGATATAGAAGCTGGTATAAAGAGAGAAAACGACCACACACAGAGTCTTATGAGACCCAAGAGAGTCTGCATGGAGGAGATGGAAATCTCTTTTATATCATCTTGAATGACTTCTCCAGGTAAAGAGAGTTTTGTAACTGAATGATTTTTACCATTCTTTTTATTTTATCTTTATATAATTTTATGATATAAAATTTAATTTTTTTTTCTTACAGTGATATCCTCTTATCAATACAACGTGTACATCTCGCATTCTATTTAAAATTCAATAAAGTGTGATATTGCTCCAACCAAACAGTATGTTGCAAAATTGGTTTCTGTTGTTCAAAGAGATTAAGTATTAAACAGTTTCACACGATCATGTTGCATTATTATTCATCCTTTTTTTTTTTGCTATAGCCAGTAATCAAGAATGTCGTACATTTGATTTGCCATCCTTGATAATGTATGTTAGAGCGTTCAAAAAGAGGACGCATTACCCTGTATCGCTTTAGGATTGGCAAAGGTGGCAGATTCCTGCTTCAATCAGGCAGCTCTTCTAGCTCTGCTTTTTTAGTATTTGCCAAGGAACATATGGAGAAGCGGTGAGATCTGGCTTCAAGAAGGGCTCTCTGACCTTCAAGTGGCACGCCGCCTGCAGTCCGATGCTCCCACTCAACATGACGGGTGGATCTTGGCTGAAACCATGGCAGAGATAATTGCGCCTTGTGTCCATGTGAGAGAAAGATGTTTTTAAGGACCTTTTCCCGCGACATTTCCACTATACTGACAGAACAGGCGTAATCATCTCCACAATACCAGAGAATCATGAAGGCTCCTTACTTATTGTCTGGACCATAACAAGACCTTGTTAAATCAATTTCCACATGTTCACATAAAATGACAAAGACTATGGTCTAAATACTACGTCTGCTCTGTGGACACAGCATATGTTCCTGTAATGCAATAATACTGTACATGATTAAGAAATATGTACAAAAAAACAAATAATAATACCCTTTTTAATTTCTCAGGTTGGGAGTATTTCTATCTATCTAAGGGTTGTAAAACCGTTTTTTAAACAATTTGGAGTCAAACGTTCTACAGTAAGAATAATTATTCACAAGTGGACAGCATTCAAATACGTCCCAGCACATTCACCCCAAGGTCAGACTGTTTACTGCTCAGTGAAAACATCCCAAGTGCTACATGTCAAATCTACAGGCCACACTGAGCATTTTAAATGTTATTGTCCATGACAGCACAATTAGAAGAAGACTGAATAAGTACAGTTTGTTTGAAAAGAGTTGCCAGGAGAAAGCCTCTTCTGTCTAAAAAAAACAACATGGAAGCATGACTGAGGCTTCTGGGACAATGTTAGACAAATATGACTAAAGTGGAGTTGTTCGGCTTTATTGCCCAGCACCATTCAAGATTCAAGATGCAAAGAACTTTATTAATCCCAGAAGGAAATTGCTTATTCTTGGTTACAGTTGCCAATGGTTGTTATCCAGTAGAAAGGAAAGAGTAATAAATAGGGGAGAAATTATAAATAAAAGAAAAGTAAGATAGAATAAAATTAAATTAAATAAAATCCTAGAAAGTCCTAAAACAGTACAGTAAGTACCGTATTGCACACTAAACGTTTTGAATACCTTATTGCAAACTAAATATGACCTGAGAGCACTGGTAAATATTGCACAATTAATACAGGAGTCTAATATATGTAGGCGGCACGGTGGTGTAGTGGTTAGCACTGTCGCCTTGCACCTCCAGGCTCTATTCCCGTCTCTGTGTGTATGGAGTTTGCATGTTCTCCCTGTGCTTGGTGGGTTTCCTCCGGGTACTCCGGTTTCCTCCAACAGTCCAAAGACATGCAGATTAGGCTAATTGGCGTTCCCAAATTGACCATAGTGTGTGAATGAGTGTGTGTGTGTGTGTGTGTGTGTGCTCTGCGATGGATTGGCACGCTGGCCAGGGTGTACCCTGCCTCGTGCCCTGAGTCTCCTGGGATAGGCTCCAGGTCCCCGTGACCCTAAATACAGGATAAAGCGGTATAGAAGATGAATGAATGAATGAATAATATTGTATTATTATATGTAATTACATATAATACATATACATATAATACTATTACATGTTTGGTGAAAACCAAACAGTATTTCAGCAGAAACACCTCACACCCACTGTAAAGCACTGCAGTGGAGGGGTGATGATTTTAGTTTGTTTTGCAGCCACAGCACCAAGCAGCAGTCATTTAGCCGACCGTGAAGTCCTCCGTACTGTATACCAAAGTATTATAAAGGCAAATGTGAGGCCATCTGTCCAACAACGAAAACTTCAAAAAAATTGGGTCATGCAACAAAGACAATGATGTGAAGCGCACCAGTAAATCTACATCAGAATGGCTCAAAACAATAAAGAAAATAATTTTTGAATGGTCTAGTAAAAGTCCAGTCATTACCCCAATTGAAATGCTGTTGTGGAACCTTAAGAGAGCTGTGTTTAAGCGAATGCCCAAAAACCTCAATGAACTGAAGCAATGTTATAAAGAACAATGGACCAAAATTTGTCCACAATGATGTGAGAGACTGATAAAGTCATGCTACGGGAAAAGGTTACTTATTTTGGCTTCATTTTTGTTACAGTAAATAAATAATGGCATAGTGCAAAAAAGATATGTTTTTGTTCATCTGAGGTTGTATTTGCCTTATATTAAGAACCGCTTAGATGATTTTTAGTATGCTTTAAGACAAAAAAAAAACATACTGTAGAACATACAGTACAAGGAAATCAATTATTGTCTGTGTATTGTCTATCCATTATGCTGGGAAACAAACACAGTATCCCGAATTCAATTAATGAACTCATACTGTATTCTTCAGGAAGCACTTCAACGACTGTCATCCACATGTGATGTTTCTGAGAAACGCCAGCCAGAGACGAACTTTAAACCGGTTGTCTACAGATTCAGTTTAGTGAGGCAGGATTGCAACAGTAATTCCAGTAAGAATAAATGTAATGTTTGCAGAAACACTGCTACTGCATCATGGTATAACACATTAAACATTTAGTACTACATCTAAGGCAAATTTACATCAGCATTTCAAGCAATATTTAAGTTCTGTTGTTCTGTGTATGATTTAATATTTAATAAAAGATTGAGGTGAAGGCATTAGTAGAGTACACTGTGTACTTTAAGTCACAGTTGCCTGATAACATTCGTTAGGAACTAAACTGCATAAGGAGTGTGTATTATTGGAACGCTCTTTATAGATGCTATAAAGACCTAAATTTGTTGAATAAGGGGACCTGCTAAATGCTGTATTGTGTTGTAATGTAAAAGTTAATAATTTAAAAGAAATTCACACAATGATATGATTCATCTCCTGCCTTGTTGCAAACCTTGATTGCCAAAGGAAAAAAATGTGAACCTGATGTGTTGGAGTTCAGACTCAATAGGTGATTTAAACGACTTCATAAAAAGCACAGACTGGGGTCCTTTATAAAAATGTTGCATTATGTTCGCTGATGAACAGAATGGGTTTCCGCGTTTGACTCAGAGTTAATCTGAAAAACATGAAAAATTACATGTAAGCACATTAACCTGTGTGAAATTTGAAAATCTATTTTAAAGCTCATAAAACAAACTCCTAAACTTCTAAAACTAAACTAAATAAAAATATTTTGTTATCAATAAGAGGTGGCACGGTGGTGTAGTGGTTAGCACTGTTGCCTTGCACCTCCAGGGTCTGGGTTCGATTCCCGGCCAGGATCGATTCCCGTCTCTGTGTGCATGGAGTTTGCATGTTCTCCCCGTGCTTGGTGGGTTTCCTCCAGGTACTCCGGTTTCCTCCCACAGTCCAAAGACATGCAGATTAGGCTAATTGGCAGTCCCAAAAAATTTACCATAGTGTGTGTGCTCTGCGATGGATTGGCACGCTGTCCAGGGTGTACCCTGCCTTGTGCCCTGAGTCTCCTGGGATAGGCTCCAGGTCCCCGCGACCCTAAATACAGGATAAAGCGGTATAGAAAAAGAATGAATGAATGAATGGTATCAATAATAAACAATGGATGTACTGTAGTGAACAAATTAAGTCTTAACTACTGTATACAGTATATTAAAGAGTAAAAACAGATAATAACCTAATTTATAAATACGAGGGTGGAAAAAAAACGCATCTTTTTCCATATTTTTCTTACCAATTGAATTAATTAATCTGCCAATGTCCCCTTGCATTGAGCTCTTTTTTATCACGACACCTACCCGGTTGGTAAGGCTAAAACATGCTTACTTTGAGATACATTAACTATTTCTCACTGCATTTTTTTAGTTGTTCATGCCATGTCTCACACACACTCAAAGGAAAGCATTATCTGTCCTCTTCTGAATACATGATCTCATAGACACACTAGTGCCACTGTGATTGATGGGGAAAATACAGCAATTCCTCCTTCCACATCCTGACAATTTAGCCTCAATTGACACTGTTGGGCATTGTACAGTAAGTGGTCCTTATGATATGAATTAAATGCATTTCAGTTGAGCAATTAATTTTTTATAAATTGTCTGTGCTTTAGATCCTACTGTATTTTGCTTTTATACTGTATGTTATCACAACCACTAACAGAGACATGATAATAAAAACAATATATTGTTTTTATTATCATGTCTCTGTTAGTGGTTGTGATTATATTAAATGTGAATCAGTTATTAAGCTTTAAATTAGCACAGTGGGGGAAAAGCTGAGTTTTTGAAACTATAAGAGCATAGGGTTATAACTCCTTTGTCCTATTTATTTGTTATAAATATAGCATTCAATAACTATTATGAATTATGCAGTGAATATAGTGTAACTAATAGATAATGCATGCATTTACAATAAGTCTAAATATACATCTTGACCTCTGGTAGGACTTGGGAATTTAGATATTGTTGAACAAGTTAATATATATAAGCAGATCCTCTTAATCTTTATCACAGTTGTGATATATTTTGAATCTTTATGCATATTGGGGGTTGATGTATTATATTTTATGTACATTTATTTATTCCTTCATGTATTGATTTGAGTGTGTTGTTTCCATATGTTGTTATTTTGTTGTGTTGATATTATCTAGTTCATGCACTATGACCATGTCAATTTCCATATTTATGAATACTAAAGCTTACCAAAGTTTTTATCCTGACCTTAATAGCTGACAAGTTGGTTGAAACCTCCTTGCCCACGTTACATTGGTTATACCACAAGCCCTTTTCATCACTTTTCCTGTTGCCATGATTCCCCGCGGTGCTCCTGCATGGACAACAGCAGCACGTGTCAGCTGAGCAGAGGTCAGGATGAACCCTGTCATTGTGGAGTGTGGAGCAAATGAGAGGTGGCTATTAGGTTCACCCCTGGGTGCCCTCTCTCTTGATGAAAGCTCAATCAGCATCCCTGCCCTTGGATCTCCGTTCGCACTCACAACACTCATGACTAACACATCACAATTAAGCTGCAATTATCTTACACAAGAGAATCAGACCTCAGCTGGCCTTTATGATCGCTGGCAGACGTGCTGAAATTGTAAAACTGCAGCGTCTTGACCTGGCGCACCTCATTTAGAGCAGCATATTCCATTCATCTGACATGTACCAGTGTTCAGAAGGATCTCACATGGCCACCACATGTGAGCATGTCTCACATAATAGCGTTGTTTGACGCTGTCAATCAAGCTCACGTACAGAAAAGACTTAACCGCAAGCAAAGCCCTGGCCTAAAGGCAAGGAATAAAGACATTATTGTTGCTCCAGACATTAACTTGAAGCATGTAGAATTTCCATAAGATGTGCATACATCAGCCACGTCCACCTACTCACAAGCAGCTGGTAAATCCTCGCAGGCGATGGCAGCATTAAACGCTTTTCTTCTCTAAGAGGAGGATAGAGCTTTATTGTGACTGACATGAAAATGTTCTCATATGAGGGTCTCCTTGGTAAACACATGCTTCTTCTCGAAGGCTAGTCTCAAATATTTAATCACTTTAATCACCCAAAATTAACATGACAATTAAATCAACAACACAAACATTTATGCAGGGAGTTTGTAATTCGCTACCCTGCTTTGCATGGCTGATTTCAAGCTTAGAGAAAGAATTAAAAAAAGGTTTAGAAAAAAAAAGAATAGAGAACAACAGTCACCATTTGCAATTTCTCAACCTCTGTCTAAAGCAAAATTTTAAAGTTCCAAATGAAAATCACTACCTAGCAATCCCATAGGAAAAATAAAATAAAAAACGAAATTTCCTTATTAGCATTACACTTTCTCTAGACAGCAGTGAAATATAGATGTTAGCTCAAGTCTTCTGTTTTTCATCCTTTGCTCAAAAGACTTAAGTAATCTTGAATGCCTTCTTTTGAGTTTCAGTAAAAATCTCAACAACGACAAAACTGTTATTAGATCTACCAAGTGAATTATCAAGTTTACTGCAGGTGTTCATTTGTAATGCTTAAATTTCTATATAATCATGGCTAATATATTCATCTTCTATACCGCTTAATCCTGTATTTAGGGTCGCGGGGACCTGGAGCCTATCCCAGGAGACTCTGGGCATGAGGCAGGGTACACCCTGGACAGCGTGCCAATCCATCGCCGAGCACACACACACACACACACACACACACACACACACACACACACACACTCATTCACACACTATGGTCAATTTGGGAACGCCAATTAGCCTAAACTGCATATCTTTGGACTGTGGGAGGAAACCGGAGTACCCGGAGGAAACCCACCAAGCACGGGGAGAACATGCAAACTCCATGCACACAGAGATATGAATCGACCCTGGAGGTGCAAGGCGACAGTGCTAACCACACTACACCACCGTGCCATCTGGTTAATATATATATATATATATATATATATATATATATATATATATATATATATATATAATTTTAAAAAAATTTTGGGGGGGGGGGGGGGGGATATTTTGAGCTCAGTGATAGGTGATAGGCAAAACTAGTCACGAAAGCACTTGCATGAGCACCACCTTGTGCCAGCGCGTTGATGAGATCATGACTTTACAAATCCAAAACCCTCTTTTTAACATCTAAACTAGGGGCACTGCCTGTAGTGTAGGACAAGGGATTCTACACTCAACATACTGTAAGCGCACTAACCTTCCAACGTATGCTATTTGAGATTCAGCAAAAAGAGAATGTAAAGAGAAACTTTCGAGATTTACTGGACTGTCCACCAACTCCATGGTTTATTCTCTTCACCATTTGGCTGCATAGTACCAGTAAGAATTTAAAGCTACTTTCACTCCTTTTTCACTGTATCTAAAGTAAGGTACACCTGTTTCAAGCATTGTTGTAGTTGCACATTTAGTAATACTGGTATAAAAAAATCAATATGTGAAATGAAAAATATATATATATTTATTTATTATTCATTTAATGAATTTCGGGAGATATATTTGTGACTAATTTAATACCCGAATGAACCTCAAGTGAAAATCCCATTTAAATCTCCTGAGATATTAAAGAGAAAGCTTTAATTTTCTTCTGAGAGCTTTCTAAACACTGCATTGTGGAGTCTTAGATTTCCAACTAAATAACTTTCGGTTAGCTACATAGTATATGCGCAACTGCTCCTTTCATTTTGACTTTCTTTCTTTCTTCCTTTCTTTATTTTTTGGCCTAGTTAACTTAGGCACTAATGATAAACATTCACACTGCAGTCTTCTACAGTAGGCAGTCATAAATATTGCAAATGTCAAGTGTCTGCAAAGCCATCCCATTCAGTCGCCACATGACTAGTCATTTTCTTGCTCTTCTTACTCCCCTGTGGTGAAAAAGGCCTTTGTTATCAAAAAGCACTTGGCCACCATATAAATAACCAGCACATCTACTAATGTCCACTGCAGTGTGCTGGAGAGTGCAATCAGGCCTAATGGCATTTGTTTCTGGCAGAACTGTAGGCAGCACAGCTAGCATCAGCTCTAATGTGTACCTTGACCAGTCCGGGAGCGCAGTTAGTTTGTCCAGTGCTGCCTGATGGAGGGTGAAAATCAAGGCAATAATTGGGCTTGTTTATACTGAAAGAGTGGCAAAGAATCATATTTAGGTCTTCTATGCTGAGGACAACCAGGACCCATTTTCAATGCTTGACATTTAAGTTTGTCAAAGTGAGCTTTCGTTTTCTACAAAAAAGCTATTTTAACATGGTGTTACTTTATTCATCTGTTTATTACAATCAGAAGTGTGCAGAAAACTTCTAAACTTCAGAAAATGAGAGTCAAAGGGATGAAACATTGATCTCTCAGCATGCTTCAAAAGATGTGTGTACAGCATACCGCCTGTTGGTTTGGCACACTGCGGAAAGCCGATGTCAGCGTGTGTCAGTACGTCTCAGGCTAGAACCTGTAAAAGTCCTAATTAAACATCCCTTCAGGTCAGATTTTCAAAAGATTACCTCCATTGTGACAGCAGATGTGTGCCCTGTTTCACACAAGCTTGCTGGAGGATTGAAGTGCTCCTGTTTCACAATGCCATGCTTGTAGTTTTGCATGTTCTATCGCAAGTAATTAAGCAAAATCACAGTGCTAGCGTAGCAGACATTTAGTAATAGCAAGTCCATCAAATTAGAAAAATCCAAACTGTCTTTCATGGCTGGTTGACTGGTAAATCCAAAAAGCCCAAAACGTTGAAGATGGAAGCTGATCAGTTGGAGCAGAATGTACAGATGACGAGGTGAGAAACATGGATGGATTGAATGAATATGGCAGTGTAAAATCACAATTTTTAAACCAAGATGAAGCCTGAGTTTCATGAGCATCATTATCAGTAGGTTGTGTAATGGCATAGTGGGTTATGTGGTAACTAATAAACGTTTTCACTGCAATGCCATTGAAAAGGTGTTAGGAGCTACATTTTTAGATGTATATTTAGAGTTTGAGACCAGATGGGAAGAAATGGCCTAGAAAATACATACACCTTTAGCCAGACAATAACAGAATGTATTGATTTAAAGGGGTCATCCAGTCCCAATTTTTCATAAGTCAATATGATTCTTTAGGGTCCTAATGAAAAGTTTGTAATATACTTTAATTAAAAATTCTCAATAGTTGTGTAAAAAAACACTAGTTTTACCTGGTAAAAAGTAGCCCTGTTCTCAGCAACCTATTTCAGTACATGCTCCTTTAAATGCTAATGACTTCTGCTGAGCCCGCCCCCCAGTTCTGTGGGGCGTGTCTTCACAACACACGTGGGGTATAGCTTTGGCAACAGTTAAGGGTATCGTTTGATGAAAGTATGGCAGCGGGAGGCTTTGAAGACACATCTGTGCAACCCATAGATATATATACTGACTAGATGTCACCTCTGACGCTGCTGTCCATAGGAACGATGCGTCAGCGCGGCCGCCATCTTGGGTCGGAGGAAGCCGCGTCTACTCTGCATTAGTTAACATTGGCAGAGAACTAACTATAAACTATTAAAATCACCTTTCAAGCCGTTTGGTTTATTATAAATGTCAGACATTCATTTATGATAGAACATATATTAATTAATTATTTTACTTATATCATATAAGTAAAATAATTAATTAATATATGTTCTATCATAAATATGTGATATCATATACAATACCATACTTAGACACACCTACATAACTAATTAATTTGTTCTACAATGCACAAAACAATTACAAGGATGCTGATAGTGATATGAAAAAACATGAATAATATAAAATATAAATAAATAGAATTAGCAAATAGCTAAATTTTAATCAATAAAGGCATGAGTTAAACAAACAAAGCGGGAAAAAAAAATTATGGACTTCCTGACCAACAGACCTCAGAATGGGGAACCTAACATCAGCATCTAGGCAGAAATTAAATCATAAATCGTGCAAATCTCAAATGATTTTTTTGTTTTGTTTTTTGTTTTGTTCCAACTGACAGACATGTATTTATGATCGAAAACATCCAGTTCATGAAAATAATGCAGAGAAACTTTGGCGCTTCCTTCAGATCCCCGACCCAAGATAGTAGCAATGTTGACATATGCTTAGAGGCCCAAGGCGATATCTAGTCAGTATATATATATATATATCTATGTGTGCAACCATATCAATTTGAACCTGAGTCGGACCAGAAACAAGATGACGTCCCCGAAGAAGTTCGGCAATTACGGCTTGGACAGGACGTATCTGAATGGTTAGTTTACTTAATGTCACTTTGATTTATCTTTGTACATAATGGCAGGGTAAGTTTTGTACATCGTATTGGCAGGTTTGCAGGCTTACAAAAAACACTAATTGAAGCAAAGGCAGCAGATATTTGGTTACCCTAGTGTGGGCTACCAGTGAACAATGGATGCTTTAAAAAATGGATCCCCTAATTAACATTTGGTGAGCTCTAGCACCAAATGTCTGCCTCTAAACTATTGAACCTACCAAGAGTTTTCCAGCACTCTGAAAGTGGGCAACTCCTCTTGGGTCTGCTGCCCAGAGTCTCAAAACTTGTAGCTTAGACACGTACAGAGGAAATGACCTAAACCAGGCCAAACATCATGCTCTAAGGACCTGTGGGCACTAAACATTGACCCATTTTCTAATTAACTGCTTTTTAAGAACCAAGTGCCTATACAGTTACATGCATAGAGCTTTCCACAATTCTGTGCATACAGGTCCAGCTAAGACATCACAGATAGGCTGCACAGGGATCACCTGGTCATGTGCTTGTCCTCCAAGCCACAAGAAACCAATGAGTCATTGCTTTGGGTGGAAGCCAGGTCAGATCCATTGCTCTGCACATGATATGGCAGGAAGAGGTTTTTTGACAAATGCCTGTGTCAGAATTCAGTTTCATTCCCAAGGGCTGCTGTCCTAGACATGAAGGCCAGAGTGTATAGAGTTAGTCTTTGTATTTGGTGCCTGTATAATTCCATAACATATTACTAGTAGGTCACCTCAGAGGGGGACAGCAGAAAAGTGATTGGTGTCCATGTAAATGTAATGTTGGACTCTCGGACAGATATTATGAACAACCCTTCAACTCAGATAAGCCCTATTATTGTTGATGAATGTGCAGGATATGGTATTATTAGGAATGGAGAACTGCTCGTATTGCTGATAGTAAGGAGTGGGACAATAGTTATAATGGTATACCATATACAGCAAATGAGCACCCCTCCTCACAGAAATACCCATACACAGTAAATTCCCACAATCTACCAAAAGGCTTATAGGGGCTTGATAAAGACATCTGTGATTCGTGGGTCATGTGAGCCTGAGGAGCCACGTGTGAGCAAGCGAGGGTGAAAAGTGTGGGAAGGAAATCAAAAGAGGCTCTTGAAGAGGCCCATCGGCTAGCATCAAGTACTCCAGCCTGCTGAATTATGAATAAGCCACTGATATCCTGTGACTGGGGGTGGGAGCAAGTACTTCCTTTCGGGCCAGAGTGGAGCTTGAATACCCGTGCATTATTCATGGGCCAAGTGCTCCTGTTAAAATGACTTGATATTGGGAGTCAAGTATGAAAATATTGCAGCCTTTTGTGGCAATAGACTTGAGAGATTGGCAACACAAAGGACCATGTGCAGGAGGAAGCAAGTGACAGATGTATTTACTTAACTTTTGTTCTTCTTTGTTGATTTTGTGATTTTGCCAGTACGCACTATGCCTCAACACTGACAAATTATTTCAGGAATTTTGTTATTACTTTTTTAAAAAAAAGAATTGCAGCACTTACTGGTGTTCATTTCAGCTATAACTCTCATGTGAATAAATCTCTGTTTTATTAATTAAGTGGATACCTTTACATTAATGTGGAAAAATACTTTCAGCACCTGTCCACATACAGATCAAATCTCCAGGATTGGATTATTATGTGTTTACATTTTATATATAGCCATTTTGCACGTGGATAGCTAGACTGTGGGCTGTCTGACAAGATTAACTCCAATTTGTGGCCAGGTCAGACTTATAAATATTTGAAACATCACATTTCCCAACTGCCTCAGCTCCCTAGTTAACTGTTAATCCATGTGTTTGATACATTAGAAGCTTACCCCTTACTTTATTTAAGAACTTCTTCTGCTAAGTCTGTTTTCTTTTTTTCTCTTTCCCATCTTTTGCAATCCAGAAATTTATATGGGAGTCCAGGGGATTTGTCTAATTGGGTTTAATTAGGCTTGTGTCAGAGCAAGCAAGACTGAAGTAACTTGACCATAAAGGAACTAAAGAGATAGCAGAAACCCCTCCAGATGTACCCAGACTTTGTTTGCCAGATGCCTATGATGCTGACAGGCCAATTAGAAACGCCAAATCACACAAAACTCTTCTTTTTGTTTTTCCTCAGAGGTAAAATCGATTACCACATGCTTGTGAGGACCTCTGCAGTCTTTCTCTACAGACATATCTGTTACTCACAGAACTAGCAGTCGAGAGCCATAACTAAAAGCAGCATTGGTTAGGCTTAAGCTGAATTGTAGGTCAGAAAGTCTCTCCTTCCACATGATATATCCCAGCAGACACCAATTCACCCACTGAAGAGAATTAGCATAGCCTCACGCTAGGCTTAGTATAGGATTAAGTGAGGCACATTGCTGTGGTGGCTGAGAAGAAATGATCAGTTTCATATGCTTCTATTATGTATCATAGTAGCTTGGGATTGTGGGCTAAATTTAATGATTAAGCCAGGGTAATGTAAATAGTAAAGACTTATAGAAGGACATGAAGGCAGCTAGAATGCCAGAATGCCAGCCAATTGGCTTTTTTTTTTTTGCAGACCACATCAACCATGTGTGGACTTTTGACTTGACTGCTCAACCCCCATAGTGTGCATATAGAATAGCATGGAAAACCCTGAACATATCAGAGCTGGAGATTAGCGTACAATTATACGTGTTCATACTATATAGTTACAAAAGAAAAAAACAATAATCCACTGTTCAACGGTCGAGTAACTTCATGGAGGGCATCAGTTTCTGATTCCTTACATGAACATTGGAAACAGGGTTACACAAATGTTTAGGTTTCTTGGGACTATGTCAGGTCCTCAACATAATTATGCCTGTCTTACTGCAGTGTTTAATTTCATGATAGAGAACATATTTGGAATTTTGAAAAAAGAGTAAGAAAATATAGTGGTTTTCAGTAATAATTAGCCATCCAAGGGGGAAAGGTTTTGCAGAACATCCTCATTACTCAAGAACTTTGGTGTTCTTTAAAGACTATTTTTTGTTTATTAGAATTAAGTGCAATGTGAATATGAATATAACAACTGGTTCAAGGAACAAACACATAGTACTTGCAATTTATATGGCGGTATGAGGGTAAAGCTAGACAAGATGGGCCTGCAAAAAGTAATACCCTACTTACGGTAGTACTTAAGAGAAGATACCAACTCTGACTGTGCTTCAATGACCAATTATTCAAATCCAAGATGAACTCAGTCATGGAACGCAGTAATTATAGACCAATGGCTGGAAATGCCACAGGATGAACAGCTAAATAATAGCCTTGGATCCACAGTAACATTTTGAAAGAAGATTATCTATGTAATATCTTATACCCCAACACAGAGACAGGAAATCATCATCGTATGAACGTTAGGAGATAGCCTCTTGTGAAAATGAAAGTAGGGTGGAAGCGGGGTTGTTCCGACCACTATTTTTTTTCCAGACTAAGGAATTAATGTCATTAATACATATAATAATTAATACATTACTTTTTTACTGGTTTTGGCATTCCATTTTGCAATTGTTTGGTCATATGACCCATGAATCATGTATTTACAATACATAATATACTGTATGCATTGGGAGTATTTCATAAACATAATGAGGTATTTTGGATGTTAACATTTAACTTCTCAGCTCGAAATACCAAAATATGTTGTAAATTAATATAATGTACAGTAAATAATGTTTTAGGGTATCATTTATAGCTCTAAGGTTCCTCGTTAAATCCTAAGCTTGTGTTAATGTCTGTACAAAGTTTTACAAATTCTCCCCATATTTGAATGGGTTGCCTCTAGCTATGGCAGTTGGTGGATTGGCTAAATAGTCTTAGGTCTAAATGAGTGTCTGCATGTATGGTGTGTTTGCATAGTGGCTTGAAATAGCCTGATGTACCATCCAATGTGTATTTTCACTTCCACCACAACCCTGAAGATGTAGCAGTACTGTACATATTTACACATATTATGCAAAATTCACTTTTTAGTCATTTATAGACATTCCGATGGGTCTCCAGGAAAAAAAGAAAAAAACTTTTTTATCCTTTTTTGTGTCTCAACAGTAGCTGAGTGAAACAGGGGGAGTTTGTGGTATAAAAAAGCATTATCTGAGGAGTATATCAGCTGAAGCGTTAACAAATTCAGTTAAGGGGACCTCCAAATACTATGTCTAACTTGTTTAAAAAAAAACTAAAATACTGTATGGGAAGTGTGCAAAAATAACTGTAAAAGGCCACAATATATAAAACAAAATGAGAAAAGATAGAAAGTCTTTTTTTTTTTCAATTTAGTCAGATTCAAAAGAATAGTATAGCTGTATTATTATTATTATTATTATTATTATTATTACAAAAACAGTAGGCGAAAGCTGTGATTATGTTACAACTCAGGAACAAATCTTTGTATCTGGGATCCAAGTCATCCCACAGCAGTTTTAGCCATCCTTTCAATAATAGAACCCTGTTTAATATATATTTTACTCATCTGTAAATTTTTTGCAGAAAGTCTTCACAAAAAAATAGAAACCTATAGAAACATGATGAAACGAAACATGTATTATGTTGGTACTTTTCTTTTGCCATAATTAATTACAACTAGAGATGTTCCGATACCATTTTTCCCCTTCCGATACCGATTCCAAATTAAAATTAAAATTAAAATTTTCCGATACTTGGGCTCAGGGTATCGGCCGATACCGAGTACTCATCCGATACCTGTGTGTGTATCTGTACAGTGTGTATATATATATATATATAAAATTTCTTTTTTTAAGTAAAATACTACTAGCCCTGTGTAACGGGTTCGGCCCTAAGTGCACGGGCGACACCATGAAACGTGGACACGAGGCGAGGTCTTACAGGAAAAAGGGTAATTTATTTAGAAAAATGGGTAAGGAAAGGGTTAAAGGCTCTCTGCAGCCTTTTCCACTTCGGCGGCAGGGATGTGAAGGCGGGCTCTATGCGGAAGAGAAGGTGCCGCGGGAGCTTGCGCAGCTCGTTCATGCGCTCCTCTCGCGGAGATCAAAGGTGCCCCCTTTTTTAAGTCTCTCGGGCGCATCACATCTCCCCGCTCTTGTGCCACTGTCTCGCATAAAATCCACCGCGTCGCAAAGTCCAGCTTCCCAACAGTCAGACCCCGAACTACACTCACCGCTGTGTTTTACAGCTCCGGGATCATTAGCGGCGATAGCTCATGGGCCGTTGCCTGATTCTGCGGCCCTGCTCCTTCACATACCTAAAGAGGGGGAGGCCGCCTAACTAGTGAGCGAGGAGCGATATCAATTTGGGCGCACGCCCATCACAGGCACACGCCGTGACACTCTGTAAGTAAGCTAAGCTAGCAAAGCTAGCGGGCACAAATAGGCTATGTTTAGGAAAATGGTATCGGATACGTGGACTCAAATACTCGCCGATTCCGATGCCAGATTTTTTTTGTGATATCGGTAGCATTTCCGATACCAGTATCGCAATCGGAACAACCCTAATTACAACTAGTGAAAATTAAAATACATTCAACTTTATATCAACTGCAGTATGTCTACTTACAGTTCACTGGTCAGAAAGTCCACAGGTTAGCTTATTGCCCTAACCATTTTCAGACTTTCAAGACACATTCCAACACCTTCTATTATTCATAATCAAGTTGAAAGCTTCTGCCTGGTACACCATTTGTCCATTTGCATTCATAGTCAAGATAACTATCTATTCAAACCCTCACACTGCATTTGAAAGGCTAGTTAATATTACAGATATTAAGATACAGATATCTGCTTCTCACTTTAGGCTTTATGCAATGATCACTTAATGATTCTGGTAATTATCACACACTTTATAAACAACTTATTTTAGAAAAATGGTTTAATTATATTAGCTTGTTTTCAGTATTATATAATAAACAGCACAACTCTAATACATGTGAATTAATAATAATGAATTAGCCTTGAGGGAAGATAATTATTTTTACTTTTGTAAGTTCTATTTTTTTTTATGTTATAAAGAATTACTGGACCTATTGATTTTTTTTTTATGAGTAATGTCCTTGGAGGGATTAAGTGTTTTAAAATGTCAAATGGATGTTTAATATTGTGTTCATAAGTAGAGAACCAATAAAGGTTCAGTGGCTGTGTGTATAAGCATTACCCTTCATTTACTCATTTAATTTTAAGTAATTGTATGAACACTACACATTGAATTAAGGCAACAACAAAAAAAAGATCTCAAACTTCTTACGGTCATAAATCAAAAATACTGGTAATATATAATACATGCCTCATATTATGTGCGCAAAACAGCTGTTTCACTAATTAGTTCTAGCCTATCTGCTTAAACAGTGTGTGTTAATTAACAGAAAAACCAGCGAAGAACTGGATATAAGCTATGTGACAATTAAGCAATATCACACGGGAGCGAGTGCTGCCGTGTCTTCACAGGCATGCTGATATTTAGCACAACACCACAACCTCTAGTGTGACAATGCCTTATATTTGTGTATTTGTTAATTTATTTAACCAGTTATTTTGCTCAGACAACACATATCCATCTGTGACTGGCAGAACTAACTAACCGTGACTAGTGACTGACAGTTACGGATGCAACCGACAGGTAGTTTAATTAAGTGTAAGTGTAAAAGAAGTTGTAAATTCTTACCAGTAGTCTGTAGCCAAAATGTGAGTAGAATATACCACGGAGGTGATGGACAACGCCATGGTGCAAGATACCACATCACATCCCCAGAGGTCTTGTGGAGTCATGTCTCGAGTGGCCAGAGTCACCCCAGGGGTACAAGGGGAACCTACACAACATGTTCCCCTGCTGTTTTTGGAGTTTTTTCTCAGTTTTCCTCAGGAATATATATATTATTGTTGTTATTTTTTATGTATATGTATCTGCTATTCTGGTCCAAGTTATAACATAACTTGGATTTTAGTATAACATAACATATTTTAGTAGTCATAATATATTTCCCTGTAAAATGGACCAGTGGAACTATTTCAGGTCCTGCAAAAAAAAAAATTCTCGATTCTCGGGCTTTACAAATGATCATTTAATGAACTTACTATAGTCGGGGAAACTATATTTGATCAAGTTCACTGGCTTTCTAATAATGTGGCGGTCTGGGAAAACCCATCAGTCATACTTTACTACAGCTGGATTTTCTTTATTATTTCAGACTTTCTGCCAATTGCATGCTTTGACACTTCTCCTTTGACAAAAGATATATAAATTTCACTAAAATGTCATAATACAATGGTTTACTTATTTATGCAGTAAGTTACAGATTAACAGGTTTAACAAACTGGGGCATAAAAATGGCTCGCAAGTAATGCACATGTTGTGCACCAAGTTTCTTCATGACTAGTTACTGATCTAAGTGCAGTTGTCATTGATAAGTGCAGTGTCGGGATACGCATGAATTGTCAAATTCTGGCATCTGTTTCAGTATTAGGGAGCTAAAAAATAGACTTATGCTTTATGCTGATGAAAAGAGGTGCAAACCAAATAATAAACTTATTATATCGTAAATCATTCATACCAGTGTTAAGTATAATTAATGATATGCAAGTTGTTAAGCGTTATGTTTTTTCTTTTTTCTTTAATGCTAACTAGTTGAATAGGTACTAACAAAGATTTTTTTTTTTTTAATGATCGTTTAACTTCCATTTCAGCAATTAACACTGTAAAGTCTCTGGTATAAAAACATGCGCTAATCTTGACATGTTTGCTCATTACATTTCCTTCTCATTATGGAGGAGACAGGCTGGTGTCGCCTATAGGCTTGAAAGCATGTGGTTGTTCACCATTCAGTATATGGATATGAATTTGTGTTGTTGTTTTTTTCCAACTATTTACAGCCATATGTTTCCTCATCTTTCATCTAGAGATGATGTTCCTTCCATGTTTAACCAAAACATCCCTTTTTTTCATTACCTGGCGCTAGTCTGCCACATGGAATCTTAGATGTGGCTTACAGAGCAGAGTTTGAAAGTGAGCTTACAGTATAATCAACACTTTGCGAATTTCCCTGCACACATTATCAGATGCAGCTTTTCCTTATTAAACTCGACCGTCGCTTCAGCTGAGTAATGCGGCTGGGCCTCCAGTACACAGTCACACCATTGAGACCTGCAGTGACCTGTACACTGTAAAGGAAACAGCACATGTAATTTTGCAAGGCAAACGCTCCTCGACCTGCACAGTGTCCTCAGCGCCCAGACTTTAATGGCTACAACAGGGCCCCAATTTTGTTGTCATCCACAGGAAGCCTGCGGAAAAAACAACACGGACTCTTGACAGCCATGAGGACACCTAGACTGCTATTATTAATAGTAGTGTTGACTATGACACTGAACAGACTGAGCCCTTGTATGGCTGCCTTTTATTTCCTCAATCCACCTCATCCCCCTGGTTTATGAAATATGCACAACGCAAACAGAGGTGGAGCTGATGCACAGTCCTGTTTCTACGACTACTAACCACTACATGTCCAGGGCTATTACTTATTTATAAAATACACCAGGTAAGTGCCAAAATTGGCACTTGTTTTTATTCCCCCTCCCTCCTAGGTGCCCTATAAGGACACTTTCGTAGTGCCTTGTTTGCATTAGGGCTCTGCTAAAGCGATAACACACACAAAAGTGAAGAGTTGAAATTAGTTACAGTGTTCAGGGCCAAGGGCACAGCAATTAGCATAAATATTTGGACAGGTCATCAACTGAGACATAAGTTGTGGTATTGCTGCAGAGAGCCTGTGGTAATAGTGGCCAACTAGTTCTTTTAAGGAATTACCAAAATCACCTTATTCTGGACTGTGCAAAAGCGTGACAGCAGTACATTTCGCAAGACATACTGTAGCTGATCTCATTTAAAATCTTGAGAGTTGTTTAGTAAGTCAGTAAATCTCTTTTTTATTTGAAGAGTGATTCCAAAGCACCTTAATATTTATTGGTAACAAAGCATGTTGTCATATCAACAGCCTTCCAGTTTCATCCCCAGCAAAAAGTGTCATCGCACAAATCCTCAGTGAGGAGTGAAGATTCATTCTAGGTCAGAATAGGCCCAGAGCACACTTTCTCCTTTAGAAAGCAAGCATAGATTTATGGCCTATTCGCTCCATACTGTAGTGCCAGGGATTGTCTCTTCAAGTTGTCAGAGTGCATGCTAACAACAGAAGCCCAAGGGCTCAACCTTTCAGCAGAATAATGTAAGATACACATTTGTTTTAATGATAGTGTTGTTTCTAAAGTCTTTTCACAATACAAGCTCAGGTCACTAATCTCAAGGAAGCAGTGCGGAAAGAATGCACTTATGACCCATTTTTGTTTGTCTATTTGTACGGATTAATGCATGAGAATTAGAGATATAACATAATTTCACTATACTGTATGTATGTGTATCTATTTTATGCTCCAGGTATCCATATCTGTGTGTGGATTTTACCTTAAAAGTGTCCCTCAACATCAACTACGAGGGGTGTTCAAGTCAAATCAGGACTTTTGATTGTGCTGCATAACAGAACACAGTTATGTTAAAAAAAAAACCTTTATCTTTCTATATAATCCCGTGCAATGACTAATGCACTTGTCTCACCATTTCACAAGTGCTTGGACACCACCATGTATTCCAAAGCTGTGATTTTCCTGGGTGCTTCACGTCCAAAACACTAGCCTCCCAGGAACTCCTTTAAGGCCCAAACATGTGGAACTGACTTAGAAAGAGGTCAGGAATGTACGTGGGACGTGGCAGTAACTCCCAGGCCTGTTCCTGTAATGTGCAAGTGATGTTCCTGAAAGATTGTGAGTACAGTTCCCACAGACAGATGTGTCTTTTCGGCATAGTTATCTGTTAATTTCTTAAAGGTTCAGGCGTTTCACACGCTGAACGACTGCAGTGGGCACCAAACTCTCTTAGGCTTCACGGACGTTCACAGACATCTTGCCTTTTTTAAATGTTTTTACATGCTGTTATACTCTAAAGTATATACACTCCTTACTTACTCATTCTCTATACCGTACATGGTTGCAGTGGGCATGGAACACAAATCGGGTGGATAGGGTGCCAGTCCATGGCAGGGCACAAGTACAGTATGTACATATACACACACTCACTCACACACTAGGTACAATTTGGAAACATCACCTGGGTGAATGCTGAGTGGTTGGAACAGAGGAGAGGGGATATCAGATTGCTGCTGATGTTGTTACATAAACAACCAATTTTTTAATTTGAATCTTTGCAGCCTGTCACAATAAAAAGTTATTCCTATTTCTATAATTTGACCATTTTTTTCATTCATTCATTCATTCATTCATGGGTTACAAGACAGAGTACACCCTAGACAAGTGCCAATCCATTGCAGGGCAGACACACACAGACTTGTTACGGGCAATTTGGGAATACCCAAATGACTGTGAGAAGATCGAACCCTTGACCCTGAAGGTGCGAGGCCACGCTGCTAACCAGTACGCCACCATGGCGCCTACTTAATTTAATCTCCATCATTTTATTTTATTTAATATGAAGAAATTAGGGATATCTCAAGGCTTTTGCATAGTACTGTATTGTATATGGCTGCACCTGATGTAGGAAAAGTATTGCATCTAATTTCCCTTGGAAAAGGAATAAATAAAAGTATCCCTGTAAAGCAGATATGAACAGAATGGTAAATGTGACTCCAAGAAGCTTCAAGCCCCAAGCTTGTTTAAGAATCCTTAAAAAATATTACAGCAGCCACAGTCCTTAATTGCTTAAGAGGCTCTGTCTACTCTGTGCTGTGCATTTTTCACAATGTAGGTCAGTCTTTTCTCACCAGTCTCCTTCAGTCACTTCCAACCTCATGTACTGTATGCTGCTAAAATATGGAAATTCCCATCCAAGCTGTTGCTTCAGATTGTAAAGAAATATACATATAATTTTTTTTAAATATCCAATATTTGATATTTAGCACATACATTTCATAAATAAAATGACAAAATATTAAATTAGGTAAAATTCATCATGATATTCAAACATATGTTAAGTCCATCCACCAGCAAACTCCTTGCTTAGGAAAAAGGCGTACCCTGTTGGAAGGCGTGCCAGGATGCTTTTAGACAGGAATCTACAATGCAGCCCTCCCTGGGCAGGACCGCCACCACCATGCCAGGCTGCTTGCATTGGCACTCAAGGTACACTGACAGACAGACAGACATGGAGGAAGGGAGGGAGGGAGAGGACTGGTCTCCTCCTCTCCATGCCTCCTCCTCCACCATCTGTCTCTGGGACAAGTGAGACATGTGTCTGCCAGAGAAGACGCAGGACGTCCCGAAGAGTTGAGGAGCACCCTCTTAAATCACTGTCGTGGCCTCCAACTCTGTGATGGATCTGCTTCATTTAGCAGGAGCACGAGACGCACAGGGAGGCCAGATCTTCAGCCCGCGTTGTACAAAAGCACAAAAAGGCTGCCAGCTGCAGGAGCAGTAGGGTTCTCAACTCACACACATTTTTATTGTCACCCAGAACACTAGGGGCCAACATGCAGGCTGTCATGATTTTGATTGCATTAAACATGTTTCGTCCCGTCATTATTTTTTTATCTATATTTTGTCTTTCATCGTTTCAGTCAACAAGGCAGTCTGTATTTGTTATCATTAATAAAGAATGATTAAACAGTAAAGTAGATTGCAGGGTTACTCCGTGATGATCACATTTTCTTAAGTTTTCTTAAGTCTTGTCTTCTAATTTCTTTTTAAGAGTTTGTGTAACCACAAATGGAATAAAGCACGCTGTGCTACACAAGCCATTAAATAAAATGCGTACTTGAGTGCCATTAACATTTTAAAGCACTTTTTATCTTTTGCATTGCTTTCATTTCTCTGAGTAAGTAAAATGTAGAGATTGCATTTGTGGAACTGTCCAAATGAAAACAATTTTCCTTACAGGAAGTGGTCACGGCTACGGTTGCTATTTCGGGTATTACATCACTTTCAAATGAAGCCAGATGAGCAAGGTTCTGACTTCTTAATTCCGTTTCGTTTTAACTGGCTCACTGTTTCCAAAACAGTCTTTGGAATCAATTCTCTGGTACACCTTTAAACTTTTGACTTAAAGACCAAGACACAAACCACATCACATTCATACAGTAGTTTCTCATTCTACAAGGTCAAAGAGAAATGACTGTTCAGCTGAAGCCCCCAGTAGAAGCTGCATGTGGTGGGTAGGGCATGATTTATGGATGATAACATCAAACAATTCCTTTTGCAAATTGTAGTGGCAAAAAAAAAAAAAAAAGTGTGAAGACCAACCAAGTGAAAATCCTTCAACCTGTTGAAACACCCTGACTATGATGAAAGTTTTTGGACAAAAAGGAAAAACTCCACATGCTTTGTGCTTTTCATTTTATACTTTATTCATAAATAATAATAACATATTATCATCAGGTTTTAGATTTAAACTCTTTTTGGGTGTCAAGGACTAAATGCAAATGTACTACTGTTCATGAAACACTTTCTTAAGGGTTCTTGAAGGGTTAGATAGTTAAGGGTTTTTAGCTTAAGGGTTTTTAGCAGGGTGTCACTAGAGATTTATGAATAGGAATGCTGAGCTACTGCTAGAAGGGGTCTGGAGATATAGTAACCCAGATTTTTTAATGATCTTAAATTGTCTGCTTATTATAAATATTTAAAGTAGCAATAGGTATAAAAATTGATTTCTTTAAAATATGATGATTTGGTGGATCTGGCACATAGTGGATCAAATTCTTTATATCTATCCACTAAAAGGCATAATGTAAGTCAGTCTCCTCTCTTTTAGAAAAGTTGAACCCCTAAAATATGTTATTCAACTACACAGATCATAGGTTTGCATAATTAAAAGTATGTGACGTTTTCAGACCATTAATTTAGTGTAATCAACAATCTATCACTTTGATGTTGTGTGATGCGATGAATACTGAGGAGATATACACTGAGCAAACACACACACACACACACACACACACACACACACACACACTGTAATATTTTGCCTTACCCCTTTTGGCAATTTGGTAGCCATTGCCTGTGTGAAAATGATTTCTTATGCTCTGGGAAACATTATTTCATTATTTGAGTTGTGAAAAATTTCCCCCACGCCATCAAGGGTAAAAATTTAATTGATGCAATAAACTTTTATTGTTTATATTTATATAGCCAGCTGAATTCATTCTATTTCTGAGCCCGGGCCTGACCAACTGCAACCCCAGATCATAGCACTGTCTGCAGAGGCTTGTACAGTGCTCCCCATGCATGATGGGTGCATCGCTTCATGCATGTCCCCGTTTCCCTTGCCATGTCCATCTCTGTGGAATACAGTCAATCTGAACTCATCAGTACTCATTTCCATCTGGTCACACAGCTGTAGGGTCCCAATCCTGTGGAAATGCTCTTACTTTCACTATTAAATACAGCTATGATTTCTACTGTCCATTTTTATGATGCAACTTCACCTAGTCTTTAAGCAATCCCCAATTATGGTCATGCATGATTTTCTCTCCTGACCACAATTCTTCCATGAAGTTGACAGTTCAGCATTATCATTCCAGGTTTTAATGTGTTGGACAGTTTTTAACCCAATTTCACTGATTTCAGATCTTATAATTTCATGTTTTCTTTGACCCTTCTGTGATGTCGATCTTTTTTGGTCAGAGAATGTATGAAAGTAAAACAATCCTGACAGTAATTTTATTCATATCTATTTATTTCTTTGACTCTCTATCTGTGGAAGTTCATATAATTACTGTTAAAATTTTGATGAAATGGACTCATCGCCCCATTCATTTCCTTACACAGACCGAATGGTAACTAGCTAACAGGGTAACAAACAAGTAAAAATCAAATGCTACCTATAACGACTCCTACTTGCCAAACATTCATAGTACTACCTACTCTCAATATGATGTATTTGAATGAAACGTTTATTAGTGATTTGTGACAATGCTTTCTTAATTTTCAGTAAGAGAAGCACAGCCAATCCGATGCTAAATTCAAACACCAATTGTCTCCCTCAGATCCTAATGCTATGTCTACTTTGTCCATTCTGAGATGTCTCCACTCACTTGTCTCACTCACTCATTGTCTATACCACTTTATCCTGTACACAGAGTAGGGCCTGAAGCCTATCCCAGTAGACCTAGGGCACGAGGTGATGTACACCCTGGACAGGGTGCCAATGCATCGCAGGACACACGCATACACACATGCTCCTTCACACAATATGGGCAATTTGGTAATGCCAATTATCCTAATCTGCATGTCTTTGGACTGTGGGAAGAAACCGGAGTACCTGGCATACTGTATGCACACATACTGTATCTGAAGCAGGAATTGATCCCTTGACACTGCAGGTGTGCAGCAACAGTGCTAACCACTATGCCACCATGCCGCCTGAAATGCATTTATATGGTTGAAATATGAAGAATAAATTTTAGTTTTAAGTTATAAATTATAAACTGGACTAGCATGTGTTAGATAAAATAAAAGAAACATTACAAATTCTGGTTTAAACTTTATTGTTACACTCTAAAAAATGCTGGGTTGTTTCTGGAAACACATTGTTGGCTTGCTGTATGTTGGATCATAGTGGATCGTTTATAAATGAACACCTGGTTGGGTTATTTTGACCCAACAACAGGTTTAGTCTTTATTCTCTGGTTTCTCCAAACGGCAGCCTGCAAAATGTTTGAAATATTACTGTTATTGTGTCACAAAGTGTAGATTTAATGGTATAATATTGTGTGGTATAATATTGTGTAATAATTCCTTTTGCAACATACCCAGCATGACAAACTTTATGGATTCTTCACTTCTGAAGCGAGGGGTACGCTACTTAAAGTTGGCAGTACTTTATATGGATCATACTCAGAGCACTTATGGTAAGTTAATGTACATGCTTACTTATTATTTTAGTAAGTTGTGGGAGGAGTATGCATATTTTATTGTTCAAATTAAATGCTTTGATATGTTGGTGTGGGGTTATAAGGCTTTTTCTTCATCCTTATGAAATATTTATTGTAAGTTGTAAATTCATCACTTAAATATCGTACTCATCTAGGGTTTGTTGAGAATTTGAAAAGGGGTGAATTCATATTAAATCCAAATGGAGCGCCGTATCCTGTTATCCCTCACACGTTAAATAGTGAGGTAAATTAGTCAGAAATATATACTGAATTCATGTTCACATGATGTATTTTTGTGTATTGACAAGCGAAAATTTTTTTTTCATTAAATACATACATAGCTGTACGTCCTTAACAAAAATGCTTGATGTAAATGTTAGATATTGCAACATTAAGTGATGGTGTGTAATCCACAGGTGTGGACTAACATGATGGGAATGATTTCTGCAAAATATGGAGATATCAGGAGCATTGTTCCATGTTTTGTGCCTTGGGAATGAGATAAGAGGAACCCGACAGACCTTTCCCATTGTTGGAGACAATGCTGCTGATACAGACACTTTGGTGGAGGCTGTTGATGTTTGTTTTAAAGGGTTGTTTCGATGTTGACTACACAAGCCAAGTGTCTTCTCACCTTCTTCATCACCTCTATCCAGCATACTGTAGGTCAGATTGATGGACATGAGTACTCATCTGTTACATTTTTGAGGACAGCTGTTTTTTCACCCCACATTTAATCGATAATATTTTTTTAAGTTTTATTGTCTTTGGTTTTAATGTCATTTTGAAGGAAATTAAATAATAATAGTTAAATAACAAATAGTTAAAATATTAAGATGGGGAATGTTTGATGCCATGTAGGCATTATAAGATTGAATATGTATATCAAAAATGTTTAAACATTGTATTAAATGCAAAAGAATTTGTTATTTTTAAAATTTATTATTTATTGCTTTACAGAGTGTTTATGTCACATTTATTTTAGATTAAACATAAAATAATGGGATTTTGTCTGAATTTTTTATCAGAGTTAAGTTATTCACATTTTCTTATTCTGTGACAATCTATTTACATTATGTGAAGTTCTGTACATTTTGCATCTTTTTTGAAAAAAAAAAAAAAAAATCAAATGGAATGTGTCAACCCAGCAAGAGTGTCAATTTAACCCACTGGTTGGGTCAGATGAACAACCCAGAATTCTGGGTAAAATGGTTAAACCCTATTCTTGGGGCAAAAATTGTTTTTAGAGTGTAGGTTAAACAATTAGAGACAATTGCTATTATTAGAATAGGTGAATAAAACAACAAATCTGACATTTCTCACATTCATGCAAAGAAAGTAACGATATTTTAAAAGGAATCTACATTATAACTTGGGTATTTGACAATGGGGCCAGCCAAATGTAAAAAATATCCCTAACTCTAACCCTTGCTTAATAAGTATATACAATCGGATTCTTGTATGCAGCCAAGTCAAAATCATGCCAGAGAAAAGAATTTCTGGAAGTTAAAGCTTACTTATGCTTTTGGTCATCTTTCCTCTTACTCCCTTTGACACTACACCCACAAGCACCCAAAGCCAGGGAAAAAGCACAATGCCCCCTCCTGCCCTCCAAATTACATTAGTAACAGTTTTCATTCCCTCACTATTCGAGTAGGTGTCATGAATTGGAGCCAAATAGCTAAAGACACTGAAGGGCGTCAAGAACTGTGAGAGAAAGAGACAAACTTTTGGATGTGATTGGATTACAATTTTAAGCACTGAGTATACGGACTCACTCCAACACTGCACATGAGCAATGAATAAATAAATAAAAAAAGAACATGCCACATTACAGCCAGCATATCTGTTCCTTATATCCATTTTTTTAAATAAGAAAATCAATTCGGATATAATAATTTATGTTGAAAGTAATGAGATCGAAATTTTATCTTGCACAAGCTCTGCTAAGGTAGAGTACATTATTTCAGATTAATCTGCAGCTGTTTTATTTCAGTAACATTAGCATTTCATTCCACAATCTCAGTGCTGAAACAAGCCGAAATGTCAATCAGTACGAGTTGACTACACTTCATCATTCTTTCCTACCTTCATCATCTCTGTTACCCCCCTCAAGCTCTACTATAATGAGTGGGTTCACTTTGGAGCCACCACACAACAATCAGCAAAACTACATCATATGTATATATTTCTTCCGCGCGCTCTTACGTTTTTTTTTTGTTGTTTTTTTTTTCCAGACGATTAAAATAATGTGAGGAGTGAAGCGGGAAGCACCCCGCAAGGCTCGGCGGGAGGTCTGTTTAGTGTTGCAGCAGGCGAGCTGGAGAGTTGAGAGTAGAGAGGACTCAGGCAACGGCTCTGGGTTGGGAGTGTTAACGAGATCCGATGGGCCCCTCTGTGGGCCTGGCCTGTATTAATCCATCCCAATAAATAATTAAAGTGGCCTGCTGCCTGGGTTATGCCTGCATTATCCTGCTACAGGAGCGCTGATGTGCAAACAGCATTGTTGTTTTTCCATGTGGGATTACAGAGCAGGTCAAAAGTTTATAGATTTTTTTTACTCATTTTTCGGCAGCTAATGGAAACACTAAGGGGAGCTATCACTCTCAATTAAGAGTATCACATACAGTATTCCTCTCAGCCCGCCTGTGGGAAAGCTATAAAAATCAAGCTTTCAACTTAAGAAAATATTATTTTGTCCATGCTATATGAACGATTACTGACGATATTGAGTACAATGTGTAAATGCCATTCAACCTGCATGTCATTTTAAGACAAATTCATAATGAAAAAAATAGGGCACATGTAGAATTACGAGGGCCCTAACCTCTTTTTTTTTGCAACACGCCTGAAAATTACATAGGGAAGAGCAGCAAAGTGCTCGTGTCTGGTCGGCTAAATGGAGGAACCAGTCGAGCTCCTTTTTAGTGCTCAGTTCAGCCACGTAAAAACGCTGCCAAGACGGACCTCAGTGTTTAAGTGCAGCTTTCTTGCTCTCACCATGGAGAGACACAGAGAGAGAGAGAGACAGAGAAATGGAGGGAGTACGAGGAAAAAGAGGGAGTGTTCATAAAACTGTGGAGCTATATATGATACAGACTTCATCTCAGACATTGCTTTCCTCTCCACCCTATTTATAAACTCCTCACTGTATCATTCCAGCCCTAAAAACAACTTTCATTCATGTCTCCAATGAAAGCCATCTGCGCCAGTCAAATATACAATTTTACTCCGTTTTGCTCATTGTAATACTACCTAGCGTCCCGAATGTCCGAATTCACCACTTAGAAAACTTAAATTAGGAGGGCAGGATTGTAAAGATTCAGACATGCAGCCTGCCAGGTCCTCCTCTCATATGCTGCTGAAAATCTGTTATTGTGCACATTTTTAGGCAAAGTTAAACTATGACTAAACATGAAGCAGCGATTAAACGTGAAATGATGGTTTTCTTTCTTTTATCCTTCCTTTATTCGTCTGCTTGCTTATTATTGTAAAAAGTGATCTGCTTTTTTTTTATAATAAAAAAATATATTCATGGCCTACTGTGAAATTAATTTCAAAATAGTTATAATTCTAACACTCCATAGTGTGGAGAGAGAGAGAGAGAGAGAGAGAGAGAGAGAGAGAGTATGTGTGTGTGGTCCCTAAACCCACTTCCCCACGCAGAGATAATAAGCTGGCTTATCAGTACAGGACATGGCCAGCCCCCTGTGGAGTGACAGGTCAGAGAGTCCAGGCTACCGAGGATTCTGGAGATGATAAGGCGAGAGAACGAGGGATAGCAAGAGCGCGGGAGAGAAAGAGAGAGAGAGAGGGAGAGAGATTGGGGGAAGGAGAAGCTCAGGCCCCCAGAAAGCAGAGGCAGCTGCTCAAGCCTATCAGGTCCACCAGGAACGCTCAGAACTCATTAGCATAAATTCAAATGACAAATGTGGCCGGCACTGGCAGAGACTAATTAATTCACATAGGGGGAAAAAATCACGGGCATTAGACACCAAATCCTCCACCGCCAGAGGACTGAACAAGTGTTAAAGCGCCTGGGCCTCTCTCTCACTCTTTCTCTCTCTCTCTCTCTTTCTCTCTGTTCTCCGTTCCTTTGTTCATCTTTTCCCATGGTGGCCCTAACAGTCTGTGAATGCAGAAAGACAAATTCAGAGAGTGTGCTACTGTACATACTGTATCTGCATGAGAATTATCGACATATGCTAAAAGGTTGTGACCGTTCACATTCCATCACACCAATACTCATAGTCGTTACGATGGACGATGCACAGCTGTACATAAAAACTCATCCAGTCCTGTTTGAACGGGACCAGTGTTTCTCACTACATGACTGCCATTCACATCACAGGGGAAGGATAAGGGCACCCCCTTGTGTTCCTCTAGAGCAGAGAGTTATCCTGAAGCACACACTTCTCACTTTAGTGCATTTACCAAACCACAGATTTTGTATTAAAGTACAGTACAGTATTTAAAGAATATATCGAATTATGTTCAATTTGAATTACATGAAAAGGTATGTGTGTGTATACAGTATGTATGTATGTATGTATGTATGTATGTATGTATGTATGTATGTATGTATTTAAAGAACGTATTTCGAATGGAATGTGATTCCTGAACAACACGGATAACTAATGTGACTGAAACAATCTGTTTTGCTAAATACAGGCAGTGAGGATGAAAAAAAGGGAAGAGTATAATGTTTCTGTGACCATTTGTAGTGATGTATGGTCTTTTTTTATCAAGGGAATTTAAGAGAGCAGCCAGCACTCGCGGACTTCCCCCTTGGGGCTTTTGTGATGAATTTCCAAGCAATTATTAATAAATAGCATTCAGAGTATGTAAAAATTAGGCTGGGGGAAATCTGTCCTTTAGACTAGAGCTACTGGATTTAAAGCTTGACTGAATGTGATTACAGAGTTAACTGTCCGGTTTATGTTTAATCAACAGGATTTTTTTTCATTGTTTCATACGGCTTGGTATTATATATTACAATACCACGAACGGATTGCAACATCTGGATTCTATCAAATCCATATTTTTCATATAATATCACATGGAATTGATTGTAACGCATCTCACTTTCGGTCTTTCACTGCGTGTTTGTGTGTGTGCTTTTGTTTATATGTGATTCATCCAGGCACAGTACTCATAATCCCTCATCATCATCATTTTTTTATTTCATTTCCCCTTTTGTTTATAATGACTGTAATCTTCAACTGAATATGAATGTGGAAGTTTACTACACTGTCTCATCTTAATTTTAGTGTCTAACTATATTTCTTTTCATGAGTATTTTTAAAACTGCATCATCACACAGACACACTGACACCGGTCTGCTTTCTATTTTATACAACATGCCAAGCAACACCTGCAAAAAGCATTATCTTTAGCCAAGTATTAAAATATGTCAGGAAAGATCCACAATGGTACTGTAGACAGTTAGACCTGTTTCAAAACAAGGCCATAAATGTCCCAAGGGGAAAAAAGAAAGAAAGAAATCAAGCTATTATGTGATTATCATTCATTTAAATATCATGACATCATTCTTTCCACATTTGTATTATTCCATTAAAGCATGACCTTTGACACATACTGCGCGTCCTTTACTTTACAATGTCTCTGATGGTCAGTTAACTTGATCCTGTATTGCTTTTTAATGTCTTTGGCTGCCATGGCAACGGCATAACATGTCATGTTTAGGTCACTTAGCTAACGTGAAAATAACTCACAGAAGCAATGAATTTTATTCTGCTTCACCATTAATTGTGGTTCATTTAGATCAGCGTACACCAGAAGTCCCAGCACACACACAAACGAAATAATAATAATGAAATGAAACATGACAGTGGCTGCTCAAATCCATACAGAGAATTGTGTATTGAGTTTTCTTATATTAAAAAAAATCCACTTCACCTCCCTAAAAAAAGGGGAAAAAACTATCCATGTTGTCTGAAGTAAAAAAAAATTGAAAAAAAATAAAGCACCAATCAGATAGAAACGACCAGGACATAAACCAGGGCAATGTTACAGTAGCAAATGACAAAAATAGTGCACAGGAGGTTGGATTTTTTTAATAGTTACAGGGTTGTGTTAGTGATTGCGGTGTCACCGTGGTGTCTCGTCATGACGTGTGTCTAATCAGTGACAAGCACAATGCAAAACCTGATGCAAGAATCTTGTAAAAATGTAGATGTTGTAACCTCTGCAAATGGCTTCATTAAAGCGTATGATGTAAAAACTCATGCATAGCCAGTCATTTGCCTTCTCATTTTTACAAATAGGGAAAGCCTTCAATATTTTCCTAAATCAGTCCATAACACATATTAACATTTTTAAAAACTAATATAATAATGTTTTTTTTTATCATTATTATTTTCAATGAAAGAGGAAGCATGTGTTTATGGAATAAATAAAAGGTACACTTTCTACAAGAATGGAGTGTTTCCCTGCGCATGGGGTGAGCTGATGTGTGTATCTGTCTGTCTCAGAGATAAGCTCAAAGTCCTGAAGTGAGGAAGAGAAATGGTTTCATGGCTGGCCTGACGCTTTGTATTAGCATGTCTGAAATGTGCATCATCTGCTAACACTTGGACATGGTGTTGCTGTGGCTGGTGGTCGGGGCCCCATAATGCACCAGCCACAGGCACCGGTGCCTGTCACTCTGATAGACGTCTGGCTAGCCCTCACAGGCTTCAGTCTGCCGGTGACGGGAACTGATGTGACAGAACGCAGTGTGTCCTGCTCTCATCTGGCAAGAATATAAAAGAAGCTCTACTGTACAGCCTACTGTCAAGCTGACATGTTGTTTCTTCGTTTTTTATCTCTCTGACTGTTGTTTCAAAGTGTTTATTTATTTATACTTAAAATTTAATGTGCCCTTCTTAAATTTCCTGATGTCAGCATACGATGTTATATCTACAGTTTATTAGATGTGATTAAAATTACATTTACATATGTACTATATATATATATATATATACACACACACGCACACACACATTATACATGCAGCGAAAGATCAAGTGAATTTTAATTTAATTTTTGTTGATACTGTTAAGAAAATGATCATATACAAAGGCAGTTGCTCATAAATAACTCACAATAAAGTATTTATATATATTTTAAGTAAGGAACTATAATTGTATAACAATTAATTATTGTATGTAATACTGTAAACATATTCATGCCGTATGTTTTACTGGAAACTCTTCTCAAAACCGTACATGCATTTACTGCAAAACTGACATCATATTGTACTATACTGTAATCCTAATTTAGTTCAAAACTGCTAAATCCTTCACAAATTTGCACTAACAGGTTTCTTTATTGTTAAACCTTCAACAGAAAAAAAAACCAACAGATGTTAATTTGCAACAAAAAAAATCACTATACCTGAAAAAAAAAAAAAAGCTCACTGTTTTTACTTAATTTACGCTTGCATCCATTTTATGAGATTAAACTGAGTAACAGTAGCAAAACTTTTTTTTGTATATTTAACATAATTTTGTCATGTACTTTCATTGCCCTGGAAAAAAAGAAATGAGGAAAATATGTGAATTGATCACGCTTACACTGCATAGTTCATTATAGTAATTAGAAACCTGTTTAAATGAAGTTTAGCAAAAGCAATGAAATCATGTGTGACCGCTGACCCTAAGACCAAGTAAACAAACTTAAAGCCATTTTCTAGTGCCCTTTCAGCTAATTAGCTTAGATAATAGCTAATAATAACTCAAGGTACAGCAGCAACTTACTATCTTATAAGATAAGCTACAGTACATTGCACAATAACATTTTGTAAGGAAACTGTTGTTGAAAAGTCAAAAACTATTCTAGATAATTTAGCTAAATGTTTTCAAAGCTCACATCTAGGTAAACACCTAGCTCGCTAATTATTGTCTTGCTAACAGAACAGTTTGAGCATGACCTCACCACTTAAATTTACACAAACTTAATTTACACATATTTGCTTTAATTCATCAAGTGACTAAATAGTTAGTCACACAAACAAACCTCGAGCTCTGTAAATGACTTTTTTTTACACTTCCAAATTGATAGCAATTCGAACCACTTAATCTGTATAAAAAGTTTAAGAAGGACACTGTAAAGGTGGGGGAATCAGACATAGCTTTCTTTATGAAATCATGGATTAAATTTCAGAAAATCCAATCCCATCACTGTTGAAGTTCTCTTGGGATCAAGTTCTTTGTGCCTCAGCAGTCATTTTGATTTTTCTCGATCACAAACGGATCATGCCATGAACAAAAAATAATTTCATCCCACACATTATAATGGCTAAGCTTCTTTACAGAATGCATTTTTTTGCCGTAAGACATGAAACTTTTTTTTTTTTTTTAAATAAGCACTGATGTAATGATGTCACAAAATCTGTAATCCAAACGTCCTCCTCTTTGGCCCTGTCAAAAATCTCCTAAAATACCTGCGTCCATGCTGTTAGCTAGCGATATGCTCCAAGGCGCCCATTATATTCACCCGCGCCTGTTAGAGCAGCAGAGGATCATTATTTATTGGCATGGCACTCTTTTTGCGCTCTACGCATCTTACCAAAAGTGGATTTGAGGGGCTTCGTCTCCAGTTTATCTGTGTTTACACTGCCGCTATCGGTCATGTTCAGCAAGCCGCCTCCGTGGCAAGGTTGGCACCCTTGTCTTTTTTTTCTCGCCTGTGTCACTGAGGTATTAATCATTAGCTGTTTGCCCCCTATCAGCCTGCTGCATGAGAGAGGGTGACATTTCATATTTCGCTACAGACACGGTTAATATCTGCCTCTCGACTGTTAGTAAGCGTATGTGATCCGGTTGAGATGGCGCCATTTTCTTTCTTGAAATGACAAGAACATCTTTTTGGAGTGGCATGAAGGCTAAAAATGTAGCTGGCCCACTTGCGGCAGTTTGCCAACATATGAGTGTTCTCATTACTGACTGCTCCAGATCTTAAACATTCAGAAACCAAGCATTGAGTTTGCTTAGCTGCAATCACCAGTAACATGAAAAAGATTAAGAAATCAGTATAATTTGTATGTACAAATACCACTAATCGTCAACAAGCCAGCTTCTTTCTCACATTAGCTTGTACTTAGGTAATTAGCTTGGCTTCCCTGCCTTTTCTTTGTGAAGAGGCTACCATCACCATGCTTCCTCTAGTACCCGCTCTTTTGCACAAGGTCCTGTGGATATGCCTGAAAGCACCTCTTCATTATTTCCACTTGTGAATTTCATCCGTTTGGTGGAAGGCCCAGTAGCTGGCAGCAGAAGCGCTTGGCTCTTGAGCACCCTGACATCTCACATCCTCACAGTGCCAGGAGTGATGATTGCTTTATTATAAGTGTGATCAGATATTTCGAAAACCGTATCTATGTTAGGCAATGTCGGGTCATTTCCAGATGCTCTGGTTATACTGGACAAAAACGGGTCTATTCAATCTCAAATGACCTGAAGGTCGGTACTTCGTTTTTGCAAATATATTTCTGAAGAAAGACAAGACAAGACAAGTTTCAAAAAAACTGCAAATACAAAAGCCATAGAGATCTCCTGCACAACTACATATCCTGAACAATTTTATTGTAGTAAGCTGATTTGGAAATGTATTTTTTTTTTTTATTAAAAGATCTCCAGTTCAATCCTAAGTTATAAGTATTTTATTTGTGGAGTTTTATGTCCCTCTGGTTTCCCCAGTTCCCCTCTCCCATTTTCTCAAAAATGCATGTAGGTAAATTGGCTAGGAAATGATTGAATTAGTGTATGAGTGTGATCATACAGTAGTGCCCTGCATCCCATTCAATGTCTATTTCACCTTACCCCCAGTGTTCCCAGGACTGGTTCCAGATCAGCTGTTTCCATACCAGAATAAAGCAACTCCTCGATTCCCGTCTCTGTGTGCATGGAGTTTGCATGTTCTCCCCGTGCTTGGTGGGTTTCCTCCGGGTACTCCGGTTTCCTCCCACAGTCCAAAGACATGCAGATTAGGCTAATTGGCGTTCCCAAATTGACCATAGTGTGTGAATGAGTGTGTGTGTGCGCTCTGCGATGGATTGGCACGCTGTCCAGGGTGTACCCTGCCTTGTGCCCAGAGTCTCCTGGGATAGGCTCCAGGTCCCCGCGACCCTAATACAGGATAAAGCGGTATAGAAGATGAATGAATGAATGAATGAAATTTAAAAGTGTCTGTGCTAACTTGAAGCAAAAAGAAACTAAAAGAAACCTATCAGAAAATAATGTGACGTGATGTCTAATGATAAAACAAGAGAAATGGTATCATGAAAGCTAAATCCCCCAGTTATGAAGATCACAACAGGGAAATCCACATGAGGAAACAGTGGGCAGCTTTATCAATCCAGTGGAATACATTTGTTTTATTTTCTCTCTCTCTCTCTTTGTTATTTTCTCAAATACAGACTTGGTCTAATCCCTTATTCTTCATTGTTCAGTCAAGCCAGGCTCCAGCTGAGTGAAATTACTTTTCAGCAGCGATGGTGCAAAGAGACTCATGTCAGTACACTCCTTTGGGGTTACATTAGACAACACTGATAAATGGATTACTTTTAAATGGCTAACCAAAAAATCTGCATGACATAATTCTCCATTTTGTTAAGACTCAAGTAATTGGCAATGAACTCACAGTCTGTCAGCTCAGTTCACCGGGTGGATACAATAACTGGCATTCCTCAGCAACATTAAACACCATTTCTCATTTAGTCGAAATTTTGCGCATGACTAGCCAAAACCAACCGCTCTGCTAAAATCAACAGATTAACAGGGGCCAAAAGGGGTGTTTACTTTTATGAACAATACAGTCCTATTCAAGATACCACCCGAGCAGGCGACATTAGAAACCCAGCGAAAATCACGTCGCATATAAATCACCCGTACTTCTGACAGCAGACACAGCCTCTCTATTTTATCGTGGGTTGATAGGATTGTCAGCCAGGGTTCTGAGAAAACCTCCCAAGTGATGTCATTTCCTCTGCTGGAAGCATTCTGACCAAACAGTCTCTGCTGTAGACGCAGTGTGGCTAGCCGTCTGTCTTTCATGCCCTCTTCAATGTTTAATCCATAACACTTGTCGCATGGCATTAATCTACTGAGCACCACTGACCAACCTGGCCCGGATTCAGCTGGCCTATAAAAATATTATTGGTCCATTTTAAGAGGATTCTGGTCTGCCTTGTTCCAGACTCTAAATATATGTCCATAATTTCTTCATCTTGTATATGACCACAACATTCAACTACATCAGTTCTAAATCTTTACAATATTTCCACTCTGGTATGCCTGTACTGTATATGCCTCATGCGCACTCAACAAATGTCACTTCTACATTTATTAAATGCTCTTGTGAATGGCATGACTTCAAAGAGGTTAGTAATGATCATACTCTTGATCCAAAAGCTGTCTTCCTTCCTATAAGAGTTGGAAAATCCACTCTGAGTCAGTCAGATATGCATCTTCATACTTTATCAGTGGTGTCCAGGAATTACTGTATAATGAGTAAATGCTGAGTTGACTTTTTACGTTTTGAGGTTTTTTTTCTTTTTTCTTTCAATTGACACTGACATTGTACAGTTTTAGTCTAGTTTGGTTAACATTTTCATGCATTATTCACAATGCTTTTGGTCTGTCCAGCTCTCTCACCTGGTCATCATAAAATTTCAACTTCCATGCTAATACCACAGTCAACCCTATCACACCCTCCATCTCAGAGACCACTAAGCAGCGAAGCTGCACTCAGCACAGCTGTGTCGTATAACTACACTGTATTCTGGAACTTTAAGTACCGTTTTTGCTTTCTCCACTACATCTACTTTGGATTTTTCATTAATATGACTTTAATATGGGCATTTCTGGAAAATAGTGATTGAGAAAAAGACGCTGTCACGGCTTAGTTTTCACGAGCTTATAGCAATGCATAAGTTTATCCCCTAAAGTCATAAGGAGTTTCAGAGTAGAGCTGCACTTTAAGGTCAGGACTCCGATCTGTAATTTCTACCGAATGCTGAACGGACATGGGTTTAGAGATGATCCTTGTTTTTCGCAATGTGACCCGAGGAGCTGGGTCAGATTACAGCTCGGTTACTGTCCTCTCACTCCAATAACCCCGTTGTGATTGACACTTCCCTCCTCTGCCTTCACCTTGGCCCCTTCCCACACTCGTCACGGCGGGCACCGGCGGGCATGCCAGGCCTGTCAATTAGCAGCTAATGTAGGGTGCAGCTGTATGTCAAACAACACTTTCCCTCGTGGCCAACCGCGCATCAAATGTCCATCTGTCTGCCTGCGGGATTGCGATGTCTTGTTACTGAAGAAGAACGGAGGGGAAAAAACAGCCAGAGGGAGAGGAGGACAGTCGAAGGGAGGCTGGTGCATTAGTCACTCGCTCTCTAACACTTGTCCTAACACAAAGAGACATCACAGTTCAATTGTTTTCCGAGCTAAGCTTGTGTGAAGGGAATGATGTGTTTGGGTGGAATGGATTCGTCTTGACCACTTTTTTAATAGAAAATTCCAAAATGTTTTCATTTTATGATTGATTTCTGTTTGAGTAGGACTAGAAATTAACAAAACCATCACAGATATCCGTATCTGCTGTATCTGTAACTGCACCAGCGTCTAACCAGCTGGCAAAACACGGGTTATGCTGATAAACCCGGTAGAAGGAAAATAGCTTTTAACTTACTAATGTAAAATCGCAGACATTTTTTTTAAAGAAAGAAAAATAGCATAGTTGCAAGGTGCATAGAAAATCAAACATTTGGACAAGTAATGTGAAAGCCTGAAAATACTGTACTAGCAGACAAGGATGGTGTACCAGTTTGGACGGCTCAGCCTGTGTTTTGGCAGCTGGTAGCAGGTCAGATTCTGCTACCAGGTCAGATTCTGCTAAAGATTCTTAGACCAAATATTTAGCCAACATTGGCTTGAATCACTCAGGGTAAGAACATAATCATTGGGAACAATCACTTATTCTTTTTCCATAGTGCTTTTCCTGTGAAGGGTCACGCAGCATACCCAAGGGGACTCGCTGACACATATACAGTACTGTAGAGACTAAGGATCATAAAGCATCCCACCATGCATGTCTTTACTGTTGAGGGAAGCCGAAGTACCTGGAAGAACAAGAAGTTGGGAGAACAAAGAAACTCCATTCACACAGATCAGAGGTGAGATTCGAACCTGCAACCCTGGAGGTGTGAGGTAACAGTGCAAACCACCGACCCAGCATCCTCCTCGTTTCGTAACATATTCACATTTATCTCACTCACTCATCGTGTATACCTCTTTAACCGTTTCTCGGGGGCCTGGAGCCTATCCCAGGAGACTTAGGGCACGAGGCTGGGTACACCCTGGACAGGGTGCCACAGGGCTCGCACACACACACACACAAGCTACAGGAAATTTGGAACTCTAGTTAGCATAATCTGCATGTCTTCGGACTGTGGGAGAAAACCAGAGTTTGCTGAGGAAACCCACCAAGAATGGGGAAAACATGCAAACTCCATGCACCGGACGCTGGAGGTGCAAGGCGACAGTATAAGTAACACACCATGCCACCTCACATTTATCTCACTCACTCATTGTCTATACCACTTTTTCCTGATGGTATAGATGACGAGTGAGTAATCAGTGGGGCCTGGAGCCTATCCTGCAGTGGCGTCCACCCTGGACGGGGTGGGAATCCATTTATTAGCCTAATCTGCATGTCTTACTGTAGGACTGTGGGAGGAAACCGTAGCACCCAGAGGAAACCCAGCAAGCACGGGGAGAACATGCAAACTTCACACCCACAGACCCGAGGCGTGAATCGAACCCCCGACCCTGGAGGAGCGAGGCGCAAGCGCTTTCACAACGCTTGATCTATTCGACTTTATTCCGCATACTTCTCTCAGCAGAATTTCAGAGATTTCCCTGTGTTCTCCTGTGTGCCCTTTCTCCCTGTAACACGATCATCATCTTATAAGAGCCCTATCACCTTTTAAAAATAACAGTAATTACCTCTCCCAAGGCAAAGCCAGACAAAGAGTCCCCTGGATATAATTAGTCATCTGTCAACAGCCATCAGTTACTCGTGTCTGAGGAGCGTGTCAGATATTATACCTCTGAATTTCAACCGATACGCGCTTGCCAAACGCACGCGCTGCAGTCACACTGCCAGACCCGGAGGTTGCCAAAAAAATATTTAAGGAGTTTAATAAGAAAATTACGCATGTCAAACCCTATCAATCATTATTAGTGAAACGGGCTTGCGGTTATTGACACGTAAGGAAATTTCAGGTTTTAAAAAATGAGAAGCATGCCAAGTTATAAATGTGTGGAATTATGAGATGTGTGTTTCAGAGCCAGAACACACCGGCTTTTGTCAGACGGCGGAACGGTTTGATCACGCGCGTGCTTTTAATGTGGCTCGGCGCAGGCTAAAATATAGTCAATGTCACCCTCTAGCGGTAATAACGTGACAGTGCAATGTAGACAATTCAGACACAATGTGACTGTTCTCTTTATTTCAAACGTATTACTCACCTAATAAATAATTAAACAAACAAATAAATAATGTAGACAAAACGGGAAACAAGCTAATATTCACCTGAAGGAACATAGAATGATGATTTTAGAGGAAAGTAGCAAAGAAACAAAGCCTTGTGGAGAATAAAAGAAAGGGGAAAAAAGACAACCTGTTCTCGTAGGTCACAGGTATGATTTTATTGGGTATAATTTATTAAAGTGTTCATTATTCATTAGTGTATTATTATTACTAATATTATCGTGGCAGAATGGCGTATTGGCGTACATTTATTATAAGCCTGTGGCCTCGCACCTCCAGGGTCAAGGGTTCGATTCCCACCTTGAGTATGTGCATGGAGTTTGCATGTTCTTCCTAAGCTTAGTGGGTTTCCTCAGAAGAACATGCTGATTGTGAATGTGTGTGTATGTGTGTGTGTGTGTGTGTGTGTGTGCCCTTCGAAGTCCCAAAGTCTCCTTGGATAGGCCCCAGTACCCTGTACAGTATAAGTGGTACAGAAGATACTAATTAATTAATTAATAAAATAATCTGTAGTTATAAATGATCTGAGTATTAATATTTGTTCAATTGGTATTACTGTGTATATAAATCTGTTAATTCAATTGATTACTATATACAGTATTTATAAAGTACTATTTATTATTACAGTGCGCTACAACCACAAAAACGTAGTCATACCTCTTAAATTTTTCTACATTTTGTCACGTTACAGTCACAAATGTAAAAGTATTTTATTGGAATTTTATGTAATAGACCAACACAAAGTAGCATATAATTGTGAAAAGGAAGGAAAATGATCAATGGTTTAAAAAATTTTTTTTAAATAAAAATCTGAACGTGTAGCATGCATTACTCTGATGCCCTAACTAAAATTCAATGGAACCAACTGACTACAGAAGTCACTTAATTAGTAGATAGAGTCCACCTGTGGGTAATTTAAGCTCAGTATAAATACAGCTGTTCTGTGAAGTCCTCAGAGGTTTGTTAGAGAACAAACATAATCATGAAGCCCAAGGAACACAACAGACGGGGTCAGGGAAAAAGTTGTGGGGAAGTCTAAACCAGCGATAGGTTATATAACATATATAGGCTAAATGCAACTAACACTGTACATCACCCTGAACACCATCCCTATGGTGAAACATGGTGATGGCAGCATCAAGTTATGGGGATGTTTTTCTTCTATAAAATGAGGAATGCTAGTTATTGTAGCTGGTGGGTCTACAAAGCATTGACAAATTTTACAAAAGCTTTTATTTGTAAAAATAAATAAATAAATAAATAAATAAATAATTGAAAACCATTTATCATTTTAACATTCATGTGCCACTTTGTATTGGTCTATCACATAAAATCCTAATAAAATACATTTATGTTTTTGGTTTAAAATTTCAAGAGGCATGAATACTTTTGCAAGGCGCTGTACTTCTACTTCTACTACCACTATTTTGTATCTACATCATCTGGGTTAGGGTTCTGGTAGACGCCCAGGAACACACCCTGAATGGAATGCAAGTACATTTCATTATTATTATTATTATTATTATTATTATTACTAGTCGTATTAGTAATTCAAAGCCTGTTAGAAAATATGGATGATAAATGTAAAGAAATCACAAGCACAACGATTCATAATAGAAAGCCAGTATATTGTACATTGTTGAACAAGTGCCTGTATATTTCACTAGCTGCAGCGACAGCAGTGTGAGGTATTATCAGTGTTTTAACACTCAGAGAGGCACTAAATATAGTGTTGGTACAGTAAGGCTCTGCTCAAAACACCTGATATATAGGATTCCTGAGCAGCAAGACAATGCAAATATACACATTTACAGCAGCATTAACATCAACAACGCACATTAGCACAATACACAGTAACTCGTATGCATATTTGGCAATGCAAATGCCACATAATCTTAGGATTATGCCTTGCAATATGTTACTCTGAGGTATAATGCAACATGAAGAAGGCAGCACAAATGCATGACTTTTAATCTCAATGTGACACTGCGTATAATAATCTTCCATCTCCATACAGAACATGTGCAACATTTTAAACCAGAGCCAGAAAACAAAATAAATCACAAACATCATCATCACTCCTTATCCTTGCAAAACATGTGCAAAACATTGAGCTGAAATAGAGCTGTAGACTTTCAGTTTGCAAAAGACAATAAGATCAGCAAAGTATTTACATGGTAAATGAGGAAGCCTGGTTCTCTAGCACTCGCACACTTTCTGAGTTTCCTCCTCGAACATACACTGCAACCAAAGGGGAAAAAAATACAAAGCACTGCCTATGAAGGATTTCGTAATCATATATGATATGACAGAAATGATATACTGAACAATGTACAATGCATTCATAAGGCATTTTACGCAGTTATAACCATTTACTAAAATGTGCTACAATTTAGAGCAATGCTCATTATGCATATCACATAATGCCTTAAAAGTATAAATACATTTTACTTACAAATATTACTTATGACTTATTACAATACAATTATGTTAGAAATATCAGTAACAATAAATGTAACAAAAATGTTTAAAAGGCAATAGTCTGCAAGATGAATTTTAATAGGCATTGGTATAAAAAATGCATTTTCAGAAATAATCAAAACACTATCTATAACACCTTATGAATGTATTATAACTACACCAATCAGCCATAATATTAAAATACAAAACATTAAGCCCAATATCGTGTAGGTTCCCAGTTGTGTTGCAAGGGCATCCTCCGGTGTGACTCCACAAGAGTTTTGGGGACGTGCACTGGTGTCTGGAACCACAACGTTAGCAGTGGATCCTTTGGGTCCGATGGGTTGCAATTTCGGGCCTCCATGGATCAGACATGGGTGCTCTGTTGGATTGAGATCTGGGGAATTTGGAGACCGGATCAACAACTTGAACTATTTTACTATGGCTAAATGTGGCAGGCTGTGATGCATTAGGTGTTCAGATACCGTTCTATCAACATTATTCAGCAATTTGTGCTACAATGGTTTTTCTGTGGGATCGGACTGGACGATCTAGCCTTTGGTCCCCTTGGGCACCCATGATCCTGTCACCAGTTTACTGGTATATATTTGATAAACAACGATATTCAATTCGCCTGGCAGTGGTGTTAATGTTATGGCTGATCGGTGTATATACTGTTACAAATGTATGAATAGATCGCTATAGGTGCTAGAATGTGTTACTGAAAATGTTTGTGCTCGTAAAAGGAAAATACAATGCATTCCCACATACCTTTACCATGCATTGGTGAAAAGTGAATTTTTTTTTTACAATATCGACATAGCAGTCCAACTCAGCATGAATCATTAATCACATTTAAGAACGCAAATAATATTACACCATTCTTCTTCTTCTCAAGATTCATTTAAATGTAGTGTCTGTGCTTCATAAGTGTCACATGCAAAGTTTGCTTTGGCACGCAAAATCAACTCAACTATCTGCACAGCGTACACAACTTTGTACACCTCTACCCTGTCTCTAATTCAGCTTAACATTTAATATTTACATCCTTGTTAACTGGGAATCCGGATAAACAGTGACGCAAGATTGTCACCCTGGGTTGTCTGGTTACTCCATTCAACTTAACAAGCTTTTACACTCCTCACTTATCATCTTTATCTACATTGCAATATACAGTATGCTCTTGCTCTGAGCAGGCTTAAACAGAAATACATTCATCTGGTACATCACGTGTTAATAATAAGCAACATCTATTTCTTTTTTTTTTTTTTTTTTTACACTTATCACTTTGCACTAATTCCAAAAGACATTTTCTGTAAATTTTTCGAATGTAATGACAGAATCTTAACTCTTTCGCAACACTTTCTTGACCTATTTGACGGTGTGGAATTGGTGGAGTCTGTAGGTCCTGCAGATGTTCTGAGTCTGTCAAGCTGTAAGATACTCAACTGAACTAGAGCAAAGAGGAATAGCAACCTGGAAGTTTTGAGATGGTTCTGCATATAGGAAGTCACTATAATGTGATCTTGTAGCTACATCGACAGGTGTACACAAATCTGATTGGTCGCCTGGCATTCCAAGCATCCTTTACTGTGTGCATCCTTTACTGTGTGCATCAATCTGCTTGTTTGCTACATAATATTGCGCTTCCTGGTTCAAACTGGCTATTACAATACAGTTAGTGACATCATCAGGGAACGAGTATATATACAGTAGGATATTGTTATGATTATTATTAGGGAGTTGAAAATACCTTCACATCACATTGTTGTTTATTTTTCTACTACAGCTCATCCGGGCGTGTTTTATTCATTACTAGTTCAAAAATGTTTAAGTGTAATAAGCAAGCTGAAGAACCGTCCTGTTTTTTTGGTTAAGCCTTGATAAGGTTCTCAACCAAAATGTGTAATTAATGTTGATATGCAAGACTTTATGCTTTAAAACAGTTGTGTGCAAAAGTTAGTACCCCTTTTGAATTTTGTGTCTATGTGGTAAAAATCTAATAAAAAAATAATCATCATCTGATCATATTCGGTCTTAGTATCTGGCAAATGCAACCTCAGACAAATAAACGTACAGTGGGACATACTGGAAAGCAAAGCGAAGCAAGTTTATATATTTTTGTGTTTTTTTTATTTTTATTTTATGCAAGATATAATGGAGACATACTGTATCACCATGGGTCCCAAGAATGTTATGAAGCACCTCAGCAAGTAAACTGAGCCACATTCAATTTTTAAAGCAGCCGGTGCCAAGAGGAATCCTAAATTCAGGCTAAGTGAGATTTGATGGCTATTTTACTTAATTTACATGATTTCTAAACGTTTTGATTGTTTTTATATGCGAAAATATGAATATAGTGTTGGCAATGGAAAATATTGATAATATTTTTGGGTGGCTGGAACAGATTTTCTGTATTTGCATTATTTTCTAAGGGAAAATGCGTCTTGGAATACAAAATTTTGCTTTAAAAATTTAATTTGTATGCCGAGGTATCTCTTAAGCTCAGATTTCTTACAGCTTACCCTCTTAGACTTATCCTGTGGAAGCAGTAAGGGGTACTTACTATTACCCACATGATTTTTCCTTTTTGGTTTAATTTTTGTTAAATAAATAATGGCACAGTTAAAAGTTATATGTTGTAGTCTGAGATTGTATTTGCCTAATTCTAAGACCCACTATAATTTACAAAATAACACAAAAAAACATAGAATTAAAAGAGGGGTAATAACTTTTACATGACTGTATGAACATAAATATTTTTTAAAAACTGTCAGTTTTTGAATACAGATCAAAGAAAAAAAGTGAATGTATTTCAATAATAACAAAACCATACCACTGTGGGTGATATTATATGCTACACATTGGCATAGCACTTTTAGAACAGTCTCATACTGCAAATAAGATTAAACCATATCTATTCCAAGAAGTGACAATCCATGCCTTATATCTTTTCATTTTCGTTCTATTCTGTTAAGTATCTGACAATGACTACAGCCGATCATTATTGCTCAGTGCTGAATTTGTGCTGCATATTGTTGCATACAGTTCTAATAATTAGCAACAGGCACAACAGGAGTTGGAAGCCCGAAGTGCCAAGCTGGCTATAGACTTCACCGCACAGGTAGTCAACTTGTGACACATTCCCGCACTAGAGATGTAGGTGGAGGCCAGCCTGTGGAGCCTCTTGGCTCCAAAAGCATTATAATGGCCAGGCATGACCTGCTCCACTTCCTCCTTGTCCACCATCTCTACCAGCCTCTGACAGCTGCGCACATAGTCACCAACCGCGCTGTAGGGCAGCCAGTCGATCATGGAGCCGTCGTAGACCACGTCTCCACTGAACAGTAACTTGTTGTCCTTGTCATGGAGGCAGATGCTGCCTCTGGAGTGGCCTGGCATGTGAAGCACCGTCAGCTGACGGTCCCCGAGGTTGATGACATCGCCTGAAAAAAAATTTGAGGAAAAAGGGAGTACAGCAACTGGATACGAGTCTGCATTGCAGCACTGACACAGCATAAGATGAAATGACCGGAGCACAAATTATTATGGGAAATGGAAATCATGTAATGCGAAGCAACTCGGCTACAAACGGAGACAATATGTTCTGTTAATACTGCATAAGCAATAAGTGTGTTACTCAAAGGTATTAGTCCAGTGACATCAACTTCTTACTCATTAGTCCTATATTATCCTAACCTAATATTGAAATTAATATAACCCATAAAAAGGTATTTATGTATGTATATATGTATGCAGTGGGGAAAAGTGTGGACCGGTTATGCCAAACTGCCCTTTCGTATTACAAAGAATGTGTGCTTATGGTATTATGGACTGGTGGTGTTGCACTGAAATTTAGTATTCCTGAAATAGGCTTTAAATCCACCTCAACACTGGCCAGGATAAACTGGTTAAGAGATTCATCAATGAATAAATTAATTAATAACTTTGTTCTGTCTCCTGGGTCCAATTCAGTGTAACCTCTGCTTCTGATACTAAAATTACCATAGCAAGATCTATGGAGAACTTCTTTTCTAAAGATCTTAGTATCTGGTCTTGATAATGACACTTATTTGCTAGGTGAATTACACATGTGGAATTTAGGTTGGAACTGAACTCTGAAAGAAGGCTGATTACCAGTGCATTAGATCGTCTCTGTTAGTATTACTTCATTCTTCAGCATTGGATCATAACAAAATCAGGCCGGCTTAGTAATGTGGAGAGTTGGTATAATTGATTTACTGACCATTCTGAGATATAATTGTATAGCTTACCGTCTCAATACAATTCAGATAAAGAAGAAAACCACATTAGGCAGAGGGCTTTGGTTCTCTAACTAGATCCATGCTCCTTTAATATTCTTGTTATTCAATTGAGTTCGATTTTTCCCATACATGCAGTTTCTAACAGGAGAAATGCAAAAACTACACCAAGATTAAACAGGCAGAGATAAATAATAAAACCATAAAAATATGAATTTATATCTAAAATAATTTGATGAAAAGCAGCACCGTCTCCGTCTCACAGTTCCAGCATCAATCCTAAACTCTGGTTACACTTTGTGTCATTTATGCTCTAGGTTCCGTAGTGTTCTCCCAAAAACCTGCCAGTATTTCAATTATTGACTAAAAAAATACTGTACCTGTGAATGAGTGTGCAAGTAATTGGTGCCCTGAGATGAACTGATATTCTATCCCAGCTGTGTTCCTGCCTCATATACTGTGTTCTGCAATCCAATAGACTCTAAATCATATCTGAGCAGGATAAAGCAGATACTGAAGGTGAACGAATGAATATAATCTTAACACCTGCATAATAGCAGAATAAAAAGAATTGGAGACTATTTTCATTTGAACGAATGGTGCAAAATCAAAGAGATGCAAAAGAGGGGGGGGGGGGCGGTAAAAAGAGGAAAGGCTTGTACTATGAATAAGACCCCAGTGTGTGATGTTGTGTAATCACACGCCCGTGGATTTCTGAAACATCTGCAAGCTGCCGCTGATGTCAGTCTGATGCTATTGGTTTCCTTCTCACCGCATCAGCAGCAGGAGAAGCTCAGCACCGCATGCCGCTACACACCTTCCTGCAGGATGTGGGTGGGCTGCACCGGCTTCACTCTGTACTGCCTGGCCGTCCAGCCCGGGCACGGATTCTCCACGATCTCCCGGTCAGACAGCCATGTCACCGTCTCGAAGTTGTCTCCGTTGGCCAGCGCATCGACCTCGGCCTCGTGCACGCCCACCTGTTGGAACTGGTGCAGACCGCCCGAGTGGTCGAAATGCACGTGCGTCCCGATGGCCAGCAGCGGGTTTTTCCGCTTGGCGTCGTCTCCCAGCAGGCCTTTGGCGCTGATGTACTCGGGCAGACTGCGCAGGCCGAGGCCGGCGTCGATCAACACGTCCTGGTGAGACCCAGGAATCAGCCAGATGTTCGCTCTGTTTCCCGAGGCGTAGAAACGCTCCTGGATCCAAAACAGGCCGTTTTCGAGCGACTTGTGCGCATACCAGTCCGTCGCGGACATCACAGTGCATGTACGTTTAATGACGTTACGGAACCGAGACAAATTAATCCGAGATACTGGAAGAGAAACGCGCGTGACGGGCGTAGCAAGCCGTAATACCTCCTTCTCCGTAACTGGCGCTTGTTGGGAGCTGCGCTAGTATGACGTAAACAGGAAGTGAAATTATGATTGGGTGGATATTACGTTAATCCCCGCCCACTTCAGGCACTGAACTATAAATACCCAGACGCGGCCACACGAAATACTCGGTTCGTTGATTAATGTTGTGTAGGAAGAAACAGGGTTGTTTAAACGTGAGTGTATTTCGCATCAGCTATTGTTAAAAAAACATATATATATTGCTTTTCAGGATATCATCAGGAAAGTATGGCAGGTAAAGGCAGAGGCGTAGCGGCTTTTACGTTTAATATAGAGGCACTGGGGATCACCAGAGGATCCATGCCTGAGACTCAGCGTGGGCCACAACCACTGTTTCCTGTAAGTTCTAGTTTGCTGTGGGTATTATTACCTGTTCTCTATTATTCCACTATTATGATAGGAAAAAGTATTAGGCCAAACCTGCAGTGATATTGTATCCAAATAAATATATGTGTGAGTGGGGTTGTGCAGTTGGTCCCTCTATTGCAGCAATAACGGCTCTTTTATTGAAGACTGTCCACAAAATTTTGGCAGGAATTTGGTTTCTGTGGGAATCTGTGCCCATTCATTCTTTAGAGCATCTATGTGGGTCAAGCACTGATGTCGGATGAAATACCTGGCTCACGATCTCTGTTCCAGTTCATCCCAAAGGTGTTTGATGGGGTTGAAGTCAGGGCTCTGGGTGGGCAAGTTCTTCCACAACCAACTCATCAAACCATGTCTTTATAATCCTTGCTTGGAAAATACAATAAAAGGGTCTTCCTCAAACTGTTGGAAGCATAGCATTGTCCAAGATGTCTTGGAATGCCGAAGCATCAAGATAAAGAGGGATAAAGAGCCTGATTGAAACACCAGAATTCAGGCCAATCCTGAATTAACAGGTTTGGTCAAATATTTTTGTCCATATAGTGTACAGGTCCTTCTCAAAAAAGTAGCATATTGTGATAAAGTTCATTATTTTCTGTAATGTACTGATAAACATTAGACTCTCATATATTTTAGATTCATTACACACAACTGAAGTAGTTCAAGCCTTTTATTGTTTTAATATTGATGATTGTGGCATACAGCTCATGAAAACCCAAAATCCCTATCTCAAAAAATTAGCATATCATGAAAAGGTTCTCTAAACGAGCTATTAACCTAATCATCTGAATCAACTAATTAACTCTAAACACCTGCAAAAGATTCCTGAGGCTTTTAAAAACTCCCAGCCTGGTTCATTACTCAAAACCGCAATCATGGGTAAGACTGCCGACATGACTGCTGTCCAGAAGGCCATCATTGACACCCTCAAGCAAGAGGGTAAGACACAAAGAAATTTCTGAACGAATAGGCTGTTCCCAGAGTGCTGTATCAAGGCACCTCAGTGGGAAGGAAAAAGTGTGGCAGAAAACGCTGCACAACGAGAAGAGGTGACCGGGCCTTGAGGAAGACTGTGGAGAAGGACCGATTCCAGACCTTGGGAGACCTGCAGAAGCAGTGGACTGAGTCTGGAGTAGAAACATCCAGAGCCACCGTGCACAGGCGTGTGCAGGAAATGGGCTACAGGTTGCAAATTTTGCATGTCATTCGGAAATCAAAGTGCCAGAGTCTGGAGGAAGACTGGGGAGAGGGAAATGCCAAAATGCCTGAAGTCCAGTGTCAAGTACCCACAGTCAGTGATGGTCTGGGGTGCCATGTCAGCTGCTGGTGTTGGTCCACTGTGTTTTATCAAGGGCAGGGTCAATGCAGCTAGCTATCAGGAGATTTTGGAGCACTTCATGCTTCCATCTGCTGAAAAGCTTTATGGAGATGATTTAATTTTTCAGCACGACCTGGCACCTGCTCACAGTGCTAAAACCACTGGTAAATGGTTTACTGACCATGGTATTACTGTGCTCAATTTGCCTGACCTGAACCCCATAGAGAATCTGTGGGATATTGTGAAGAGAAAGTTGAGAGACACAAGACACAAGAATCTGCAAAAGGATTCCGACCAAGTACTGAGTGCATAACTGAACATAATTATGTGAAGGTTGACATTTTTTGTATTAAAAACACTTCTTTTATTGGTCGGATGAAATATGCTAATTTTTTGAGATAGGGATTTTGGGTTTTCATGAGCTGTATGCCACAATCATCAATATTAAAACAATAAAAGGCTTGAACTACTTCAGTTGTGTGTAATGAATCTAAAATATATGAAAGTCTAATGTTTATCAGTACATTACAGAAAATAATGAACTTTATCACAATATGCAAATTTTTGGAGAAGGACCTGTATGTTTGTTCCCTATATCAATATATCTGTATTTGTGGCCACAGAGTATGGTGCATCATGCAGCACTACTAAACTGCATTTTATGTGTTTAACAGCAAGTGGAGTTTAAGCCAGTGCCTCTAAAGGCTGGTGAGGATGAAGACTACATGTTAGCTTTGAAACAAGAGATAAGGGGAAGAATGAAAGGTCTGCCTTTCAACATAAAGCCATGCTCAGGCAGGAGTGGTGGGTTGTGCTCTTGCAGATTAAATCACAGTAACACAATGCGCTATGGCTTTCATTAGCATCACTTAAGACTGCTCACTGATCCACACATGGAGCACATTGGGATTGGTGTTCACACCTTTGGTTTAAGAACTTATTAGTTTGCATTTTGATTACAGACTTAAGTGAAAAGATCTTTGGCATTTCAAAACAAATGGAAAAAAAGACATGGTGCCTGTTATTTTCTGTTTGTTTTCAGATGTGGAACGTTATAAAGAAAAATATGTAAGGGAATGCCATAAAATCGAAGATGAAGAATGGACACCAGGTACCACCTCTACTACAAATAGGGCTTCTGATGCAGTTTATTACAGTTTTATCCTAATTGTTTTTGCAGACTGGAATCGTCTTCCAAAGGAGCTAATGCCCCAGAAGAAAATAAGAAAGAAAACTGGTAACTTGAAGAATTGTTGCAAAGCACATTACTGCATTTGTATGCCATTGTTAAATGAAACAAAAAAAATCATTCACAGATCCTAAGAAACCTAGAAAGATTTCAAGAAAAGATCAAGAGGCTTTGCTGTCTAAACTAGATGTAAGTTTGATTATTTCCAAGTCGTACTGTATTTGTTGCAAAACTATACTTTCGTAAGGAAAATTTTAAGATTCTTCAGTACTGAAGAATCTACTTCTAAAGAAGAAAGTACTTCTAAATAGGCTTTAATGGGAACCTCTCACGGGAACCCTTTCTTTCCTTTCCATTTAATCCTTTAGAGATGCACTTAGTTTCTATTTGTAGTTCTAAAAATTAAATCATTTGTATTATTCAGTAGGCCAAGCCTAATGTATTTTCTTTTAGTTATTAAGATGCTGAACTCAACTTAATTAATGTAGATATAGTACAAGTAAAAGGTTTAGAGACACTTCCCAATTCCATAGTCTTTCCTGATTTTCATTTCTTTCTGCATTGTAAAACAATGCTGAAGGCATCCAAAATAAGCAATAATCTTCTCTGAATAGTTGATATTAAGATGTGCCTGCTACTTATGCTCTCTAAAGCCTTCATAATGCTTCTAATCTGAAGTGCTGTTAATTGGTGTTTTTTGAGGCTGGTAACGCTAAATGAACATCTCTGCAGCAGAGGTAAGTTTTGGTCTTGCTTTCCTGGGAAGGTATTCATAGGTAAGTAGGTAGATGGGTATAACTTGTACTCAAACAAAATGCAGCATCTATCAAAGATGCAAATAGTACTGTAGTTTATATACTTTGAGCGCCAGTTTGATGGTGCATGGTGTTTTTTACAAATGCACTTGACAATACTGTTCTTACTAGGACTTTTCCAGAAGGGCATTCATGTTTTAATGATTGTTGTTTTTAAATTAATTATACACTTCCATAGGCGGCACGGTGGTGTAGTGGTTAGCACTGTCGCCGCCTTCTCCCCATGCTTCGTGGGTTTCCTCCCACAGTCCAAATATATGCAAGTTAGGTTAATTGGTGTTCGCAAATTGCCTGTAGTGTGTGAATGAGTGTGTGTATGTCTGTGTGCCCTGCGATGGATTGGCACCCTGTCCGGGGTGTACCCCGCCTTGTGCCCTAAGTCTCCTGGGATAGGCTTCAGGCCCCCGTGACCCTGAATACAGGATTAAGCGGTGATGAGTGAGTGAGTGATACACTTCCATATTTTGTTTTATAATCTCTAATATTGCTATTATAAAAACTAAAAGGAAAAAAAAATTGGTGTTTCCTGCTACTGTACATTCCCTGTTCTATATTTTAAAGGAACTTGAGAAGAAAGGTGATAAATTGGACAATGAGAATGAAAAAGAAGAAAGAAAAGGTGATGAGAAGGATGAAGAGGAGGAAGCTGAAGGGGAAGAATATGATGAAGAGCTTGAAGAGGTAAAATAATATCGTTCAATAAACTAAAACTGGGAGCAATAACTAAAACTTCAGCAAAAGTTAGGCTGTAAATAGAGAATCACATAATGATTAGTAATTTGAGGTTAAATGTAAGAAGATTTAAAGAGCAGGGGGGAGGGGGGAGGGGAGGTGCCTGAAACCATTAGTATGTAACCTCACTTATACCAAAGGATAAGGGACATTAAAGTAACTGGCTAATAAGGGCTATAAAGAAATGAAAAGTTAAAAATATTTTAGAAACATGTACTTTGAGAATGATTTATCTGAATTTGAAGCAGTTTTGCCTTTTTTTTTTTTTTTTAATGCACTAATTTTGGATTTGAATGGATGGCACCAGAAGAAACCAGTGTGCACTATATGAATATACTGGCTATAAAAAGTGCAGGTTTTCAGAAAGACAAATATCGACATTTAGCTGAGTATCAAAAATCCAGCCATTTAGAGCAAGGCTACTTTCAGGACATATTTAGAATGATCATCCTCAAATTTACACTCACCAAATTTGATTTACTGCTTATTGTATTAGAAGAGCAGAAAGAGAGCAGTGCTCTTGTAGCACAGTAAGTTTGGCCGGTAACAGACTGTGGGAAGAATGATACACATACACAGCATGCCTGATTTTGCAACAGTTTTGTAATAGTCATGCCCTTAAACTTAATTGAAGTGCGATTTATTATAGATAAAATGAGGTTGAAATGTTTATTATTGGATAATCATCCTTCTACATGACTCCATATTGAAGCATACTGGTCACTTGAGTAATAATGCCTGTTTGAGGAACTAAACATCTACATTCTTTTGTCAGGAGAATGACTACATAGATACCTACTTCGAAGACGGTGATGATTACGGAGCAGGCAGCGATGACAATATGGATGAAGCCACATATTAATCTTTGATCAGAAAATACTGTCGTTCATAGTAGAAAGGGAACTTGTAATATTACTGGAGAAGCCATTATGTTTAAGCAATAAAACATCATGTACAGTATTTGTGTTCCATGACCTACAACTGCTCATTAAAGTACAACAAAGGGTAGTAAAATATAATTCATTTATTTTCAACCTGCAATTATACTCTACAGGCCGAAGGCACATACCGCTCAAATTCATCATTTAACAAAAATGGTCATGGATAAAGAAACTCACATCAGTTTATCAAGAGTTAAAGATCTCAGCACTGTAGTTGGCAAACAGACCTTTTCAAGCTAAATTAAAAAGAAAGTAGGCAGAACCTCCATCAATACTGTTCACTATTTTTACCATTTCCTAGAATAAATTAATGTGTGTATCCCTGACAAAGGAGACATCAATTATCCCTGTGGCGTTCTGAATACACAGTTATGCTCAGCACTGAGGCAAACGTTACATGTAATACAGTTTCGTCACACATTGGGCAAAAACTGCAAAACTCATGACAGAAATTAATGAAACGAATGGACTGATCGAGCTAGTTCAAACTTGGTGCCAGAACGGTTCTAATGGCCCTATTAATGCCCAATTAAGTGCAATTATGGCATGGCAGCTTGAGACTCGAGTTTCACAGAGCATGTAGTAATTTCAAATATGAATTCAATAGTTTTGAACCAGACACAACAGGCCAGGCCTAATAAAAAAACAGTAATCATTTAAATCACCATATCTGCAGCTTGTTCAATAACTGAGTTTATCCCTCCTCCTCCAAGAACATTGCATTTAAAAACTGATGAGAAATGTCTAGACCAATTAAATCAGTTGGCTGTATTATAACTGATTACTCGCAGTTGAATCCTCACAGGAAACTAACTGTAATGTTAAAATTATAAGCCAGTGCAGTGATGGCATTATTGTGCATTCATATTTTACTGAGGATACGTGTTTAATCTTCTCCCCAAAAGCTTACAAAAGTTCATTATATCTGCAAGCAGCACACATCAAACACTTAATCGCTTCTTCATCCATAATTAAACGGTTCAAAAATATTGAACATGTTCTTTTTTTGAGGTCAAACCTTGAACATTACAAAAGTGGTTTTGTTAAGTCCTTAGAAAAATCCTTAAACTGACTTGCTGGTCCATGTCACCCCTATTTATGTTGTTTGTTCCTGTATCCGAACAGATGTAGGAGTATCAGCAGGTATGAGGGACTTTTGATGAGGAACAGCCTTAGCTTCTAAAATAGCACCACCATAGTTTGAGACTGTAGGCTCAGGCCTGATGGATTCTGTGGTAGTGTGGTGACTAACATCTGCTTTCATTAGCACCTCGTAGTACAGCAGGTAGAACACCGGTGTGACGATGCCCACCACGAGCATAATGGCTACCGCAGTCCACCACCGCATACCCCAGTCTGCTCCATAGTATGGGTCCTTCCTCACGGCAGACCTGCGCTCTGTCTCTCCCAGAATGGGGGGCTGGGAGTTCAATGAGGACACCACCTCGCTCAGACTGCTTCTGGATGGGCTGGAGTATTTGACCAGAAGCTCAATGTCCTTGTCCTTTTCCTGCAGGAAGCACTCCACACTGTCAGTGGAGGAGGAAGATGAGGGAGAGGAGTCAGCAGAACCTGTGCTCGGGGGGTTCTCCAGGACTCTGCGGACACCGCTGGGCGAGCTTGTTTTCTGGGGAGCTGTGCTGTGTGTTTCTGTGAACAAGCTAAATTTTTTCACAGGGATTTTGATGGACCTCAAGGCGAAGAAGTCCTGCTCTGTCAGAAGATTGTTGGCTCTCTTTAGATCAGCGACCTGGGGCAATTCAACAAACCATGTTACTTACAGTTACCACCAGGGATGCATCAGAAAAATGCTCTACGCAGATAATGTTGAAACCAAAAACCTTCTTAATATTAAGTAATCAGATAAACATCTTAATTAGCTTTTGTTTAAGCTCATGGCTTATGATCATAAGCACTGTTTGTTGTTTTTCTTTTACACTTAAACGCTCAGATTTTACACTTAAACATTATTTTTAAATGGCTGATCTGAGCTTGCAGAACTATAGCAGTGTGTGGCTACTAATAATACGTGAAAGGTGCTATGAACTGTACTTTGACTCTAGGGCAAAGTGTAGTACAGTACCAAGTGGCAAGTAGGTCACCGTTCTGGACTTGCAAATGCCTTTGCATGCACAGAATAGGCACTCCTTTTAATGACCATGCTCTCTGCTACTTCCCTATGTGCTTAGACCAGTGGTTCTCAAAGTGTGGGGCGCGCCCCACTAGTGGGGAATACAGACATGACGGGTGGGGCGCAATGATCGGGAGGAAAAACAGGAAAGTACCTATTCTAATTCATGCTTTTCTTTATTGATAATGAAGAGTGTACGCTCAAAACTAAACAATCACAACTAAACAATAAATGGATCATTAATACAAGTAAATTTAAAATAACATCAGTTGTGGGCCGGGAGAAAAAGTGGAACCATAATGGTTTAACGTTGGACAAACTTGAGCAGCTGCTCGAATCACAAACCTGCGCGAGCCACTGGACAGCGCTGCGCGACTCTGACAGAAATAAACCGCGCCGACCATCAAAATACATTTTACCCCGCTGGGATGCGCACATACAAACCAGGCATGACAAGGCGGAAGCAATATTAAACAGTCCTGACATGAATGAATTGTTTTTAAATAAAACACAGTGAGTCGCGCAGGTTTGTGATTCGAGCGGCGCGGCGTGATCCACCGGGCTGCGCAAATAAACCAGATCATCTCTGCGCTATCCAGATAGTCGCGCTGCGCTGCATTTGCGCAGATATTTGGTTCAATCGGGTGCCGCGGTTTCGTCCCACTTTTGATGTGTTTGGCTTCACGTACACTTCGACAATGGAAGAAGACGGTGCAGCAGCAGTGAGTTTGCTTACATGTGACGAAACCAACAACGAGGAGATTGTAAAGAAAAAAGGTGTATCGTCTGTGTTGTGGAATTGGTTTGGGTATAAGAAAAGTGATACGAATGAGATGAACGTGATTTGTGAGGTACACAAGTGCACTGTTTTAACAAGTGGTGGAAACACATCAAACCTTTTCTATCATCTGAAATCCAAGCATCCAATCGAATATGGCCAAAGTAAAAAAATGCGGCAAACCTCAGCAATTCACAGTTTAAATAAAATTACATTAAAAAATGAAATTATGTAAAACAGTTTCTTTGTGTTTTCATTTTTATTTATGCATTTTCAGATACAAATTGCTATATTGTGATATATATCGTTATTGAGTTAGAAAATTGCTTCTACCGTGATAGAAGATTTTGGTTATATCGCCCACACCTAATGAAGCCTATCTTGAGCTTGGATTCATGGTGGGGGTGGTGGGGGCAGAAGAGAGACCCATGTGTGTTTTGTGTCTTAAACTGCTGGCAGCAGACCGCATGAGACCCAACAAATTAGGAAGACACTTAGAGACAACACACTCCAGTCACGTTAATAAACCACTGGACGTCTTTGAAAGAAAGCTGGCAGAATACAGACAGCAGGAGAATCGCATGGTAACATCTGAATCAGTGGACAGCAAAGCACAAATGGCTTCATTCAAAGTTGCATACAGAATTGGCCAGCGCAAAAAAACTACAAACGATTGCTGAGCAGCTAATAAACATGGGGTCAATTATGCAAAGATAAGTGACAACGTAAGCCTTGTAACAATTGCACGTGTATTTTATCTTATTTTAACTTGGTGGTGTTTGATCGTATTGGTTTAGGAATTGATATTTCAATAAACAGTAAACTTGGCCGATTTCGTTATTATTTTGTTGACAAGTGGGGCTTGAAAATTCGCTCACCCCCTTAAGTGGGGAATGACAGAAAAAGTTTGAGAACCACTGGCTTAGACTGTCTATCCCCAAATTCTGATATATTATCAGTGTGTTATCTGTTCATTCCAGCCTATGTCTGACTTAAACCACACATTATAACAAGAAACTTGAGTACAAATTCAAGTAAACAATGGTAGAAAACTAATACTAGCATAGTGGTGAATGAATCGCATACTTATCGCATCAATATACACTGTCTGTATAAAGTTATCTACTCATGTTACATAGGGGGAAAAAAACAACTGTGGTGTTGACTCACAGAGCAGAAATATCGAAGTGAAATGCTAATCAAAGTGTCTCCCTCCTTAACATCCCTCATCACGTAGACAATGTCATCCTTTCTCTCTCTGGAGGTACTGCGCCGGAGCCTCTCCCTGCCTCTGGAGCGGAGCTCATAGCTCTCTGCGTCCTCCTCAGAGCACTCTGTCTCCGAATTGTTCCCGAAGATGTAAGTGTGACCCCCAGTTGCAGGCTGCATTGCAGTTGCTGACTGGAAGCCATTATATTGGTTTCTTCCAGTCATTTTCTCCCTGTTTGCAAAAGTAGACAATGGATAAATGCACACAATATAGTACAGTACAGCTCACACAAACAACAGATGAATATTATACACTTAAGACAATAGTCAAATCAAGTAATATATTAAGATTTACTGTTGAATTCTGCAATCTGATTGATCAGAAGGTGTTTTTCCCCCTACAACAGCTTCTCTGAGAGTAGTGCAAGATGCAATTCCAATCATAGGTTCACATTAATGTGTCCGTTCGAGTGTTTTACTATTTCTTTGTAACATACCAAACACCTTTTGCTGTTTTATTAACCACAAGAACAACAGATGAAATGGAGGCTGGTGAGAAATTTACTTTTTTAATTGCTATTATGATAACAGTAACTAGTTTGTTTCACAAAAAATCCACAACAACAAACTTAACTATAATCGAATAAATGTATCAAATACAGTAAACAACAATGGTATAAATGAAACATTTTTATGTTTTCCCTGTAGTAGTACAGGCATGTGCTTGCAACAGTTGTCCTGAAGGTTTGGTGCGTTTAGTTGGGGTCAGTTGGAATGACATATTTGGTCTATGATCTCTCCTCTGGTCAGTTATTAAGTGTATGATGAAAAAATAATAATAAAATAATAAAATCCGTCGTATTTTAGTGTATAAACTTTTAGGACTGTAAAAGTTGTGTAATGCATTCCAATTTACTTAATAAAACTCATATCAGTTTCATATCATGCGCTTCATCAACTGAGCAGCTTTTGGATTCTCTCAGTCTCCGTCTTCCTGCGATATCTGTTCTTACTCTGGTTTCTTAGCCTAAACCGCCACTACTTCTCCACATTTGCTATAACTAGTTTTAAACATAGGTATAAAGTCAACATGAAAAAAGAGTTTGTGACCCTGTCATGCAGTATCTACCAAATAACAAGGAGTGGAAATGTTGTTGTTCTACGTCTTATGCTCTTTTTGTCCTCTCTGTCTCTGCTTGTCTATCTCGCTCTTTTTCTCTCTGTGTCCACACAGCAATCTTAAACTTTATAACAAAATGTGAACAAACTGTAAAACTAAAAATAATAATAAAATAAATAAATCAACCATCTTCAAACCTTGTGACTAAGTGCCTAATGCCAAATTTCTGACTCTTCCTTTCACACTGTTTTTCAGCAGTATGCTTCAGTTACTTTGTTACCAAACACCTACATGTTTTAGCCAGGAAAACAGAAAATGCTGACCTTTGCACCCTTTCCATCAGACTTATTCCAGATCTGTGGGTTTTACGTGTTGTGTGATGTTTCAGATATCAGTTCATATCACATCACTGTAAAAAGCTCTGATCCAAGGGAGGTAGATACTAACTGACTTTTGTTAACATCACACTTAAATACATTACAGTCATCATTTGAAATAGTTTACTTTTAGTTTTCATTTGTTTGTGTGTTTAATTCTGTTGAATTGCAAGACAAAGGCAAGCACATATTTAACTTTAAAGAGCTGAAAGTAATGCAGGACTGTTTTATATACAAAATGTCCAAAAACAAAGAGCATAAAAGTTTGGAAAAACCCAAGAATAAGGATGTAAGAAAAACTGACTGGCTAAACTGAAAGTGGCACTAAAAAAAAAAAAAAATAAATAAAAAAAACTTATGCACAATGAGGTGATCTGATACGTCTCAGGTACTATAGCAAATGGTTATATTAACATTACATTTTGGGTTAAATGACAATTCCTGCTTTTTTTATTTATCTGAAGGTAGTTACATAATTTCATTACTGTTATTGTTCATGATATTCTGATGATCCACATTCCTAGTATCAGAGCTGTGTTGTTACCCATAATATAAAAGGACAAATAGTGTTTCGACACCTCCCTTTCTAAATATGTTATAAACGCCTATTATTGACTTATAGTCTTACAATTAAATATTTATCACCTCAAAATCTTTACCTCGTTCTTTCATATATCTGTTTAACTCGGCCAGATTGTTTGGTCAAAAATTCAGCACAGTCAGTCAGCATGTCTGGTTTACATGGTGGAAAAAAGTAGCGTTACAGTAGAGGAAATTACCGAGGGATTAATATGACGTTTAATCTTATTGACGATATAAACATACGCGCGCGCACAATTCAACAATATTCAACTCGATCATAAATGCTAACCAAACGATAGCCAAACAAATGATCCATTTCCCATTAATGTGGTTTACACACAATCCCAGCACTTTGGTTCTAACGGCACTAATTCCGTGATCCAAGGATACTTTCACTACACAGCCAAATATTCCTAGCCAGCTAGCAGTGTTAGCTAGAGATAATTTAGCTTATTTTTCACCAATAAGCAATATAGTCGTTTCGACTACATAAACCCCAAAATAAAAATTACATAGCTGCTAATGAAACAAACAAACGATATGTACCTGGTACAGTCAGATAAATTCACCGGGTTCAGCTAAGCCATTCTCCTCGCTAGTCAAAAAAGCCGAGTGTCCCGTTTGTTTAGCTAACTAGCTATCTGCGCCACGTCGGCACAATCCCTGCGTCATGACGTATAGAGCAGTGGGCGGGGCCGTGAAGGTGATGCGTGTTTTCAGTCAGAGGATATGTGAAGGTGTTACTGCAGAAATGCACACCTCATGAATAAGGAGTACACATACAAAACAGCGTTGGAAAGCGTTTCAAAGCATTTCTTGGCAGTGCCGTAGTCAGGAAAGGTGTGTATGGAAATACTATAAATACAAATACAATCCCTGCTTGGGTGGATATCAGACAGTAATAGTAGTGATGGAGTCACGAATTTGCCATTTAATAGAGTATAATCTTCAAACACACGATCCAGTGTTGTCATCAAATAATTTACTAATCCATCCAGTAATTAATTCATGCTCTGAAGGTGTATAGCAGATTAGATTTAAAGCAAAGAAAAACATGATTCCTACTGGTTGATCCTGTTTCTCACAATGGCAGATGGTCGTTAAAATTTTTTATTCAATAATAATAATAATCATCATCATCCTTATTGTGTCCTTATTGTGATCCCATACATAAAGATGCTAAATTCTTAACAATCTCCTTATAATACGATATTGTTCAAATGAAGTTCTTCTCAGCTGTAAACCCTCCCAAAGTACGCGTTCATTTATTCGGTTGTCAAACTTATCCCATAGGGGGCGGTATTGGCACGCGCTACCTTCTTGGATTCTCTGGAGCTTAGCTTACATTAGATCTAGGCTAATATCATTTAACACTATTGATCTCAGGGGAAACATAAAAGGCAAGGGCACAAATGCATGTGAGGATTAAAGAATAAAGTTTAAAACAAGAGAAAGTGTTTTTTTTTCAATATTAATCAATATGAATCAGAATGAATTCATACCATGCACAATTTATATGTGATGTTAAAGAATATAGGTTTTCTTTTCACAGCCATGCATAGACAGGACTTACTGTGTACAGCGAATAATAAAAATCTGATCCACTACTTTCGTTCATCCATTCATTCATTCATTCATTCAGTCAGTCAGTCAGTCAGTCAGTAATCACTGGGTTTCAGGCATGGTCTCTGAGGATCAGGATCCTGTCTGAGAATGACTTCTAATTAATTTTCTCTTTTCCAGCACACCTACTGTAATTCTACTAATCTGCTAATGAACGGCCAATACTGAGTTGATCTGGGTGTGTTAGAGTAGAGAAAACGCTGAAATGTCCACAAACAAAATTGGTGCCTGTGATTTATAGTAAACGAACAACTTTCTGACAAGTTGCTTTGAGAGGGAAGGGGAACCAGAGAACATAAAGAACATCCACACACTGAGAGTATAACCTAAGACCATATTTTATGATTACATTTTATGATTTTCTGGTTATAATTAACACTACTACTTCTACCACTACTTCTATTACTACTATTATTATTATTAATAATCACTTACTTACACATCATCTATACAACTTTATATTGCGTACAGTGTCACAGGGCGCCTGGAGCCAATCCCAGGAGAATAAGGTGGGGTACACTCTGGGACAGAGAGCCAATCCATCGCAGGGCACACACACTATGGCAATTATCCTAATCTGCATGTCTTTGGATTGTTGGAGGAAACTGGAGTACTGGGGGCAAGCACGAACTCCATGCACACAGAACCAAGGCAGGAATCGAACCCGGACCCTGGAGATGCAAAGCAACAGTGCTAACCACTAAGCCAACATGTGGGCTTATTATTATTATTATTATATGAATATTATTTAAATCTTAATATTATTAGGGTTAAGGTTGGTTAAGGAATTGGACTAGTGTTCAGCACCACCAAGTAGTCACTGTTGGGCCCTTGAGCATGGTATTTAACCATCAACTGCTCAAGTGTATACTCACTCACTCACTCATCTTTTATACCGCTTTACCCTGTGGTCAGGGTCACGGGGACCTGGAGCCTGTCCCAGGAGGCTTAGGGCACATACACACACTCACACATTCATTCACACACTACGGGCAATTTGAGAACGCCAATTAGTCTAACCTGCATATCTTTGGACTGTGGGAGGAAACCGGAGTACCCGAAGGAAACCCACCAAGCATGGGGAGAACATGCAAACTCCATGCTCACAGAGATGGGAATCGAACCCAGACCCTCGAGATGCAAAGCAACAGTGCTAACCACTAAGCCACCATGCGGGCTTATTATTATTATTATTATTATTATTATTATTATTATTATTATTATTCAAATATTAATATTATCAAGATGTTAATATTGTTAGGGTTAAGGTTGTTTAAGGCATTGAACTAGTGTTCAGCACCACCAAGTAGTAACTGGGCCCTTGAGCAAGGTATTTAACCATTAACTGCTCAAATGTATAATGAGATTTTAAAAAATTAAGTCTCTCTGGATAAAGGCGTCTGCCAAATGCCGTAAATTATTATTATTATTATTATTATTATTATTGTTGTTGTTTAGGTCTAACAGCATCCATAAAACTAATTAAAAACAAAGACTTTCTTCAAATGATTATCAGTAACATTGTTGCACATTGGATGTAAACCTTCGCACACGAACACACACACATATACACACTGCGCTCACAATAATGGGTCGGGAAAGTTTTGAGCTAAGAATTTCCCGTTTCGGGAGCGGTACACCAAAATTGACGGTCTCTTCCCGGACAGCAGGCTGAGTGGGACGCGTCGCTGGGTGGCGCTGTTTGAAGCTGATTGCTGATAATGCGCTTAGCATGTCTCGGTGTGTGAGCAGACGGCGCTGCTGAAGTGCGCTCCGAGTTCAGTCCAGGAAAGCGGCATGGCAGCACGGCTCGCACCGAGCACTCGAGCGCACATTTACTCTCAGACATTCACACACAACATCGAGTGAAAAGGCACCGACACGCATCCTTACTACTCTGTGTCTTATTTGGACTGTATGAAACTTGGCGCGCTTTTTTTGTTTGCCATTTGGCTGGAGCGCAGTGAGGACGCGTGGAGGCTCCGCTAGCTTTACGCGGTGACGGACACGCGCTCCTTGTGGTGTGAAACCCCCCCATGTACGCGTAACTGCCCCGGAATCTCTGCTCTTCCCCCCGGATCGTAAGCGCAAGGTGTTAGGTGAGTCGCAGTTATTTATCATCTTATGAAATAGCTGGATGCTGAACAGGTGTTTGAAACGGAGCGCACTATGTTTCACTAAGCCATGTGCAACACGTAGTAAATCCGGAGCTCTGCCTCTGCATCCTGAACACACACACACACACACACACAGAGCAGCCTGGGTGCATAATTCTAATCTAATGCTCTCAGCGTCAGGAAGATTCAATTCAGGCGACATAATGCGCTTATAAACAATAACAGCTGCACGTGTTTAATCCATGTGCATATTATCCATCTTTCTTTTCCCCCCTTTTTCTGTTCTTTCAAGCAGCCAATTAAATGAACCCACTGAATCCGTTTTTATTCCTCCACCGATTCTGTTATATCAGTCTAACTTTGCTGAAAGGAACCCATACCGTGGCGCGTGAACCCGAGTACAATAATAATATTGGTGATGGAAGGCCATCTGATTGGCGTTTCCATGGTTACGCGGCGGCGCCCTTGCGGGGACGGTGCGCTTCGCTTTGTGCGTCTCTCCCCCGCGCGCCCATTCAACTGAAACAACGGGGAACCTCCTTTAAAAAGCACTCGATTGTCAAACCATAAACCGTGTATGTAATCTTAAGGCGTTCTGATTCACCGTCATGGAAGAGTTTTAATAAATCGACCGAGCGACTTTCTGAACGCGCACCTGATTGCGCACAGGGATTGCGGTGGCTTCTCTTTGTCCCGTTTCCTCCATTTTACACTGATTTACGCATTGGTGTAATCCTAATAGCTGCTTGACTCGAGGTCAAAGGTCAGCATGAATACGGTTTCATTTATCAGACTGCTTATTTATGACTAGCCTACTTTTTCAGCATATGACAAAAATATCTGTTTGCTAAAAAACAGAGCCTTGGTTGTTCATGTTCTGCACCAATCATATATTTTTTGCACATTTTATATCACAAAAACTGACTAATTCCCCAGTCTATTCCCTGCCCTCTATTCAGAACCTGTTTTACTTTGATTACTGTTTCTATAAATGTTATTAGTGTGTGCTGATTGTCCCTATGAACTTCTCCTGTGCTTATCCTTTGAGTCAAATTTATAATATGCTCATGCTGAGCATCCTTTCAACACATGGCTTAGCACTTAGCACCATCCTTGCACCTCCAGTTTCGAGGATTCGATTGCCACCTCTGGTCTGTGTGCATGGAGTGTGCATGTTCTCCCTGTGCTTGGTGGGTTTCCTCCCACAGTCCAGGTTAGGATAATTGACCTTCCCAATTTTCCATATTGTGTATGTGTGTGCCCTGCCTCTTGCCCAAAGTCTCCTTGGATAGGCTCCAGGCCCCTGTGATCCTGTACAGGATAAGCGGTATAGAAGATGAAAGAATGAATGATTTATAATCCCACTATTAAGAGTTCATGCAAAAGACACAGCTTTTTTTACTTTTGGTTCATGCAACATTTCTTCCTCCCTTCATTTAAGAAAATTTAACTTTGCATCTGGTTTGTTCAGAAAGGATCTCCATGTACTGTACACCCAGATTCCAGTAAAACTGCTTATTCTTGACAATTTATTGAATTGACTCTTTGCTAATTACACGACTCAAACCATCTGTCAATATGGTGAAGCTACAGTATTGAGACATACTCCATATATGCCTAACATACAATGTTTAGTATATCTGTTGTCGTTATCTGTGGTATGTATCTGTGGTAAACCAATTCTTATTTAGACAAAATCACACCACAGGGACTGCTGTGGTGCTGGATATTAGAACGGTTATGATGCAGTCATAGGCACAAGTGTGCAGCCTGAGTGGCAAAGATATCAAAGTTGTGTTGATATTCAATACAACTGCACAACTTCAAGGGTGGAAATATTCTTATACAACAGTTCCAGAAATACCGTTTATTATCGACAGGTTATGATTTGTTTGTTATTTAACAAGTTATTTTGCTTCACCAACACATACTGTATCCTTCCACAACTGGGGTGAAATTAGTTTTAATTCTTACGGGTACTATGTAGCCATAAGTGAAAGCAAATAAACCATGGAGGTGATGGACAGTCCTGTAAATCCGGTAAAGAGTGTTTCACTGTTTATACAGTGGCTTGCAAAAGTATTCGGCCCCCTTGAACTTTTCCACATTTTGTCACATTACAGCCACAAACATGAATCAATTTTATTGGAATTCCATGTGAAAGACCAATACAAAGTGGTGTACACGTGAGATGTGGAACGAAAATCATACATGATTCCAAACATTTTTTACAAATAAATAACTGAAAAGTGGGGTGTGCATAATTATTCAGCCCCCTTTGGTCTGAGTGCAGTCAGTTGCCCATAGACATTGGCCGGTGAGTGCTAATGACTAAATAGAGAGCACCTGTGTGTAATCTACAGTACAAATACAGCTGCTCTGTGACGGCCACAGAGGTTGTCTAAGAGAATGTTGGGAGCAACAACACTATGAAGTCCAAAGAACACACCAGACAGGTCAGGGATATAGTTATTGAGAAATTTAAAGCAGGCTTTCCAAAGCCTTGTGCATCCCACGGAGCACTGTTCAAGCGATCATTTAGAAATGGAAGGAGTATAGCATAACTGTAAACCTACCAAGACAAGGCCGTCCACCTAAACTCACAGGCCGAACAAGGAGAGCGCTGATCAGAAATGCAGCCAAGAGGCCCACGGTGAGACAGGACGAGCTGCAGAGATCTACAGCTCAGGTGGGGGAATCTGTCCATAGGACAACTATTAGTCGTGCACTGCACAAAGTTGGCCTTTATGGAAGAGTGGCAAGAAGAAAGCCATTGTTAACAGAAAACCATAAGAAGTCCAGTTTGTAGTTTGCCACAAGCCATGTGGGGGAAACAGCAAACATGTGGAAGAAGGTGCTCTGGACAGATGAGACAAAATGGAACTTTTTGGCCAAAATGCAAAACGCTATGTGTGGTGGAAAACTAACAATGCACATCACTCTGAACACACCATCCCCACTGTCAAATATGGTGGTGGCAGCATCATGCTCTGGGGTGCTTCTCTTCAGCACGGACAGAGAAGCTGGTCAGAGTTGTTGGGAAGATGGATGGAGCCAAATACAGGGCAATCTTGGAAGAAAACCTCTTGGAGTCTGCAGAAGACTTGAGACTGGGGCGGAGGTTCACCTTCCAACAGGACAACGACCCTAAAAATAAAGCCAGGGCAACAATGGAATGGTTGCCATTGCTTTTCCATGTGTTAGAATGGCAAAGTCCAGATCTAAATCCAATCGAGAATCTGTGACAAGATCTGAAAACTGATGTTCACAAACGCTGTCCATCTAATCTGACTGAGCTGGAGCTGTTTTGCAAAGAAGAATGGGCAAGGATTTCAGTCTCTAGATGTGCAAAGCTGGTAGAGGCATACCCTAAAAGACTGGCAGCTGTAATTCAAGTTCAAAGTTCAAAGGCTTTTATTGTCATTTCAACCATATACAGTTAGTACACAGTGAAAGGTGCAAAAGGTGGTTCTACAGCAAAAGGTGGTTCTACAAAGTATTGACTCAGGGGGCTGAATAATTACGAACACCCCACTTTTCAGTGATTTATTTGTAAAAAATGTTTGGAATCATGTATGATGTTCATTCCACTTCTCACGTGTACACCACTTTGTATTGGTCATTCACGTGGAATTCCAATAAAATTGATTCATGTTTGTGGCTGTAATGTGACAAAATGTGGAAAAGTTCAAGGGGGCCGAATACTTTTGCAAGCCACTGTATTTCCAGTTATTCTGCTTTACAATATCAGCTCCAATAACTTCCAGGGTTCTGGGGTGGAATCCAAAATAACGATAAATGGATAGCTAGTCTACTATGTCAGATGTACAATCCCATAGAAGCAATTAATAAGATGATTAGATAAGATTATATAAGTTAATTGGATCTTTTTTTTCCTACTGAAAGTGCCTGGTTTTGAATGTTGGTTTTGGCTGGTAGCTGCTTTGCCCTTTTTCCAGTACTGGACCATGCTGTCTGTGGACTGTGCCGACTGTGCAAGGCACATGCTTTCTCCCATGCTGGCAACCAACAGTTACTGTAATTGCTAGAACACCTGTGATGTGGAGTGATACATATCGTTAAACATCTCCAAGGTGTTATAACCACGCGTGGAATGCCTTTGGTCCAATCAGATTACTCGGTCTGAAGTAACTGTTATATAATAAATCATAATGCATCTAGAAGGAAAATGTACGTTCATATGTGTTTGGTGTGAAATTGCGAACAGTTTGTGGTTTATTCAGTTAGCTTACATTCTGTGATGGTGTAACCCTCTACTGTACAGTTGTATCTTGTCTCAGTTGTAAGTTACTTCAGATAAAATAATTCTTCACTTTTGTAAATGTTTACAACATTATTCTTCCAAAAATTAAAGAGGTGTTGACCAGTTAATTAGCTTTTAACAGGTGACTAGCCTCACAGCTCATATGAGTTTAAATTCAAATCAAATTGAAATTTTATTTGTCACATACATAGTACGATATGCAGTGAAATGCTTATACGACCTTAAAAATTTAAAAACAATTAATAAGAAATAAGAAAGAAATAGCAGAAACTATAATAAAATAGAAAAAAATATAAAATTGTTCAAAAAATATAAAAATCTATCTGTACAAAAGACAAAATAGCAAGTTTAATTGGAAATAAAAAAGGAAAGAAATGGAAATGTCCAGAAAGTGTGCAAATGTGCATGTATGTTCAACCAAATTGCTTTATATTAGCGAAATTAAATGTATTAGCAATTATTATGCTATTTTGTGTATTAAAATTATGCTAACTTGTTGTTATCTACTTTTGTCACTGAATTAAATCATGTGCTTCTGAGATATATATATATATATATGTACTGTAGTAAATAACTGCACACTATTTCCCGGGGTTGTCTCGAGTCATTGAGTTACACTTTTGTGCTGTAGCCAAAGTGTGGCATGCCATAAACAGCACTCCCATTGACGAGGCGCTAAGACTCTGATTGATGTTTGTGGGACATAAACAGACCACACAAGGGCCACACATGATGGAAGAGCGGCAGGTGTACTCAAACAAAAGAAAGAGTCGTCCACACAGCACAGTAGCGCAAGCTAAGCCTAATGGCTCCTCTACGCTGGCTGTGAAGCAGACAGTTTTGGAAGTCTTTTAATCATTTTATTTTAAGAACGAGGACAACAGAACATTTTTTAAAATGGCTTACCGAGTCTCACCACAACTTCCATTACCTTTTCAACTACACATTGTTTAACGCTAGTTTGGCTAATCCATAAGTTTGAGTTGTTCAAACTTCAAAGTGAGGCAATATCCAACATCTGTTACATTATAAACAGGAAGTTTATTTTCCTAAATATATAAGAATAATCTCCACAGAGCTCTAAATATATTTTAATTAAAATTTTTCCATTTACATTTATGGCCAATTCATTTAATAATGTAATTTAATAATCATAAAATATATTATCATAGTATAGCAGTCATAGTCTCATAATAACAATTTATAAAAAAAATTTTATCCACATTAATCAAACTCAACATTGTCAGTCTCTGATGTAATGAGTATGCATGGATGAACAAATGATGCAAAACCTCACATGAACCAAAAACAGATTTAAAAAAAAAAAAGAAGACTTCTAACTTGGCATTAGTTCTAGTCTGGTTGAGATTTCCACACCTTCTGAACCGACATAGCAGGGTTCCCATCTGGATTCTCCTTTCCCACTAGATTGGGGCCTCCGCTAAAACAAAGTGGCCACGCAAGGCACTGAGCTCTGGGGAGAGGATGAATTCAGCTGGTGAAAATACTCCACAAAGACTGCGCACCCAGGGCAGAATGGCAACACAGTGGGAATATGCTATTGAGCTTTACTTTTCATCTTGGTATTGAACACGCAAGCAGGATTTCGTGTGAAATATACTAGATATAGGTATGCGTGCGACTTCGTTCGTGTACAATTTAATTGCACACTCATTAGCATGTATAAAAAATGTACATCTGTTTAATTTTAACATGAACTAATTATTTTTCCAAGGTACATTTTCTGTATGATTTCATCATAAAATGTTTTCCATTTAAATTTAAAATTAAAACATTTTCTTCCCATTTGCCAATTGTGATGAAACAAGATGCTACCTCAAGCTCGGCCAAATACTGTTGTGAAAACTCCATTAAAATGAATTCAGTGATTTTTACATGATGTCTGCACAAACAAACAGACAGACAGACAAAAATTCCATCTTGATGTGTTCTATTACTCTTATATCTTATATCCCCTCAAATTTTTTTCTTCGGTGTATAGACAAGATACCTTTATAGTATTATCATATGTTTAAATGATGAATGTGTCATGCTCGAATCCTGAAAGTTTATTGGTTGTTTTTGCACACGTGATTTTCTAGCTATCATACCACAGTGATTTTTATTTGCTTAAGCCAGCACACTTTTAATATTTATTTTTACTTGTTAGAAATGACTTTAATAAATTGGAATATGTCTAATTCTGAAACAGTTACGTGAAGATAAAAGAATCAAGAAAATATTGTACATATACAATATATGTACAATAAAAAAGTCAGGCACATGCAAATAAATGCTTTAGAGCAAGGATGCTTTCGAAAAATAAAAAATAACTAAAATAAAGGCCAGGATACAGTAATTAATGCAACAAAGTCAATATTTGCTTTGAAGACCCTTTAGTCTCAGGTATAATTGGAGCTTTTTTGTAAAGAAAAAAGTTTTACTGAGCATCATGCATAATCACCTACAGTACAGTTCTTCTGAGGTCTTTGATCATTGCACCTGAATCCTTTTTGCATGCAAAACCCAGAAGCTTTCATTTTTTCTTTCTTTTTTTGGTCTAAAAAGTGGCTGCTTGTGTAATGTGCTGGTTTCTGAATTACTGATGTTTGACAGTAAGAAATGATTTTATTCTGACTCAGTAATTAAGTCAGTATAAATTCTAAATTTTGGTATGAACTTAACACTAAAAGAAAACATATTTCCCAATCTGTTCTTAATTACTTAATCTTAAGAAATAATTGTGTAATAACTGAAGTATTGCTTAGAAATATTTGTGAAGGGGCCAATGTATTTGAAACAAATTAGGTTTAATATACAATACAAACCTCACAGAAACCCTAACCATTAGTCTTTGACTAGCTAAACATTTTACCTGTGTTTAGAGTTCATTTAGAAAAGTTTAGATGGAGTCAGAAAATGGCAAAAACAATTAACACAGTTAATTAAAACAGTTAACTACATTCATTTATTAAGATTATGTGAATGTTTTAAGCTACAACTTGATACAAATTAGAAATATAACATACCACAAATAATTAAAATTGTTAAGAGAAATAGAAGTATAAATAAAAATTCAAGACATGCTTCTGCTCCACAATCACTCACAGTTTATTAAACTATATTTCAGGGGACTTATTAAGTGATTACATATCAGTCATGTTTTCTCTACCTTGGGGTTAGTTATGTTTAATGCGTTTAACATTTAAATAATTATATATGTAATATATAATCTAAATAATATATAGATATGAGATTGGCACCCTGTCCAGGGTGTACCTCGCCTAGTGCCCGAAGTCTCCTGGGATAGGCTCCAGGTCCCCCGCGACCCTGAACACAGGATTAAGCGGTATAGAAAATGAATGAATGAATGAATGAATATAGATATGATTAATAGAAATGAAAATGAAAGACACACACACACACACACACACACACACACACACACACACACACACACACACACACACACACACACACACACCAAAATGTGACCTGTGACATTGATTAAAACGAACTAGCAACCAGGATTTCTAAGTGTTTAGTCATGGGAAATACACAGGCCATAAGATGCTTTCCCTTATCCCTTTGCCTTTTATACTTTTGTTGTATTTCCCTGAATAAATTTCCCTGTTTTCTTAATTTTTCAGTCCATGCACAAACTTACATTATTTAGGTATTTAAACAAAGTGACTTACAACTGAGACCGAATATAACTGAGTAGTTCTCTCAGTGATCTGTCAGTGACAGCTTGGTGGTGCTGGGATTTAATTTCACAACCTGGTTAGTGACCCAAGAACCACTACTGAGCCACAAATATATATATATATAAATTAAGATAGATATATAAATATAAGAAAAAAAAATTAATTCTGGTGTTTATCATTTTCCTGTATATATTGTTATATTGATTATATCATCATAACATCAAATTTTCAACATAACATATATATATGGAAATGCAGGCCTTGGGCAGCACAGTTACGTAGCAGGAGGTATTCCTCATAGCTCCAGGGTCTCTGATTTGATCGTGAGCTCTGGTTACTCTCAGTGCAGAGCTTTTATGCATTTTCTCGTCTTAGTCTGCATGTGTTTTCCCTGGGTTATTCATCTCCCAACAACATGCCAGAGAATAAATGTGAATGAGCATATACAGTACAGAAGCGTGTTAATGTGTGTATACATGGTGCAGTGCAATAAATAGACTGGTGTCCCATCTGGCGTATTCCTGCCATGCCCCCAGTGTTCCTGGAATAGCCTCCAAATCCACTATGACCCTGAGGAATAAGATGAACGAATAATGAAAGTCTAGTTTTAATCTTCTTAAACGCACTTGTTCCCCCCCCCACTCTTCTCCACCATGTTCTATTGCGAAACTCGAAGTTTAAATGGAGGAGGGCATTGTATCAGGCGAAAAAGCTCTGTATTGAAGGGTACAAACGATAGTGATTTAGAAGTTTGCAAGTATCAGTGATTAGCAGACCACAACGCTGAAACTGTTATGAATTCATAGAAATACACAGTGAGCACAAAAAAATGGTTGGATTCTTTCTTTCCCTGGCTTTGTCTCCTTTTCTTGCCATGGTATCCACCGCCACTCTTTCTCCATCCTTTCTCTATGGCTCTTTTTTCTTCCCACCACGAGAAAGGTTCCTCCCCATTGTGTTTCGTCATGGTGAAAGAATTTCTGAAGTGGAAGGATTTAAACTGAGTCCGGGATCACGCAAAGACCAGCGCTGACCAGTGAGTGCTGAATTCAGGGCTACTGACTCTTCTGACAGCACATGTTACACAATGGATGACCAGCTTTATTGGAAGAGTTGGTCATTCCTGGTGAGTCAGACTAAGTGACAAAACAGGTAACGTCATTTCGGGGCAATAAATGAGTGTTGACTTGTTTCCTCAGTCATTCAGGAAGTTATCCCTGATTTCAAATCAGCTCAGAGGGTTTCGTTTACACAGGCGCTTTTTCCCATCCTCAATCCAGCCATCTGTCCGAGCGCTGGCAAACTCACCAGATTGAAGAGACCACGGCAGGAATTTCCCACACCTCTTCTCTGCTGAAGGGGTCTTGGAGGGGAGACGGAGTGAGAGAAAGAGACCTAACTGTCTGAATGGGGGTTTGATTCGAGCTAGGAGGAGTTCTCGTGTGGAAAAAAAGGGGCGTTGGAGTGGAAAAAAAAAAGAAAAACAATGTTGCAAGAAAAGAAAGAACACAACAGTGAGATTCATGGTTTTAAAAAAGGAAGGAAAAAAGTCTGCACGTTTTTGTGTGGTGGTCAGTGAATCGGGTGCTCCCTTCTACTCCGCCGATTCTCTCTGTCTCTCTCACCCGACGCTCACACACACATACTCCACACCCATCGCTTCTGTGTGCGCTGCTACAAAGAAAGGCAATTAGCATTTCAGCCAGGCTCAACTGGCTATGTCTGATGAAGTAATAAGCTTTATAATTTTTTTTTCCCCCCTCCCTGCCATTTGTGAAGCAGGCCCTCGTTTAATCATATAAAAGTAGTTTTCTCTTCCCTTCCAGGCATTGTTTGTCACAATAGCCAATCAGTCATGGAGCTCTGCGGCTCCCGGAGCATTCGCAATGTGAAATTCAATGGGATCCTTTCTTGCGTTTGCAGCTCACAAATTGAGAGCAAAGAAAAGTCATTGTGTTTTTGGGCACAAGAATAGGAGATGCCTTCGGAGCAAACCGAATTGGGCAGAGAGCAATCCAGAGACAATTTCTTCAAAATGTTCACTCTTTCACCAGCGAATGATTGGCATTGAACAAAACCTGGCATTTAGTCCAAACAAAGAAGGTGAAACATTTGGATTAAAAAGTACCACATGACGATATATGACAGAGTCGCTCATGCGTTTTCTAAAAAAACATTTTTGTTCTCTTTCCTCCCTTTTTATGCCCCTCAAACAGAGCGACATCTGCTCCCACTCAAACCTCCCCATATTCAAACGTACACAAACACGCACAAATGCACTGACACTTTTTTTTTCACTAGCGCTCTAATTCTAGGTTTTCTATACGATCCAAAAATAAGAACGTTTTGGGCAGGGTTCTGCCAAATTAGTGTCTATCTGATGAAAACTGAGGGGTTTTAAAAAATCCTTCACTGCTTTAATGATGTATGTTTAAGCCGTAGTCCTTTATTAAATTTCTTAATTTCCTCAAACCGCAAGATGCCCAGGACAGCAGTTTACCTAAAAATATTTTAGGAGAAGCATGAATGGCAATTATTGGCTTCCGTATAGATCAGCTATGAGGTTTGCCAGAGCCCCCCAAAAGAGGCTGGTTACTGAGGCAACAGAGCGTGTCACGAAAAATGAGAGCGTCTTATTTTTGTTACATATCCAACAGTTAGTGCACAAATGTTTCAGTGGTGTGGTTTCCATCATGCAAATTTCAAATAAGAGCGTGGGGAAAAAATGTGGATGGAAATAAGAGAATGAAAATGCCAAGATCTCATATATTGTACTTGTGATTTGGCCTCAGAGAATTGGCTTTTCAGGCAACAGAGGTGTCCGTTATAGTAGGTACAGTTTTAGAATTGCGGCTAAAAAGTGTCAAATCACTGAATCAAATGCAAATCACTTGGAAAAAAAATGCAGAAAGAATCTTCCATTAGTTATTACTTTAATTGTACCAATTTTATTTGGCTGATTTTTTTTACCAGTGAATTTACTGTGAAGGCCAATAAAAAAATTAAGATGATGCTGTGGTCTCATTGGTCAGTAAATAATGAGAGCTGCTTGTTATTAAATAGTGGTCGCAGAAGAATTTAGCCTTGCTGTGTAATCCTTGCTAATATTGTTTGGCATACTCTTGGTGAAAAACATGGGAAAAAAAGTCCACCAATATAACGCTGGAGGTTTTGTGGTACGAATGTTTCTTTATCTTCCTCTCTCTCTCTCATTGCCTGTGAGAATATTCATGATTAGTAGTGTTGGCATCTCTGAAGTACAATGACTCATATTGTCTTTTGCACATCTTTCTGAAATTGGCTAATAATCTAAGCAACATTTGGATGGATTATATAAGGCTTTCCCAGAGAGAAGTAAATTAGTTGCGCTGTCAGGGATTGATGGCCGTTTGGACTGTTGGAGGTCAAACCTAAATTCGCCAAATGCTGCTTTGTAGTGTAAAGGTTTTGCAAGTTCACTCACTCACTCATCATCTATACCGCTTTATCCAGTATACAGGGTTGCGGGGGACCTGGAGCCTTTCCCAGGAGACATACTGTAGGGCATGGTGGCAGGGTACACACTGGACAGAGTGCCAATCCATTGCGGGGCACACACATACATATACACACACAAGCACATTCACACACTGAGGGCAGTTTGGGAACGGCACTTACTGTAGCCTAGTGCATGTCTTTGGATTATAGAAGGAAACCGGAGCACCCGGAAGAAACCCACCAAGCACGGTGAGAACATGCAAACTCCATGCACACCGACCCGAGGAGGGAATCGAACCCCGACTCAAGAGGTGCAGGGCATCAGTCCAAACCCCAAAGCCAGATAGATCAAAAGATAGCTCAAGATTTCCTAATCTGCACCAATTGTTCAGTCTTTCATAATTTATCTGATTAGCATTCAATTTCTAATCATGGTGATACAACATAAGAATAACAGCGTTAATCTACAACAGGATGAGTCGAGCACCCTCTAGATGCTGAGTCACCAAGGATCAGCTTTGATCAGGAGAACCTTAGAAGACCTTGTGCAGGAATTAAGCTCCAGAGATCAACTGGCACTTTAAGATAGAGTAATCGTCCACTGCGGATATCTAAGCATTTCAATTACCTGGTAGACCAACCCCCTGTATTAATAACCTTCGACTTAATTTGGCCACAAACACTGGCTTACTCAGAAGTCACGAATCATTAATGTTCACATCCATATAAACTATGATCATTTTGACTTATGAGTTGCTCAAGTTTGCTACAGCCTCATCAGGTCAGTTTTTGACTAGTCTATTATTTCCATTCTGCAAAGCACTTTAAATCAGCATGATGTGGCATTGTTATGGAATTCCTCTTGCATGTGGTTTAAATATAACTAAATTGTGATCGATCGTTACAATATCCACACGTTTCATTCTATCGTGCACTATGCATCTACGCATACTATCATTCTGAAGTCAGGGTTTGTCCTTTACAAACATGCACAACCATCCTGCAGTGAGTAGCAGCATCCTGAAGCATACCCACACACATGGCTTGCCCCGCACTGGCTGTGAAGGCTTAGTGATTGAATAATTGATGCTAAGATTACAGATCCTAGGGGTAACCCAAGAGGCAGACACTGGACTACCGGGCAAGGTCGTAACCATACACTTCATCACATCTTCAGCCAGCTGATCTACTGTAATTGCTAATGTCTCAGTTACATTATGACCATGGCTGCCATTTGAACCTGCTGCCAAGGGCTCTGGGGTCAAGGCCTTCCCCTGTTTATTACTAAGAGTGGCAGTATTTTTAATATATATATTGTAAGTAATCACAACCCCCCATAGTTACCCAGAGGGGTATTTTCTTGGTAAACTTTGATCTGCTAATCTTCTGAATTCAATAGCTTAATCTGCTTTAACAAAAAAAAAAAAAAAAACAAGTGCTAAGGCTTTTGTAATCAAGTTTCCTGGCATGAACAAGCGGGCATTTTTACAAGTGATAATTCCAGAGGTAATAAGAGGTAATTCCCGAGCACTGCTTCTGCAAAAAAAGTAAAGATATAAATCTTCTGAAGCATTTAGGCATGGAAAGTGATGGATATAGAGGAAGCTAAAGTAATTTGTGTGGGTGTGAATACATCCTCTTGGCTGCCAAAAGAAAGAAAAAGACAAAGAGAGAGAAAGAGGGAGAAGAACAATAGTCTCAACCACCCAACTCTGAATAGATCTCCTCTGTTGCATTGTTGCATCTTTTTTTTTTTGACTGTCTGGTAGTCTTTAGTAGCCCACAGCCATCGACTATCTGTACAGCAGTGTTTCCTATCCTGGTCCTGAGGTAGATTGTAGTGTTTTTCCTACACCCACCACAGCTGACTCAGCTCATCTGCTCTTTTAACAAGCACTTCTTGAAGTTATTGGGTGTGTTATAGCAGGGAGAATACTACTAAAATGTGCAGTGCAGTTGTGTTCCAGGACTAGGATAGGAAAACAGTTGTATGGCTCATTCCACCTGCTTGTGTGGACCACACTGACCTCACTTGTTGGCAGAGGCATTTCAGGAATTTTCTCATTCACACTAAGACATCAGCACAATAGCTAGTCCTGGGGTCAGTCAAAGAGCCATCCTGCCAGGTTCTTGGCTGCTCTAGGGCCTCCTGGTCACTGATAAAGTGTCTGATGTGACTCTGACCAGTATGTCCTGTGGTGGGCTGGCAGACGATGAGGAGATCCTCACAGAGTCTTTATTTATCAGTGTCAGGAAGCTTTGGTAAAGCTCCCATGGTGACCTTTTTTTGAAAGATAGCTTGGTTACCTCCATTGAACCATTACAAAAGTGACAAGCCTCATGATCTTGTCATGTGTCACTTTGAGAGAGTAGCATTTGGGAAAGTGAAGATGCACTGATTATTTCACTATGATCTATGATTGTTTATGCTTTTATTGCTAATGATCTATTCCAAAATGAATTCAACACTGTTCAGGGCAAGAAAAAAATGTAGTGTGTCTTTTAACCAGCATTGAAATGAAATTTGTCACAGTTTGGGATTCAAATTTGACTGAAATAAAATAAAAGCATAAGAAATTGGTTAACCAAGCACAGAATAAAATGCTGTATGGCAAGAATGCCCATCATCATGAAGCAGAGAAATATTATTATGAGTGAACAAAAGAAATAAAATTACCAGAATTTTGTTTATGAACATAGCTAGCCAGAACTAGCTAGAACATGAACTAGCCAGCTACAGTACATAACCGCAACCACTGCTAATGCTGTACTAACAATAGAGATGGGGGATCATTCAGTTACATAACATGATTCATTTGTGCGGCAATTCTTGTATCACCACACTGACCCCAAAATCGATTTTCTTAAATAATTTTTTTTTTATTATACGTTTGCATTTAATGCAGTAAAATGTTGCAGTTTCTATATAATCGTTCAGGTGGTGCACTCCAAACTATTCAAACATTGTCAGGCAGCACATAACCCTATGTTCTAAGTTTGTTTAAAATTGTGACATTTAAAAAAAAACATTTAGTGAATCAGGATATTTATTTAATTGTGACAATTTCCTATAAGGTGGACTTGGTGATTCAGAAAGTATGGGAAGTATGTCAGTAGCAAGCTAGTAAAGAGAAGGCTATTATGTTGTGTAAACCAGTAAACAAGTTCCATAACAAGCTAGCTAACACTAGGCTTACTGTTACGTTCCCCTCTAGTCTAGGGGTGGAAGAGAAGCAACAAAATTAATTGAGATAGCAAACTTTCATCTAAAAACCTGAATACAATGTTAAATTTTGCTTTTCCCCTGTCCCAACACTCCAAAAAGATCACACTAATCTCAAATGCAAAACAAAAGATTTTATTTACAAACTCAAATATCCAAAACAGGGAGCAAAACAAACTTCAGGAGGGAACAAGGCCAAAATAACAAACATAATAGTTCTAACTTAGTTTTAAAGAAAATTAGTTAACATCACAAAAGAAAATACCAAATAAACAACAGAAGTCTTACCTGGCTCCCTTACTAAATTAACACATGAGAAAAAGATGATACAAAAATAAATGGCATCCTCCTCCCTACTGCTCCAGATAAAATAAGTAAACAAAACAAAAGAACTCAAGTTCAAGAAAAGATTAGGAACAGGGCTGTAGCAATGACAACTGGTGAAGCAAGACTTAGCACAGGCTAACACCTTAGCACAAACAACAAACAGCATTAGCACACAAGCTAAAGTCTAAGGCAGGAGAAAACAATAGTCTCTGGAGAGCTGGTCAGAAAGCAGGAGGGCACCCTCTCCTAAGCTACTCTGCTCTACTCTACTCTGCCTGTCCACAATACTCCCTCCTCGCGTCCTTCAGGTGTCTGTAGCCTTTAACTCCACAGAGCTCTCCTCGTTAGCCAATGTGGATCCAGCGGTGATTGGTGCAATTAGGCACAGGTGACCTACACCAAGCTGGCAGTGTGGTAGACGGGAAAACAAAAGGAGAGAAAAAAAAACACCAAAATACTGTTGCATGACAATTCATGTTTACAATATAATAAACATAAAATAAATACGTCAGAGGACGTAACACCCCCATCACCAACTTACAACCAATGGATTGTAACTTATTATAGCATCAGACACAGTATTACTCTCAGTCACCAACATCAAACTCACAAGCCCTGGACAGTGCATCTGCAACCACATTTTCCACTCCTTTCTTGTGGAGAATATCAAGGTTGTATTCTTGAAGGAACAATGACCAACGCATCAAACGTTGATTATATTGTAGTAACAGGTAGTATCAGCTAGCTATTATGTCATTAATTCCACTAGCCAGCATCTTTATTAAAGCTAACAGTAAGATAAATTTTACATTCAAGTGACTTCTCTGGTTTACTTTTCCAATTATAAAGAAGTTATGTAGAAGCTATACTGTATATACACTTGTTGCTGGTCTTTCGGCTGCTCCCGGCAAGGGGTCGCCACAGCGGAATATCCAGTCCGCACTACAACTTTGGCACAGTTTTTACGCCAGATGCCCTTCCTGACGTTCCTCCCACTTTATCCGGGCTTGGGACCGGCACTGCATCCAGTGGCTGGGGTTTGGGGTTTTAGAAGCTATACTATATATACACAAGAGTCAGAGATTATCTGCAGTTTGGGTGTCTTTCTATTGAAGGCTTCTGAGTTTCCATTCACTGCTGTGCAGGTTTGAACGTGTTACATCAGTTGATTTGTAATTGCGGTGTGAGCAAAAATGCATTCATTTGCACATGCAGTGATTAGCTTTTTGTGGTCTGAGGGTGTACCTGGTGCCATTTATTATTGAAGACTTTGTGCGCAGTATAGAGAAAATGTTTTGTCATGAAAAAATGCATCTAAATGGATAGAGAAGTTCAAGAAAGATCAGCCACCAGTGTTAGTGTTAGCCACCAAGAAGGAGCCGGACGGTCGTCCACTTCCGCGCCTGCCTATACTGTCGGCACTTATTGTTAAAAAACATCCTACCTATAGGGGCGAGATGAGGTTGCTTCATTGGACTTTCCACTGTTTGGTCACCTGAAAGCATCCCTACAAGGACGAACATTCAGTTCTGGTGAAGACGTGAAGACAGCGGTGCATTCGTGGCCTGCAGCTCAGCCTAATATGTTTTTAATGAGGGAATATCAACGTTTGTTGACAGATGGACAAAGTGTACTGAAAAGCACTGTTTTTCAGTTTTGTGTAAAAAGTGTCACAAAGGTGTGGATTGCTATCTTCATCAGTGAACACGAACGATTTTGCTGCGTTACATTTGTGTTGCTGAACATCAAATCTAGTACAATGGGTAAGATGTACACGGTAGCTATATTTACACCTTTATTCCAGCAAGACTGCATGAAAAGGCAGCTTTCTATGGTTTTTAAAATGAAACCTTTCAATTAGGGCTGCCACGATATATCGAAAAAATATCGTTATCGCGATAATGGCATGCGCGATAACCATATCGCAAAGAGTTGCGATAAATACTTTATTTGCCAAGCATTTGTGTGTCCAAATTTGACCAATCAGATGGGCCCTTACTATGTTTATACCCGCTTATATCTTTATATATATATATATATTCATTCATTCATTCATCTTCTATACCGCTTAATCCTGTGTTCAGGGTCGCGGGGGACCTGGAGCCTATCCCAGGAGACTTCGGGCACTAGGCGGGGTACACCCTGGACAGGGTGCCAATCCATCACAGAGCACACACACACACAGTCATTCACACACTACGGGCAATCTAGGAACGCCAATTAGCCTAACCTGCATGTCTTTGGACTGTGGGAGGAAACCGGAGTACCCGGAGGAAACCCACCAAGCACGGGGAGAACATGCAAACTCCATGCACACAGAGACGGGAATCGAGCCTGGCCGGGGAATCGAACCCAGACCCTGGAGGTGCAAGGCGACAGTGCTATATATATATATATATTATTTATATCTTTATACTTCATTCTGTCACGAACTAAGCCCGGATGATCAGAAGACTTAGCGATTAGCTGTTAGCCCGACTTAGCGATTAGCCGTTAGCCCTTTGTAGCGTGGACGGTAAACCCGAACGCGGAAGCAAGCGAGTAGGCAGGATAACCAGGCGAATTAGTCTAAGGACTCTCACAGAAGGGGAGCAAGGGAAAAACACACATTTAACCCACGTCCTATAAACACACACTCGAATCAGAAAGTAAACAATCTGAACCGACATGGCGAACTCAGTGACTAAGCTGTATGCAATGCTTTGTTTACTCCTCTTATACTTCCGGGTTCGCGCCCGCATTACTTCCGGGTCCTAGTGCCGGTCGCGGAGCGAGTGTGTGTGCGCGTGCGTGCGTGCGTGCGTGCTTGCGTGCGTGTGTGTGACAAATAGTATTTTTTACATTTAATTTTTGTTTAATAATTTTTATTTAAAAATAACAGGCAAGCCAAAGAGAATATTTAGTTTAAAAGATGCTCTTGTTTTAAGACACTATTGATGAGTGTATGGTTACATGTAAATAAAAAGTCATGTTTGAAAGTAATTCATATTGTGTTGGCAGGTTTATAGTAACAGCAAACCAGAAATCAGAATAACTGCTGAGGGTTTTAAGTCATTCATAGTGTTTTGAAGTCTAAATATTTGCAACTTCCTTAACATATAGTTTCTTTTTAGCCTGAATTAGATTTAATTACATCAGACGAATATCTATTACCTGTTTATTTTAGTATGATCATTACATATAAATAAAAAAATAAAAAAATAAAAAAAATAGGCAATAATAATAAAAAAATGCATTTCTCTAGGGAAATGTTATATCGCAAGAAATATCGTTATCGCAGTATCGAACAACAATATCGCATATCCCATATTTTCCTAATATCGTGCAGCCCTACTTTCAATCCATTTATTGTATGTACCCAATTGTAAGTGCCTTATTATTTTCCTTATTATCCTGTAATTAGCAATGTTAATGTGTTTGATGTGTAGCAGAGTGTGGAGTGTGATTGCTGCAGTCGGTTTGTGTGGAAAAGAGTGCGAAGTACTGAAGTATTTATTCTGATGGATTGGTGGAGATTTTGGTACTGTAGTGTTCCATGCAGATAGTGTTTGCTCAATTAGAATTGGCCCAAATGTCTAATCACATGGATGACCTTTATACAGTATTACAGATGTAAATCTTTTTTGTGACACAACAAATAATAAAAGTGAATTATAGATACACTAATTAATCGCATTGTATGTTATTATATCTTGTTTTATATAAGCTTTAATAAAGATTTAGAGTGAAGTGATTTAGGCCCTAGGAAAGAGTTACAATGGCTATGCGGCTTTTCTCTCCAATTTTCTTCGCTTCAGGCTGACCATAATCATGCGAAACCAAATATGTGATAAATAAAATTTCTAAATATGGTTGCAATTAGTTATCCCTCGCAATGGTAAATGATCTCTACGTCTAAAATCATACCAATACAAGGAATCACAAGCCGAATGATATATCATAACACCTTGCTGAAAGCCCCTCAGCCCTCAATACCCGTGTGGCCCAAATTAGCCCCAAATGATCTACCAGCAATGGAACATATGAAGAAGTGGATCTTTCCAATGTACAACTTTCCTAAGCAATCTCCCTGCTGCAGAAATAAATAAGATACATGCACTCATTCATACCAACGCAAGCAGATGGATGAGGAGATGGCCACAAATCAGCCCACGAGCACACACTTTTTAAGCTGTTTGCTTTCCTAGCCATGACAACTGCCGGGTAGCCGCCAACCATACTAGTTAAAGTAAGAGCGAAACCTGGTAATTTATTTGCCAAACCAGATGTGGAAAAAGCTCACCCTGACAGATGAGAGCTGATTAACATCTTGTCGTGTGCAAAAAGGAAAAAAAAAAAACGTAGTAAACATGTTGTATAGCAGGCTGTGGCAGCTCATGCATTCAATTATCATCTTAAAAACACACATAATAGGAGATGCTAATTTCTTCTTAAATGTGACTTGAATAATGCTTTATATAATATCTGCATTATTATGATAATTCTGTTTAATAGTAGCTAAACCCAAAAATTACAATTCATTCAAAAAGGTAAAAACATTTATTTTTGAACATCTTTACTGTTCGCTGCGTTTTTTATTAACAGGTATGACGAACATGCCTTTGCACATTGCAGAAAAATCTGATAAAGACTGTTTTCCTTTGTTTCAAATACCACATTTTTCATTTTATACATTTTACCTAAAATGCATCTGTTTAAACATCTGTCTTTCTCTCTATTTTGCAGGAATGCCAGGGGTCCTGGCTCTAGCTGGCTTACTCCTGGTGCTCCTCATCCCCAGTGCCAGGTCAGAGTCTGCAGAGCTGAGGTTCCAGGGCCAGACAGAATTTGTGGTGAATGAGAGTAGCAGAGCTATAGTACGCCTGGTGGTGGAGAGGGTCGGAGACCCCATCAATGTCACTGCCCTAGTCCTGGTAAGCTCTTCCGAACCAGATCAGGTTCTAAGAGAAGTAACTCTAGCTGTAGGAGCAGTACATGTACATGTAGTTGGTGCTGTCTTGTAGACGTGAGACTTTACAAGTGTAGGTGTGAAGGAGTGGTATCAATACTGGTCTCCACACTGAATAAGTAATAATTATCCAAGGCTTTGTCACATTTAGGTAATTTAGAGCAGTACTCAGACTGATAAAATGCAAAGGATACAAGACGTTTTTTTGCGTCCCATAATAGTCAAGAAGATCTGATCTAGGAGTCAAATTTTTCATATTATAGATAAATTAGAGGGAAATGTTTCTCGTGCCCTCAGTATTGTTGGGAATCTGTTCACAATGGCACAGCTATCTGTGGACAAGAGACCAACTAGGCTGGGAAGACTACAAACTCTCGCCCGTCTATTACAGTGACACCAACCAGTCATGTTCTCACAAATGCAGAGGAGGGAAGTTCTTTCCTCAGAGTGGCTGGCTATGCGATTTTGTAGCACGAGCAACAGTTCAAAGAGATGGAAATAAAATGGGCCAAATGACCAAATAGGGCGAGTGGTGTAAAAAAAAAAAAAAGAAGTGTAATAGGTTTGATAAGTGATGGGAAAATAGTCCATTTTAAAATTCATTCATTCATTCATCTTCTATACCGCTTTATCCTGTATTTAGGGACGTGGGGACCTGGAGCCTATCCCAGGAGGCTCTGGGCACGAGGCAGGGTACACCCTGGACAGCGTGCCAATCCATCGCAGAGCACACACAAACACACACACACACACACACACACACACACACACACACACACACACACACACACACACACACACACACTCATTCAAATTTAAAAATTAGAATGAATTATTCTTTTTTTTATTTTGCCATTACCAAATTGCCTATATTGTACAATGCTTGTGCTTGTCCCCTGTGGTGGACTCGCACCCTACCCAGTGTGTACCCTGTCTAGTCTCCTAGGCTAGGGTCCAGGCCCCTGCGACCCTGTTCAAGGTAAGCGGTATAGAGAATGAATGAGTGAAAGTGAAGATGCAAACAGACAAGCTAGTAGGTTGAAAGAAAAAGTCATCAAAAAAAATGTGTCCAAAGAAAATACAGATTATACAGCAGATAAACTTTAAAAATAAAACAAGTTTATTAGAATAAACCAGTTATTTCCTCTTAATGCCTTTCTGTAATGCCACTGGAGGAATAAATGCAACCTGTCTGAGGTTTTGGTGTTAACAACAGACTTTAACAGTGATGGTCAAACTGTACTGTAGGTAAATGATCCTGTACTGTAGCTCAATTCATCTGTCAGTGGCAATTTTTACAGTTGAAGGCACAACATTCTAAAAAGAAAATGTGTTACACAGCTGTGTCAAGCAGATGTGCATGTTGCATTACAAGCAGGATTTCTACAGCCAACTATCTGCATGCTGCTGCCTTTACAGCGCACTGCTGTGCACACCTGGGCATAATTAACGTAACAACGCAAATCTGCCTACTGTTCAACAAAGATTGCTAAATGTCATGCTAAGCATCCTAGTGTAGCTCCTTAATCAAATCATTCATCGCGTACGTAGCAAGAAAGGAAGATGTTTGACCTTTTTTATTTTTACTGTGAGTTTTGGTGGGTGGCATTATTGTAAATGCTAATTGACATCCAGATGGAAGCGTTCTGTGTGGGTAAAACTTGCATAATCTAAGAATTTCCCACTGTCTGTGAATTCTTTAAAGCTGCAGCTTTGCACGTCACGCATCAAGTAGTAGTTACATCTCTGTGAGACTGTTTGATTCATTACTGCAGATTAACGAATATTAAAATGAAGATTATTACTTTGATTCATGTACAGGATTGGTTTCAAATATAACCAGCTGTAGATTTATATTTGGGGTAGAAACTTATTTACATACACTGTTATTGGCCATTTTCCAATTTGGGAGTCCAAACTAGGCAAAGAATGGGGACTCCACCTTTGATGGAATTGCTTGTGACAGTAGTAAAAATGTGGTTTGTGGTGTTGCAGCTGCAGGGTGAGGACACTGGAGACTTTGAGGCCACCACTGCAGCTGCTTTCCTTCTGTCCTCCGAGTCAAGCAAAACCATCTTCATCGCCGTGAAGGATGATGATCTACCTGAAGCTGACGAGACGTTTGTGTTTAATCTCCGACTCCAGGTAAACTTGTGTCTTTGTGTTTTTGTGTTCATTTAGAATTAAGTAATGCTTTCCTGTTGACGACAGAATTTTTGGAATCCTTTTTTAAATTGAGCATAAATTATACATTTATGTATAAAATGAATAAGATTGGATGGAGAAAAAGGAGAAAAATCTCTTACCAGTAGGTGGTTAGCTACCTGCTATGTCCGTACCATTTATCACAGAATAATAAGGATTAAAGAGAGGTACATTTCCTGAAGAAAATGTGAGTGGTGCTTGACGTGGCGAAACTCCTGTCGGTGGCGGAGGGGGGAGGTGGGCTGATGGTGTGGGGTGTGTGTGTGGGGGGGGGGGGGAGTTCTAATGAGTGTGGCTATCACGCACACTCCTCTGTGACAGACACAGAATTCTCATGTCTATACAACGTATTATACTCATGTGGCTGTGTAAAGACACCATACCATGTTGAATTTGACAGTGGCATGAGCATTTAGGGAAAAATCTAAATATTTCATAAAACTTAAACTGCTGTTGTGAAAAAACTGTAAAAGATAACGAGACACGGACCCGGTTCGTAAAAGCCCACAGTCTTCTCACCCGTATAAAGTTTGAATGCCGACGCAACGACAAAGTGTGGCCGAACGGTAGGCCTCCAAAACGGCCTTGGTCGGCACCTTTTTTAGAGCCCTTTCCCATTGAAATGAATGGGGGAAAAAAGGGGTAGTCTTTTGGGAATTCTGGGTAAACCGTGCGACGAATCCCTACCAAAAGTCATAGCACCCCATTCCCGAATAAGACGCACGATATGACACCTCAGTCAAGGGTCTAAGACAAACGGTGAGGGACCAGCGGTTAATTGCCCCCTGCTGGGGCAATAAACAGCCCAGCCCCTCAGAGACGTCACTTCACACCCCTGCCGGATAAGACGCACGATATGACACCTCATTTATGGGCCTACGACATACGGTGTTGTTCTAGCAGTTAATTGCCCCCTGCCGGGGCAATTAACCGCCCGCCCTCAGTAGTATGATATAACCCCATGCCTGACTGAGGCGAACGGTTTGACACCTCATTCAAGGGTCTACGACAAACGGTGCTCGACTAGCGATTAATTGCCCCCTGCAGGGGCAATAAACCGCCCAGCCCCTCAGATAGGTCACAGCACACCCCTCCCGGATAAGACGCACGATATGACACCTCATTCATGGGCCTACGACATACGGTGTTGTTCTAGCAGTTAATTGCCCCCTGCGGGGGCAATTAACCGCCTGCCCTCAGTAGTATCATATAGCCCCATGCCCGAATGAGGCGAACGGTTTGTCACATTATTCAAGGGTCTACGACAAACTCAGGCAAAGCTGATCTCAATTTTAAGTCTATGAGTGGTCAATTGCCCCCTGCGGGGGCAATTAACCACCCCAGCCCTGAGAACAGACATTGCACCCCATTACCAAACAAGCTGCACGGGTTGACACCACAATCAAGGGTCTACAAAAAACACAGTCAAAGCTGGTCTCAATGCTAAGTCTATGAGCGGTCAATTGCCCCCTGCGGGGGCAATTGACCGCCCAGCCCTGAGCAAAGTCATAGCACCCTACCCACGGATAAGCCGCACGATATGGCACCTCATTCATGGGTGTATGACAAACGGTGCGGGAATAGCGGTTAATATGTTAAGTCTATGAGCGTTTAATTGCCCCCTGCGGGGGCAATTAAGCGCCCAGCCCCTCAGAAAAGGCATAGCACCCCACCCCCGAAACAGCCGAGCAGTTTGACACCTCATTCATGGGTGTAAGACAAACGGTGCTGGAATAGCGGTTAAAATGTTATGTCTATGAGAGTTTAATTGCCCCCTGCGGGGGCAATTAACCGCCCAGCCCTGAGAAAAGTCATAGCACCCCACCCGTGGACAAGCCGAACGATTTGACACCTCATTCACGGGTCCATGACAAACGGTGCGGGACTAGCCATTAAAATGGTAAGTCTATGGGCGATTAATTGCCCCCTGCGGGGGCAATTAACCGCCCAGCCCCTCAGAATAGGCATAGCACCCCATCCCTGAACCAGCCGAACGGTTTGACACCTCATTCATGGGACTGCGACAAACTAATTCTTCGATAAATACCCCATTATAAGTCAATGGGGCAACTTTGGGGACCTCCTTTGCCCCGGGGGTAGAACTTATCCCCTTGTGTGGGGTATCCTCTGACAAAGGTTGCAAACCTCTTCAAAGGTGGTGAATCTCACGTTTCTACAAGATTCCCTCTCCGCGCTACAATCCGTCAAAGTTGGCCTCCATGTTAAGTCAATGGGATTTTCGGGGTGGTTTATTGCCCCCTGCGGGGGCAATAAACCACCCACCCCTTAGAAAAGTCATAGCACCCCATTCCCGATTAGGCCGGACGATTTGACACCCCATTCATGGGTCTAGGACAAACGGTGCGGGACTAGTTACGCGCCAAACTTTTGCACGGAAGAAGAATAAAAAAAAAAAAATAATAAGTATGCAAGATAACAATAGTGATGCTTTTCAAGCACCACTAACTAGAGTAAAATTATAGCAACTATCAAAAAAAAAGCTATCAAAAACATGCAGTTCCTTAAATGACCACTACTCCAAAAATGAGTCAATCCCCTTAGAGCCCCATGAATCCATTAGTTACTTTTACAGTTTTTGTCTCCATAGCTAAATTCTCCCATTCATGACAACTACACAAGGGTGAATTTAATGTAACTCATAAGTTGCTTCAACGGCTAGTAGCTTAACTTAGCACAAGACATGTAGGATGATGTGGATACAGGATGCTACACAGGATGATGTGTAGGGTATGAATGATGAGATCAGAAAATGCAAAGTACTGTAATTCTATCATATAAATGAATGTTAGACACATTAGCATTTTATGTAAAGGTGATAAAGTTTAGGCGGAGTAAGCTCCTGCCATGATGCTGATGACCAGAGCTCCCAGGTTGAGCTTCCAAACCGCTCTTCAGGAAACCTATGCATGACGTCATGAATGGGTTTGTCCTTTTCTTATACTATCTGTGATATCCAGTTTGCTATTACTGAAACAACAATGTTCTAGTAATAGCAAATGTGGTGCTTTTATACAAAGTGATGATTTCAACTGCACTATTCAGCTGCACTAGTTGTGATGTGTAGAGCATGCTGTTTTGGTACTGTATGTCTTCCGCTTGAAATGAATTAATGTGAAACAGCATATTAAAAAAAATTCTTCAGGTACATTTGTAGTGATCTCAATCTCACCCCCCATGTTGAACCCAGGCACGCCTTTGGATTGTACTGTTAGTGTCAACATACCTACAAAGAAAAAGCGGGCAGAACTTGTTACAGTCATATCTAACAAGACATTTTTTTACCAAGTCATCATTTACCAAGTCTTTACCTTCAGCTGAGGAAAACAAGGTTTACGTTGTCATATCCTGGTATTTGAAGGCATTCATTTTCTCAAGTTTGCTTCAAACATCAGCCACAAAATAGGCCCAAAGCATCTATGATTCATCACCATATTATGAGTTGTAGGTTTTTTTCTCTGCATTCCACCATTTTTTGCCAAAATGCTGACAGTGTTCATCTGATTAGCACTACATGATTTTTGATGCATTACGAATCTTTGGTTTAGTAATGAGATCACTATTACTACTGTATATGAGGGAACAGTTCTTACATTATTGTATCAGACCATGGTAACTACATTTCCTAGTAGATGTTTGTGCTTTTTCAATTTCTGACTTTTATATACTGCAGTAGCTTGTATCCTGAGTAAACAAAGCTGCTTTTTTATTATTAATGCTTAATAATCTCATGGTGCCAAGAGCATAATATCTCCTCTCAAAATGAAAAAGGAAGCCAGATATATTTACCACTGCATAAAAATGAGTCATGGCCATGTTTCTGTACTGCTGCTAGCCAAAAATCAATCTTGATGTTGTGCTTAATTCACTTTATGCTTGATGTATTATTGGCAAATTCAGAGCATCCCATTCATTGGTAATTACCGTAGTATTAAATATTTTATTAGGTGAAATATGTTCCAAATTTGTGTTGTTGCCTTTTTTAAATACAGTACAAAGGCTGCAGAACCTAATTCGAAAGTTGACCAGTGATCTCATTGAATTGCAGTTTTATTTGTAGCACCGATGACATTTGGTGAGGTAACTCATAAGTTGTCTAGGGCTGCAACAACTAATCGATAAAATCGATAATTATCGATAATTATCGATAATGACATTTGTTGTCAACGAATTCCGTTATCGATTAGTTGGGCTGCTCACGTTACTGAGGAGCGCGACCACAAGATGCACAAATACACAAAGATACACGCAGATACACAGCCGCTCGTGCAATGGCGGTTACAGAAGCATCTGCAGGACAAAGCGTGCGCCCCAAGTCCTCCAAGGTATGGGAGCAATTTACCTTAAACGCCTCTAAGAAGACGGTATCCTGCACTCTATGCAAGATCGAGCTTTAATGGCGTGGCAGTCCCACAGTTATGAACGAACACTTAAAAAGAAAACATGTTGGTGTTACGGATGGCGAAACATCAGCAGAGTAAGTAACAACTGTATCTCTTCATCGTGTAAAAGTTGTATAGTTTAAGGGCTTTTGTTTAAACTGTTTGCTAACTTCGGGACAGTCGTTCACTTGCTACTCGCTAGCATCACATTGCGCAATCACCTCATGAGCAATAGTGATTAGTTAAATTGCGCTACTGTAGATTATCTTAAATTACACGGTGCGAATAACAGCAGAATATTACATTTAGTGATTGTTGTGGTTTTCAGTGAATGCAAATACTGTTACATTCGTAACTATTAGCATTTTGCATTTCTACAGTTTTTTTTATAGTCCACTACAAAGTTAACTTGTTAACTAGCAAATCTGTTTTCAAACAAAATTTACTGTGGTTTTACTTATGCATATATTATTTTATTATACAAAATTACCTTATTTTAGCTGTTTATATCTTAACAACTGAATATACTGTATACTGTGTATATACTGTACATATATATATATATATATATATATATATATATATATATATATATATATACACACTACCGTTCAAAAGTTTTAGATCACTTTCTAACTCCATGATGGTTCCTGAATTTTATTTCTTTCTACATTGTAAAGGAATGCTGAAGACGTTCAAACAATGCATTAATCTCCTTTGAACAGTTTCTGCTACTTATATATATATATATATATATATATATATATATATATATATATATATATAAATAACACTGTCAACTGCAATTATTGTTAAAAACAAAACAAATGTTGGTATGTTATAATATATACGTAATTATAAGCAAAACATCAAATTAAAGAAGCTTTTATCCGATTAATCGAAACATAATCGCCCAACTAATCGATTATCGAAATAATCGTTAGTTGCAGCCCTACAGTAGGTTACACACTGTACATACTTAATGTATCATTTATTTTGAGCCATTTTTTTATGCACTTCTTTCAAACAGCTCTTTGTGATGGTGTTGCTTTTGAATCTTAACAAATGCATTGGGCTCTTTCTAGCATTCATAAATGCAGAAATACATACATATATATATATATATATATATATATATATATATTTTTTTTTTTTTTTTTTTTTTTACAACAAATCACACTCTTTGCATTCCAAGAATTAGTTTTTCTTCATAATCCATTAGATCTTTACTGACTGTGAAATGCATGGCAAGTCTAGAGCACAAAGACGGGTCTATAATGCAGCATGTTAAAACCACTAAGATTAAAAACACCTCGGTTTGCGGTTGCACTGTGCCACTGGGTTCCACAAAGTGGGTTGCAGGGTAGATTGGACTTGTTTGCTCATGGATGCTTGATTGGATTGGGATCTGGGCAGTTTGAGGGCCAGGTCAGCAGCTTTTGGTACTTTGCCTGCAACTTTGTCTTTTGGTTCTTGTCTATCATTGCCAGCATTAACCTTATTTCAGTGATTTGTGTTGCATTGGCTTTTCTGTGGGCTCAGACATCATGGGCATCCAAGGCATCATGGGCATGTCAAGGGTGAGCCTTGGATGCCCATGATCCTGTCACCAGTCATGTTGCTGTTATGGCCGATCAGTGTAGATTCCATCAAATAATGTGGCAGCTGCACGTTAAGCTGCTCTTTTTAAAGCTGATGCGGTTTTGGGCTGAACTTCCTTATGCTACAGACATTGTAACTGAGAGTGAGTAGCAAGTTAATTATTTAAAGAGAATATTTAAAGATGATAAGACAGTTTATTAAGCATGAAAGCTAGCAATAAAAGGAACTAAATAACAGCTGCAAACAACTGTGCACTTAGAAAGCTCTTTATACCTCTCTCCATTTTCGCTCCCAATCTGTGTGTGTTTCTGGAAATGTATTACGGAATCTGAAATATGAAACATATGAAGACTAGAGGGCACATTTTATGAACTTATTATTTCTTGTAATTTTGAGGATTTTACAAAGAAAATTCATAAAGATAAACACTTTGCCTAGGTGTTTTTGTTTGAATTGTATTGATTTTTATATGAATTTTCTTGTAAGCTGCCAATAATTCTGGAGATGACTGTAGCACTGGATTCTGGAGCACTGGCTGCCATTCTTCTCTTTAGGAGGTCTACAGTATGATGTCAATGATTTCTTTCTTTAGTTTTTGAGTGCATATGTGACCATCTGTGACCTTTTTTTTTTTTTTACAGACTTCCCACTTAAAATCTATCTAGCGCACTACAGATCTCTCTTGTACTCTTGTTCAAAACAGAAGAATCTCAAAGTGATTCCAGGCATGACCTAACTGAGTGCTTCTCATTTTTCAACTCTGGTCAAAGGACCCATAATCCCTAGCATGGCCTTTGATGTCTTTTCTATAGCTCCCTTTTCAGGTTGAAGTCATGCCACTTCAGCAGCATGACTGCCTTAAGCATCATCTTCTTGTGAGAGGAAACCCATAGTGACAGGCAAAACTTCTCTGACTGTTAGATTAAAGGGAAATGATGCCTGGCAAATCAGTAGGAGAAAATCACTGGCCTAGAATTAAGCTTCCAGTGACTGAAGAAGAAAAACAGAAATGGTGAAGAGGGGTGGAAAATCAAATAAAAAGGAATATACCTAGGTGAAAGTATTCGAAAATCGTACCCAATTAAATGCCTAAAATGCACTCAAGTGAAAGTCACATGGGTGCGAATCTTAAATACAGTTAAGTATAAAAAATTTTTTCTTGTCTTTTAACTCATGAGATGTTTTTAGAAGCAAAGTATGTAAAAACATTTAAGGCCACAATGCTGTTTTGCCTAAAACTATCATTCAATCTTGTATATTATGATACACAGTTTGCCTATACTGTAAATGAATCCAACATAACATATCCAATATTTGCTTGTTTCTAGATTGGATTTGCTGGCTAGTCAATAAAGCCACTGAAACGGATGCTTGTCAAATCTGGAATTAGCATAGAAATAGGCTAACTTAAATATAGACAGGAAAAATGAGCAAACTCAGTTTTAGAGTCTACAGTACTTACTTCAGCATATTGAAACATTTTCCTATATTTGGGCCAGGACACTCGTCCTCAAGTTCCAAACTGCAGTGTTGTGGCTTATACATATTCACACGCACTTGGGTAGCTATAGCATTACATCTATTCTGTATCATGAGAAGCTCAACAAAGATGAAGGACTGGCACGATGAACATTAACGTACTTCAGTGGATATTAAACTGAGCATGATACAGTATGTAGACACACAGGACACTATATGGACCAAAGTATTTGGCTAAACCTGCAATGATATTGTATCCAAATACATATTCTTCAATAAGGAGTCTTTCCCCCCTTTTGCAGCTATAACAGCTTCCACTCTACTTGGAAGGCTGTCCAAGATTTTGGAGTGTTTCTGTGAGAATTTGTGCCTATTCATTCCGTAGAGCATTTATAAGGTCAGGCACTGATGTTGGACGAGAAGGCCTGGCTCGCAATCTCCTTTCCAGTTCCTCCCAAAGGTGTTCGATGGGGTTGAGGTCAGGGCACTGTGAGGGCCAGTCAAGTTCTTCCACAACCACCTGATCAAACCATAGGTGCGTTCCAAACGGCCTGAAGCATTAAAAAAATAGAGCTCGAAAAAGGATTTATATATTTATTATCATTATTATAGAGGATGACATCATATTTAAAGGACACAAAAATTTACATTTTAAATTAATCAATTAATCCTTAGTATTTTACAATATAGGCTAGTGGCTAGTTCATCTTTAATAATAATCTTTTTTTTTCAAGTTATACAGGTTTCAATAGTATATCAGTTTTTGTTTCAATAAATATTGAATATTTAATGTCTGTAGTGTGAAATTTCCACAGCAGCAGCAAAAGGTATTTGAGGTGCTTATGTTACCATGGTAACGCAAAAGTTAAGTTACATCTACACTGGTGACTTTCTAGGGTGTTCCGAATGGTGGAGTTTTGTCGAGGGAAGTTCCCTTCACCGACATTTCCTGCAAACGGAGCAGGGAGCACCCTGTGAAGTATAGAAGGCGTGGTCAAATGTAGCTAACACAACTGCTTTCCACAGACAATGTGTATATCCCATGTCTTTTGAACAGAAAGTTGTTAGCTCTCTTGACTAGTTTGAGTTTTACTTTTATTGTAAAGATTCTCATGAAGTACATCATACTGCACATCCAGTCCTAGTTATAGATCAAAGCATCTGAAGGAAGAATATATACAGATTTTCAGACAAAAAAAATATTGGTTATAAAGAACTTTGTGTGCAAGTAAAAAACAATTTGTTGAAATACGTAAGTGAAACATTTTAAATGACATTTATCTTCTTTTGCAGTTGAACTGTTCACTTGCACGTTGTGCTCGACAGAGACCCTGCTTAGCTTATGGTTCCATAAGCAGTTGTCAGGATTTGATTAATGATGTTAGTTCTCAGTTTTTGGTCTTCCTGTCAGTTATTGACAAATGAGCCTCAGACTGGCACAAAGAGGACAGAAGTCAGGGCTGCTGTGGTACCATGAGCCTTATCTTAGTGATGCAAAGTAATTACTGTTATCAACAACTTCCTATCAAATTAGAGTTGGTCGACTGTACAGATTTCCTCCATAACATTTCCACAGCATTATATCAAGGTTAACAGAATTATTCAAATAGGAATTTGATTTGGTCTATGGAGCAACTCTACCAAACAGACATAAATGGCAACTAAACTTGTATGAAAGTACAAATATCTTTTCTGCAACACCATCAAATGCTTCTCAGCCACCCTCACACTCACACACACACATCCACCCACATACACATGCACATGAGAGAATTCACCACCATAAGATTTCTGATATCTTTTACCAGTTAATAAAAAAAATCTAAAATAAGACTATTTATTTATTTATTTATTAGGATATTATATTTTACAGATGATACTCTAACACAGCATTCAGAGACAGTGGTTTAGAAATGAATAGATTCTTTAAGGATGTTTGTTTAGGACCAGGTCATTATATTTAGGGACATGCAAACCGGAATGGCTATGAGGAAAGGGCGCATGGTGCTGTGATTGAAGTCATGCTCGGCAGAAAGGATTGTCCGGGTGTATGTGTTCAGTGTCTGTGTGACTGCTGCAACCAGAGCTCAGTGCATAAAAGAATGCTTTGTTACAGCTGGGAACAGCCTCACTGAATACACAGCTGAATGCAGAGGTTTGCACAACAGTTAATCTCATAGCTGTATTTTTTCCGGTTCTTCTGTACTGTCTTTTATGTCTTCTGTATCTCTCATTTACACATATACTGTTGTTTTGTTCTCTCTGTTATAATACAGTAAGTAACTACTGCAAGACCATAACCCTAACTACAAAAATGAAAAAGATATCATATGACCTTTTTTTTTTTTGCAAGTTGCATGCTGTGTTAAAGAAAAAAAAAGATTTCCATGTATTTACTAGAGTATGACATGATTTTTCATATTTTTCTTGTCATTGTGGTGAAATTTGGCCCTTTCAAAGAAACTAACACACGTAAACATGTATATTTGTCTTATCATCATGTTCCACTGGCAAGATGAACCTAAATTTAACCTGAACCTTCAGTAAGCGAAAGAAAAGTATTTGGCTCGTTTGGTTATTTAAATAGAGGCTGCAGTTATGTATTGAAAAAAAAAAGGGTTTTCATGTGGGAACCAGCCAAATGTCTCCTCAAGGTCGAAACTGTCAGCTACTTCTAATATCAGTGCAGGAGCATCTCCTTCTTTTTCTTTAATTTTCTCTTTTTCTCGCTCTCTCTCTCTCTCTCTCTCTCTCTCTCTCTCTCTCCCTCTCACACGCACACACACAAAACACAAAACGTAAACAATCCTACGTCTAGATCTGACCTGTTAAAAGAGTTGCTTTGATGTTTTTTTTTCGCAATTAGAACCTAGACCTGTTCAAATTTACACTCAACACTATTTACATGATGCTCTATTTTTATAATTTTTTTGCATATAGGCTAACCGATGTAACACTCATGTAATTTCAGAGCTCATCGAATGGTGTGACTATTGGAACTCCAAACACGGCCAGGATCACTATCTTGTCCAATGACAATGCCTTTGGAATTATATCCTTTAACTCAGTAAGATTTTTTTTAACATTATAACTATTTTATTATCATATTGTATATGTACTTTTTCATGATGTATATCTGTACATACTAGTGATGGGTTTTTCATGAATGATTCGTTCTTTTTGAACATGACTCAGAAGAATGAGTTGTCTCAGAGAGTGATTCGCATGCGCAATGCATCGCAAAACCTCAAGTAGGGTTTGTACAGGAAACAGAAATGAGTAGTTACCTTTGAGTCTTCTAGTCCAAGTCGTTCATTCTTTTTTCACTGCAGACGCTATGCAGTGCAATAGATTTAAAAAACAAACGATTCGGACTAGAAGACTGATGAGAAGAACCATTCAATTCTGTTTCCTGTGTAATGCACTGCATAGCGTCTATGAGAGTCACGTGACAAAAGAATGAATGATTCGGACCAGAAGGAACTATAGCTAACATTTGTGTAAGTAGACGTGTTAGAAGTCTGTTTATTAAAAATTAAACATTTCATTTTATTTCTGATCAAAAAATCTAAATAAATTAAATGAAAAGCTTCGTTCATTTTGATGAACTAGATTCAAAGAGCTGAGTCACTAAAATGATCCAAACCTCCCATCACTAGTACATACCAAGACTGCCAGCTACAGCTGAAAGTTACCACGGTGACTCCTGGAGAAAGTTGTTTTTGCATGTTTATTGAAGGCAATTAAAATCTAAGGGGTTTAAGGGGATCTAAGGGGGAGATGCGGAAATGAGACTTTGAGGAGGTGGTGAGGGTGGAATGCCTTTGCAGAGGAGTTGTTCAGGTGGGAGTCTCTTGGGTTGCTAGGCTGAGTAAAAATACACACATACTGTAAGCACTTTACTGAAGGGAATAACTTGTCAATGAAAGTTTAGATATTGTCATGAAACTACAGTACATTATGCTGCCATCTCGTACTCAGCCCTATTTTTATTTTTGTCAAAAACTGACAATCTGTCATATTAGGTTTGGCAACAAAATAAAATATATGACACTAGTAATGCATAGTGCAATAATGAAAGAATTGGCCTGTAGTTCGAGCTAAAGCTGCTTATACCCCTATCTCACCTATGCGGTTTGACTCACGGTGAGATGCGGTGTCGGGCCCCGTGAGTTGCCGCGATTGCCCGCCAATGTTCCGCTTACGTTCCGCGAAGTTCGCCAAGGTCCGCAAACTTCCGCAAGGACCGGCAAAAAAATTTAACATTTTTTTATTTTTCGCGCAGAAAGATGGAAACGTACTCACAACGGCAAAAACTCGCGGTGAATCATAATGAACCGTATTTATGGCCACCGCGCGAAACCGCATAGGTGAGATAGGGGTATTAGCTCCATAATATGCATGATTTCTAAACTAATCAGTTCATCTCGATGTCAGTATATCTAAACAGTAATTTTGAGTAGTTCAGTACTCAGATCTCTTTTTTCATTCCTCAGTCCAGGGTGATATCTGTAGAGGAGCCAAAAGGCAGGAACCTGTACGTGCCTCTTACTCTTATACGAGAAAAGGGAACTTACGGGTCTGTAACTGTGAATTTTGAGGTGAGCCCTAAGAATGTTGTTCTATACTTTCCCCATTATATTTGTAGCTGAAGGACAGAAACATAACAATAAATCATTCTTACCAGATGTTGTATAATAATCTTGTTTTTAATACTCTATTAATGTATGTGATGATGAAAATGATTCCCACTGACAGATCTTTGGAGGCCCGAACCCAACCAGCGAGGATCTGAGTCCGGACAGAGGAAACCTCACTATTCCTCCTGGACAGGCAGTGGTGGGCTTTAGTATAATGATACATGATGATAAGGTAGTGTTGACTTCAGAACTTCTTGTTTTTTTTTTCTGCATTTTGTAACACTGACATGTGCAATATGTGCTAAATTAACTGCTACAGAAAAGAAAAAAATATAAGGAAATGAAATAAATTTTACCATATAGTACAGAAGGGACTAAAATGATGAAGTGGCATTTATTTTAACTTTTGGTGAACTATATTTGTTTGTTCACCAAAAGTGAACAACTTTGGCAATGAAATATATTTAATGACTTGATTCATTTCCAAAGTCTAGCTGGATTTCTGTTGAAACTGAAATGGTGGTGTGAAACAGCAAATACTAACCCAACATGTCAGAATTCAATGGCATAGTTAAATAATATTCAGGATTACAGTTTCTTTTTTGTTGACCAGACAACAACATATATAATAAAATATATTATATCAATATTGTACACCCAAAAAAGAATTGTGTAACATTTGAAGTGTACTGTATGTTGCCTATTCCACTAGTCTGGATTCCCTCTATGACAGGATAGCCACGAGAGTGAAAATACAGTAGATGTACAGTATATAGATACTTTTATCTAAGACTCAGTTCATGCTTTGTTATGTAATATTGACAAACATTACCAAACATTAATACACTTTAGTAGGAGTTTGTGTCTTTTTGTAGGCCTTAGTACCTTTGCTTCTTGTTTAAACAAGGTTCCAGAAGATGATGAAATCTTCACTGTGCAGTTGACCGGAGTAGGAGGAGGTGCCTTACTAAACCCCAACAGTACAAGTGTGCAGATTAAAATCTCTCGTAACGATGCCCCTGTGCGCTTCTCACAACCCTCTTTTGCTGTGTCTGAAAGTGCCGGTGTCATAAATCTCACTGTTACGCGCGGAAGAACCGATGACGGCTTTCTCATCGGCTCTGATGACGGAGAAGTGTCTGTCATGTATTCTATACTGACTGGCAATGGAGCAGCCAGTGCCACACTGGACCAGGACTTTGTGGACCTACAGCTTATAAGGGTGGTGCTTTTTCCTCCAAAGATTTATGAAGCAGTGCTGCGTTTTAACATAGTTGATGACAGAATTCCAGAAATTGCAGAGTCCTTTCAAGTGGTTCTTCTGGAAGAGACACTGGTGGGTGATGCAGTACTGGTGTCTCCTAGCTTTGTGCAGGTGACTATCGAGCCAAATGACAAGCCATACGGTGTGCTGTCAATCAGCATTCCTCCTTCAACACAACCTGTTATAATTAATGAAGATACAACTATGAGGTAAGGCGATTTTTTTGGCACAGTATATCTTTACTATATGGACATATTAGTATTGTACTTTTTACCAATTAAGACCATGAAATAAAAGTGGAGTCGAAACAAAATGGCAGTATAAATCTTCATAATTTACAAAACTTTCTTTCTCCAAAGGTTTGAAGGCATTACCATAGTGAGAAATGGAGGAACTCATGGTCTTGTCTCTGTAAACTGGACTATAGTACGGAACTCCACAGACAAGACCCCTGTCTCTAGTGACCTGTCTCCAGTCTCCGGAACATTGTTTTTGGCACAAGGGCAAATGAGTGTCATCTTGCCATTAAACATCACTCAGGATGACCTCCCTGAAGAAGCAGAGGCTTTCCTGCTTAGACTGATCCCTCAGTCAGTGCTGGGTGGCGCTGAAGTAGATGAACCTATGGAGGTAATTGAGGTTGATGTTCTTTGTTGGTCTATGGTATTAATGTCCAAACATGTCCATGTTGAAGGTAGTTGAACAGGAAGACTGTTCTTCATTACGGGTGCTATGATGTGAAAATAGGTAATCCCCACCCCCCGCATCTTTTGAACTATTCGCTCATGCACTGTTGGGGGTGGTGTAACACACTCGGAGGACAGCGCTATCCGCTCCTTCCGCTTGCGTGAGCTCACAGAAGCCCCTGATTGGCTGTAGAGCCGTGATTAATGTAGGAGCACTAAGTACCTCTCATCCCTCCCCATTGAGAGAGCTCAGCCAATCAGCTCTCTGCGCTCTACGGCTCTCTGGCTGCGAGAGGTTACAGCATCACCTGGGAATCGAACTACAGTAGTACGAAGTACAGATCTCCGGATGATAGGGCGAGCACTTTACTACTGCGCCACTCGGAGGCCACGGGTTGTCATTTTTTCATTGCTTTGATCAGACAGAGTATAATGTTAATCATATTGCATGTCGAAAAGAATGAAAAAGGTCAAGAACAAAACAACTACACATAAGGGATTTTCCATGAGTTTTAGTTTGAGGTTCCCATCCCAGGGGGTACAAAGTCATAATTCTGGGAAGTTATACCACCTGGGAAGTCACCACAAGTTCTTTGACCACAGGAAGTCATGTCAGGCACATGGCTCTTCCCTGAACCCTTTTGATGAGGTCTTTGAACAGTAGATCCACGATCCATTCTGCATCAAGTTAAAGTATCAAGATGAGAACTTGAGTGGTGGAGAACTGTTTTTAGATCAGTGGAAAACTTGTAATCATCTGGATCACACTTACGGGCTGAAGAGGGATGTGGTCTGAGAGCCATATGCATCTGTCTGGCATAGTGACATCAATGCAGTGTTGGGTGCATTAACCGTCACCTGTCTGTTCCATTCATGTGGTGCTAATGGAAAATAAATCTGCCAGACGAGTGCAGAAGGCCTCTGCGTGCGTTCTTTTATTAACTTTAGAACTGTTGTATCCTGATTATGTGCGAAAGCAGTGGGTAGATCAAGCCCTTGTTTACTTTTAAGCCATTAAATTGCACCAGAGCATAAATGTGGTAGATTACCCCCACTGATGCAGCACTGCTCTGCTGTACATATGGCTGGCAGGAATTGACTCAGCAGCATGTGAGGGCTGAATGGAAAGGGGCAGATTATAGCTTGTATATGTCAAGCACCCATAATTTTACTTTGAAAAATCCTTCTCAGCAAGACGCAAAATATTGAGAGAATTCTCTCGCCTAGTTCTAAAGATGTCTGGATAACTGACTAAAGGGGTAATAAAGTGGTTTGTGAATACTATTTTTGGCTGTGGGGCTTAATGAAAGAGGGAGGTTTGCTAAGAATAGCACATAGTTTTATGCAGATGAACTTACATTAGATGTGTGTAGAGAAGTGGATCTGCATTTCATGCTACGCAGATTTTATTATTAGTATGACTGAGCTCGTTTTCAATAACTTTATTGCGACTGTATGGTTAAAAAATTATTTTATTTTTTTATCATCCCCAGATGATATTCTACATCCAGGATAGCGATGATATTTATGGACGATTTGGCTTCCATCCACGTGAGAGACAAAGTATTCAGAGCCAGCCTGAGGGGCGCTTCCTATCCCTAAGCTTCCTGCGTGAAGCAGGCACTCTAGGGGAAGTGCGCTTGGCCTTTTCAGCCCTCTACATTCCTGCTGGGACACTGGATCCGGCGAGGGCTCGGGATGGCGTGCTGAATGGCACCAGTGCCAACAGTTTGCTGTTCAGTTCGGGTCAGTCGAGGGCTCAAGTCATCCTACCCATCCGGAACGACGCCTTCTTGCAAAACGGAGCACGCTTTCTCATCCAGGTACTTTCTCAACAAACCGCCAGCCATGTGAAAACATGGTCGAGTACCTCCGTGTTTTGCATGGCACTGGCTTTTAATGTTTTTCCTTACAGCCCCTGTTTATACAGTATGTCCTGTCCTTTCTTAAGACTTGGTACCACCTTGAATATCTTAACAATTTATTCTTCTTTAGTACAAGAGTCTCTCGATCAGCTTGTCTGGTAATTAGCAATCTTGAGTCATGGACATTTAAGTGGTTTGGCTTGTAGCCATGGGATTTGTATTGGTGCCCAAACAAATAACCCCTTCTTCAAGCAATGCTGAGAAATAAACACAACCCAAACACACAAAGAAAAAACTGTAGGAACTAATCAAGAGCTCATTGAAGGACTCAGACAATATACACATACTTACTTACACACATACAGTTTACACAGCAGTACTGACTGATACCTGGGAGCAGGTAATGGAAAAGTCTCACCGTATAATATAAGATCTTGTTACTTGATGTGATAAACATGAGGCAACGCTGGATGAATACCAGCTCGATATAGATTGTATTATAAAGCAACTCTCTTATATGTATTTTGATGCAGATGTTCAAAACAACAATAATTCCACCATCATCTGTTCTTTCTTTCTCAGCTGGACAGTTTGCAGTTGGTGAACATCACTCCTCCTATTCCTTCAGTGAGCCCTCGCTTTGGTGGGGCTATCAACATCTCCCTGGTTATCACGCCTGACATTGCTAATGGAGAGATCGGGTTCACCAGCAACCAGACAGTGGTGGCAACAGAACCTGAGGAGTCAAACGCCAGCATGGTATATCAGATTCTTATATCAAGTTAGAAAGGACTAACTTGATATAAAGTACATTTTTGGAACAAACAAACTCTTGTTAATTTTGCTTTTCAGTAATTGTTCCATAAATGTCAGTGTTCAAGAAACATACTGTACATGCACATACTTGTCCTGAGCAAATCCATTTTATTTTAGATCATTCTTCCCTTGAGGCGAGATGGGACAGATGGACAGGCTGTGGTTTTCTGGAGTGTCCGACCTGTTGGAGAGAACAGAGCTGACGTTACCACAAATGACCTTTCGCCTTTCACCGGATCGGTCACATTTTTATCAGGACAAAGTGAAGCAAACATCTCCATCTCCATCAAGGCAGATAATGTTCCAGAAATCAATGAAACGGTCCTACTTACATTAGACAGGTGATCTGCACTTCTTACTTTGGCCATTTAAGATGGAAGCACCGTTAACACTTGATTTGTTGGTGCAAAAGCATGATTTGGGAGGTTTTTCTTTTTTAAAGAAAACAAAGACAAGAAAGTAAAGAACAGGTTAAATTTAAACAATTAGCTAAAACAGTCACCAGTGCAAATCATATGATCTGGAGACCCTCACCTGGCAGAAACTTGACTGTTAATGCTGATACAGTACAGAACATACACTACCAATGAACATAGATTTTATTTTGGTAACCTGTTTATTATTATGTTCATTATATTTAGCAGTAAGCACCATCACCTTGCACCTCCAGGATTGGGGTTTCCAATGTTGACCATGGTCTGTGTGCATGGAGTTAGCATGTTCTATCTGTGGTTTGTTGGTTTCCTTCAAATACTCTGGTTTCCTCTCACAGTTCAAGGACACACAGTGTAGGCTGATTGGCATTTCCAAATTGTGTAAGCTTGTGTCCGGTGATGGGCTGGCACCCATTGTGCCCTAAGTTTTTTGAAATAGGCTTCTGTCCCAATGCCCCTACAGGAGTTTAATTAATAGAGGATTTAATGTTTATTATAAGTCTTCCATCCATCTAGGAACATCTGTACTCTAACCAGGGACTGTAGAGGCCAATGGTGACCATTGAATTTATCCCCATTTTGCACGATTGTGGTTGTACTTTGGACTGCAGGAGGAAACCGGAGAACCACCAAGCACGGGCAGAACATGCAAGCTCCATGCACACAGACCCAACACTGGAATTGGACCCAGGGCCTCGAGGTCCAAGGCGATAGTGCTACCAAGTCCACCGTGCTGCCATTATGTCTTAGATTATATATAATGTTCAACATACAGTACGAGTGCCTGTGAATTAGCAGTTCGTATACTGTAGGTAAAAAAATTCTTTTTTGAATAAATGTAATCGTAAACTTGTGAAACCACTGTCAGAGCTGCTTTTACAAAACATTATTTATCATCCTATGACTAATCAAACCTGAGAATTTTAATAATTTACACTGAGAATTATCAGTGTCATGATGTATGGTTTATTAGCTAACACTAAATCAGTAGCCTCTGTTACAAAAAATGTTGACTATTCTGTTGGTGTTTTGACTGATTTCAGTTTTGTCTGTTTTTTGTCTGTTTTTTATTATTTATTTATAGTTGTCTATGTGTATTGCCTGCGCATTCAAACTTTTTGTCACTTACTTCAGCCACGTATTTAGTTCTATGTACAGAAAATTGAGACAAGAAGAAGGTTCCCACAAAAGGTTTTCTGTTAATAGCAGTAAGACATGAGTGCGGTGACTTAAGCTCCCCATTCCATGTTTTTCTTTAAGTGAAGACCCCTCTCGTGTTAATGAGTTCTGACGGGAACGCTGCTTCTCCTTGCCTCCCACTCTTCCTTTGCAGGGTAGAAACTGCACGCTTTATAGTGTACTTCGGGTAAGTGTACACTGAAGAGATTTTGCCCTTTTGTGTGCTGTGAATCAGCACTTTGTGTGATGGACCTCTTTGGACTATGCCTTAACATTTCGATGGGTGAAGTCTCTTTCATCCGGGTGTGTGAAATGAAGAGAGAGGGTGTGTGCCTGTGTGCGTGCATGCAAATTGTGTGAATCAGTCAGGTCCAGAGCGTTGCTCTCTTTTCTCATTTAGCACCTAATTTACCCGCTTCCTTTATGCTCTGCTGTAAAGCCATCAGTGTTTGTATGCATGCGGTGCATCCTGTGAATACGTTTGTTTGGAATGCTGCTCCCTGTCTAGTCTTTGTCTGCCATTTTACTAATTATCTGGAGCTTGGAGCTTCAGAGCAGCCTAAGCCAAGCTGAGTTAACACACTGGCCCCCCTGCAGGGTGGTTCTATGCTTGTAGGCTGTTCCAAAACATGGCTAGTCAAAGCAGCCCCCACAAACATGTTTCAGAGATGGCCATCTACAAAAACAAACTAATCCAATATCAATTTTCACACCAATGTGTGTGCTGAATATGTATACATAAAGGTAAAAATCTGTGCTGTTCGATCATATAGGACTAATACGGAGAACCAGATTCTGAAGCCTGGTTTCACCAGCCGGGAGATCGTTATACTAGAGAATGATGACCCTGGTGGAGTCTTCGAGTTCTCACCAGTCTCCAGAGGCCCCTGGTTTATCAACGTAAGAATAACATCTCCTTGGTGCACCAGTCACATTTCGCTCTTTCAGCTGTACTTATACAAATAACCCAATTCCTCTGTATCTGTCCTCTCTACAGGAGGGACAGACGGTGGAGCTGAGAGTTATCAGACAGCAAGGCCAGCTGTTGAACCAGCTAGTGAGATACACAGTCACACCTTCCGGAAACCAGGATTTTTATGGCGCCACAGGCATCCTGGAGTTCCAGCCTGGAGAGAGGGAGGTTGTAGTGGCTCTAGTAGCCATACCTGATGGGCTTCCAGAGGTAGGAATTGTTGTATAAGCTATTCTTGAGTCTGATCTAAGAAGGTCACCAGTTAGTGTTTGTCCAATGGGGCAGGGGTAGTGAGCTGATAAGGATTATGTCAGTGATGGGGTTTCTTTTCTTTATCTTATCAGCTAGATGAGATGTTCGCAGTGGTCCTCAGCAGTCACAGCACTCCAGCTAGTCGCCTGGGTAACAACAAGCAGGTCAACATCACTGTGCGTAGAAGTGATGACCCTTTTGGGGTCATCCAGTTTATACAACCACAACTACTGTTCTCCATCAATGAAAGCAAAGGAATGGACATTCATGCAGGTATCTGTGTGTGTTATCACTTTACAGTAGGGGAATTGGAATTATTGAAATTGACCATCAATGGTCTCATTCTTGTTTTTGTACAGTATGTGGATCTTGAAAGAAAAAAAAAGTGTGCTTACAGTATGTTGATTTCTATCAACATAATTTGGAGAGATCTATGATGATATTCTATTACAGCGTCCTACCCCATTGTGAGGGAGAGGGGCCGATTTGGAAACGTGTCCGTCCTGTGGATTCTTGAGCCCACCTTCTTGGGAGACGTCACCCCAGTCCAGGGGGCAGTGGTCTTTACTGAAGGAGAGTATCTGAAAAATCTAACCCTTTTCTCCACGCCTGATGAGGTAAAACTCCTCAAAATATGAAATCTTCCCTTATTCTTTCACAACAGACAATGTAAAAACTGTTAACCTACTCCTGAAGTAATTTTGACCAATCCTGTTCAAAAATTTCAAAGAGAAAAATAGAATAAAACACATACAAAAAAATTAAATAAAATAAGCAATGCATAAGCAACACACCTCGTGAGTTCAGTACAGTACGTATGTTAAAGAGCAATAATAAAATTTCTTATTCTTTCTTATGTTTTTTATTCTTGTCAGGTGCCGGAAGATGTAGAAGAATTCACCATCGCGCTCATTAATGCAACTGGAGGCGCAAGACTGGGAAGTATTCTAAATGCATCTTTACAGATTAATAAGAACGATGATCCCATTTACTTTGCAGGTATTATTTTTAAGTTTTTATGCTAGAAATTTTTTTGTTCTACATAAACACTGAAAATTTTGATAATATTGTATTACTTATTACTTATGTTTAAATTAGATCCGGTCATACAGAGAGTCAGAGAAGGTGGTGTGGCAAATTTTAGCATTTTCAGAGCCGGACTGGCCGATTTCATAGCCACGGTCATGTACCGGTTTGAGTTTGGAGATTCGTCACCGGGAGACTTTATGCCTTTAAGTAATGATTCACTGCTAACGTTCGACTACGGGGAACGGATGAAGAACATATCAGTCGCTCTACAGGATGACGACATTCCAGAGACCGATGAGCGCTTTTATATTCTGCTGCTCAATGCTACAGGTGTGTTCAATTCCTCACATTGTAGACCATGATGTGAACAGCATTTTAATGTTGCATTTTGCTTTTGGCCAACCATGGCTCATTCAGCATGTGAAATAAAGCTTCTTTCACTGAGCGTATATGGATCTTTGCTGTGTTTGTCCATGGTGGTGAGTTGAATGTTTTAAAATACAATCAAGAGAGGCAAATAATGCACTTCATTTCTATCTGTTTCCTTTACAGCTAATTAATCCAGCACATTTGACGTTTGTTTCAATACACATAGAGATCTGTTGATTAAGCCTGACTGACCCTGAAAGCCTCCCTAATCCATGTATTGTGTAACACACACGCATACAATAGCAGGCCAGACCATAGTTGGAAGTTAATTACAGACACTAACCACTTTTTCTCTCACTGTATACATCAAAAAAACCACCTCAAGAACTTTAATCTTTCTTTGGTTTTACTCCTACACCTTATTTTTAGAGAGTAGGTTTAGATTATTACAACCTGCATCTATGTCATTGTTTAAACTGCTGTCTTTATTGCATAAAATAAGGCATTGTGTTTTACAATGCTGGTGGGATTTTAAGAATATTTCACCATATGAGGGATTTGTGTAGAACAGTTAATGTATAGCAATATCACATGAGAGGGAGTGCTGCTGTACTGAATATCAGCACTGTTGATATTCAGTACAACAGCACAACTTTGAGCGGTGGAACTAATTAACCTCGATTGGCAGAACTGTTAGTTTGAAATTCTTACCAGCACTTCATTATGTCGCCAGAAGGTGAGAAGAATAAACCATCCAGGTAGTGGACAGTCCTGACAAACATGAGAGATTTACTTTATATCTCCACTTACTTACGTAGAACATCAGTTAATTTCTGGGGTTTCCGGGGTTGAATTCCAGAAACCATTAAATGGAAAGCTAGAACACTATAGGGTGTACTGTACAATCCCTTGTTCCACACGCCAAGTAGTGCCCTTGACCAGGGATTAGAAAGTGATTTGGGATTCAGCCATGTGTTAGATTCAGCCTAGGTTGTAGGTTCAAAGGTAATTAGGAACAATTTAGAAATAAATACTAAGGACAATGACATAAAGTTATCAGATGTGTTTTAAATGTGGGTTTGGCAGGCAGCTGCTCTCCCCTCTATCTAGAACTGCGGACCGTATCAGCCTATTTTCACTCATGCCGTATACTGTAATTAATTAACGATTGTTAGAACACTTAAAAAGCAGAGTGGCACATATGGTTAAAGGTTCCAGTGCTGTAATGCTCTACAGTTCTCTTTTCTAATCAGAACTAACCGACTGAATGAATATGACTGTCTTGTGTAATATCATAGCTTTTTGCCATTTCAAATTTTCATTACTGACTGGAGACCTGTACTGTATGTGACCCTGAGTTTGTTTTGCATGCAGGAGATGCTGTGGTCTATGGAAAGGATACTGCCACAGTAGTGATTGAAGCCAATGATGATGCCAATGGGATATTCTTTCTGGATAACACTGAGAAGCCTGTGGAGGAAGGGAAGTCCAACAACTTCTAGTGAGATTTTTTTTTTTTCTCATAAACTCATGCATATACACACAACCAACGCACATGCATAAAATAAGGGCAATGACATAATTCTGTAGCATCCAACCCTCTCATTCCTGTCTGTTCTCACTGTTATTATTTTCTCCAGCGTTATTAGGAATAGAGGGCATTTTGGCAACGTCACAGTCTTCTGGCAGTTGTTTGCCAATTACACCCCTCTTGAGCTGAGTCAGGAGTTTGTCAACACATCTGGATTTATAGTCTTCACCACAGGGGAAAATACCAAGCCGATAGTACTGGAGGCCATCTCTGACAAAATCCCAGAGTTCAATGAGTTTTTTGAGCTGCGCTTAATGAACATCTCAGGTTAGCACCAGCCAGAAATTCTATATTTTATATATATATTTTAAATATTAGTTTAAAAAAGATTTCAACAGAATGATACTGAACTAGCATCGGTAGTATCACTGAACAACTGTTATTTGGGATATATTTCCTTTCCAGTGTAAGTAACTAAAACTACTTCATCATGATGTTTATGCCTGATAGTGTTTAATTTTTCCTTGCGTACTGTAGGTGGTTATCCTGGGGACGGCGGCATGTTGGCTACAAAAGACCTAAACGCTTCTGTTCTCATCCCTTTTAACGATGACCCTTTTGGAGTGTTTTCTATAGACAAGGACAACCTGGACCAAGAAGTGGCAGAAGACATCCTTTCTGTGGATGACACGTCTTCAATTATATCCTTCACTATCCTCCGCCAGCAGGGAACTTTCGGTGATGTCCGTGTCTCATGGGAGATCCTTTCCGAAGCCTTCCCGCAAGGTCTTCCACCGATCCAGGACTTTATCTTGATGGCTACATTCCCTGAAGCTGTCAGGCTCCAGCCTAATGCCAGGAGGCACCATTCTGCAACAGATGCCTTCTTCTTTTCTGGCGTCCCTGGAAGTTATGGAACCATTACCTTAGAAGCTCAGCCAAAGGATATTCCTGACAAACTAGCTAATTTTACATTCTCAGCCTGGCTTATGCCCAGACCCAACACGGATGGGTTTATTGTTTCAAAGGGAAACGGCAATGGAAGTATGCATTACGGATTAAAAGTCCAGACGAACGAGTCACATGTTAGTGTGATGCTTCATTACACAACCACTGGCTCTAACAGCACCCAAGTGGCAAGAGCCACAGCAATGAAATTTGTTGAAGATAATGTATGGGTTAATGTCATCGTTGCAGTGGAAGATGGAATTATTGAGTTTTATTTGGACGGGAAACTAATGCCTGGAGGAATCAAGAGCCTTAAAGGAGAAGCCATTATGAATGGTATGTAAACTGGGTCTGTTTTAAGGTTAGGATCTAGTACTAAACAATGTTCTATAGCGTTACTGTAGGCCTGTTGTCTTACTTCAAAACTGTCAAGTATCAGTCTCAGGAGAAGACAATTATGTTTTTCCTGGACCATCTGGCATTTAAAGTCTTTCATCAAACTATATTGTTTCTAAATGTGTCCTTGGAATTTAACACCCCCAATCAGGACTATTTTTCTCACCACCACTTTATACTTTATTATTGCGAGACTTCAGTCCAGTAGTCAGTCAAAACAAGTGTTGTTTAGCTTCCTCCAGTGCCTGTGGTCCACATCTGGCAAGAGTCTGTTGTGTAAATTTGGTGCTTTTGTCTGAAATTTCTCAGTGCACTCATGCTTCAGCGAGTATGCAAGTGCTACTGGACATTGTTAGGCCGAGATGAAAGCAGCTAGTCGTTGTCTTCTCGAGTAATGGGAAACAATGTGGCTTTTGTAATATAGTGAAATTTCCTAGGGAGACTTCCGTGGCGTTTCTTTTATTAGTTTCAATCAAAGACATGTAAACAGTTCACGTATTTGACGTTGTATTGGGTTTATAGTTTAATAAATAGTAGCAGGTTTTGTCAGTGCTCACTCACGCATATTTCCTCAATTTGTACAGTCGTTGTAGAGATATTAATACCAGCGCCTCGTGAGCCTACCCTGATCAGAATTATGCCTTATATTTCAGGTGTTTTGTGAAGTGTATCTATGATTATGGATTTTATATTATAAATTGGCACTATTCGTACTACAGTACATGTGTGTCTTTTGCTAACTCCTTCCAGATGCGGCTCCCATAAGCATCGGCTCAGACCCTGACGGCCGCCAGCTCTACACGGGTCTGCTGCAGGATGTGCGCCTCTACTCCATCAGTCTCAACCAATCGGAAATCCGAGAGCTCCACGGCCAGCCAGCGAAGAACGACTTCCGTAATGTGGCTGGATACTTGGAGTATTGGCAGGGAGAGAAGCTCAAATCGTTTGTCGTGGAAACACGCGATGACCGCGAAGAAGAGGGAGAGGAGGTCTTTTACCTGCAGCTGGTGGCCGTTCACGGCGGAGCACGTCTGCCCATGCCTCGCCCTACAGCTAGGATCAGGATTATGAAGAGCGACAATGCTAATGGGTTGTTTGGGTTCACTGGCACGTGCATTCCTGACGTAAGCATGCAGTGCTTTACCATTTACTGTTATATGCATGTATCTGGATGTATCATTTAAAAAAAGAAAATTAGATTGAATATTTAAAATAGATAAAACATTTTCACAATGTAAAATGTCTCAATTACTTATATTTTGACTTTGCTTAAAAATAACTACTGTCCATGTATCTTCTCTACAGTATCCTTCCTTAGCATCCCAGAGAATTAGTTGATTAAATAGACATTATCAGTGTTTGCTTTGGCTCCCTAGAAAGCATGTAACGCGACCCCCTTCGGTTGTGAGTGCATGTCCTCATGTATATTTGATTTGTCTTTACGCCTGGTTGGAAGGAGTTCGCGTTGGTCTCTTTAGATTGGACTTGTGGCATCTCCGATGGCTGATTCGATAAACAGGACAGATGGCAGCCCTGGACAGAGCATTCCTTTACAAGGACTACTTCTCGCTTACTAACAAAAGCGACACTATGGCATGTGGCCTACTGTTGCCTTCATTAACACAGACATGTAGTCAACTTCACAGCATTGTTGGAACATTTTTGGTGTCCTGCATTTTTTTGTGTGTACTGTTTTGGTGTGCCAAGATTCTATGTGATTTCATATTTAAATGCAGTAGGTTGAATTGGCACCAGAATGCAATTTGCAGCATCATTAGCTGAGCCACTGAGTCTCTTGATTCATCAGTTCAGATAGAAGTATAGCAGAACTGCTCCATAGAAAGATGTAATAGAAATATTTTGATAGACAGGTTCAACTCAGGATGAGTTTTTGTCATCCCAGGAAGTTTCCTTATTCGTGTGTGTTACCTTGCTCATTAAGGATCTAAATTAGCATCCAGATTATGACAAAATCTATTAATACAGTGTTTTTTGGATTGAATTCAATTAATATTTCAAACAAATTTGAGTACTCAGGACTCAAGATCTTATCTGTCTTATCTTATCTTCAGATATCAGATGAGGGCTCCACCGTTTCCTGCATAGTAGAACGCACACGTGGTGCCCTGGACTCGGTCTATGTAAACTACACTGTGACACAGCTCGATTCTCCTGCTAGGGCACCCAACGTCTCAGACTTTGCCAAACCTGCAGGCTCCATCTTTTTCCTCCCAGGCCAGCGCTCTGAGGTAACATGACTGATGTTAATTGTTCATTATTAATGAGAAGGGGATCTCCTGTTGGGGAAGTGCTGCACTGAACGTGCTTGTGTCTGATGAAGAGGTCAATGAGGACTTTGTAGATTTCATAGCATAGAATTGAATTTTCATTTGTTTTTGTTATTTATGCTGAATGTTAGTCAGGTTGCAGGCATCTAGCTCCATCTAGTGGGTAATTGACCAAAAATTTGGGGTTATTTATAGGAGTTGTATAGATTAGGGGTGTAACACGGGCACTGTCTGTATGTGTTTGGCTCCGCTGGTGTTTGTGTCTGTATTTAAAGTTGACTGTAAATTAAAAAACTCTGCACTTAAAAGCCCCAAAAACCACAGGGCAAAAATTTTAACTAGTGCCTACATTTTTCCTTACCCTCACCTTACCCAAAAAAGGATAAAAGCCCGCACATGATCTAGTCTCGGCTCTGTGGCATGTGAACCTTTTCATCTAAAAACTTTATTTGTTCAGTACAAATAAAGTATAAATTAAAGATTTCTTTCAATCACCTTTATCTTTAATTACAACACGCAATATAGTCACAAAATGTCCTAGAATATGGCCGTGCCACCACAAAAGAAAAACTTCATACAGTAGATGTGATAACCTGGTCATTCGGGACATTCAGGTCATCAGCTGACTTCATTTTTTTGCCACATAATGTTGCTGAGTCTAGACCTGACTAACTGAAGCAACCCTAGATCATAACATTGAGCCTGATGCATGAAGGCGGAATCACTTGATATATTTTCTTTCTTACCCCTGACACGCCCATTAATCTGGAATAAGGTCAATCTGAACTCATCAGATCACATGACCATTTTTCATTTCCCTTTTTTTAATGCTCTCTAGAAAATTTCAACCTTTTTCCGATTAGTCTCAGTAACAAGAGGTTTTCTTGTGGCCACACAGCTGTTTTGTCCTAATCCTGTGAGTCCTCATCACATTGTGTGTGTGTGTGTGTGTGTGTGTGTGTGTGTGTGGTACAGTAGGAATGCTCTTTCACTTTTAAACATAGCTGCTGATTTTACCAAGTGGTTAAGTGAGCTCCATTCATAATTTTTTTCTTCTTTTTGACCCTTATTCATTCCGCAAAGGTTTTGATAACGTGTTAAAGGCTTCTTAACCCAGTTCCAGTAACTTCAAATCTCCTTAATTGTTTTCTTTGCTTGATGCACCCCAATAATTAGACCTTTCTGAACTTTTCTTTTTTGGCCAGGCAATATACAGTATCTCCAATATTTATGCTTCTGTTACAAAATCTGAGAAACACTGTATGTAATGTAGTGTGTAAAGTGATAGGCTTAGATGTGAACCTCACATTACTCTTCTGGATATCACAGGTGTTGAACCTACAGGTAGTTGATGATGATCTTCCAGAGTTTGATGAGTATTTCCAAGTCAAGCTGATCTCAGCCCAATCAGGAGATGGAAAACCAGGTTCTACCCCAACCAGTGGAGCCAGCATCGATCCTGACAATGCCAGCAATAATGTCACCATCAAGGCCAGTGACCATCCTTATGGTATGCATGTTTATACCTCCTGTAGATTGCTATTATTTGTTGTATTTCAATGGCATTTTATGAATATATGCAAAAACACCTGGTGTTTCAGGTCTGCTGCAGTTCCAGACGACTCCTATCACTCAAGCGATGATCAGTCCAGCTCTAGAGGTGGCCCAAATAACTGTAAAAGAAGAGGCTGGTGTGGTCAGACTTCCTGTGGCTAGAGCGCAGGGCCTGCTGGGAAGAGTCTTAGTGGCCTATCGCACAGTACCAGTCACTGCCATTGGCTCAGAGGACTATGAGGTTATTTATTCTCTGCAAGCAAAAAAAGCACACCGCACGAAGCTGATTGATTTGTTTTTCTTTATTTATTGAAAAGCTAAAGGAAAGCCCTAAATTAATTTGTGTCGCTTAATTTTTTACCCCCTGGGGCAGAATGCAGAGGGGTTGCTGGATTTTTTGCCCGGTGAAAGGCTTGAATATATCAACGTGACTATAATCGATAACTCAGTGCCAGAGCTGGACAAAGTCTTTAGAGTGGAACTTTACAACCCACAGGGAGGAGGTAGGAAACTTCACAATCTGAGCTTTCAATGCACATCATCTATCAGCAACATAATGGGACTGAATAATTGCTAGTCTCCTGTTCTTATCATTAAGCTCTCTATACATTCTTCTACTTAAAAAAAAAAAAAAAAAATATATATATATATATATATTTATATATATATATATATATATATATATATATATATATATATATATATATATATATATATATATATATTCCATTCTCATAAATACCTTATAAGCTGTCCTGACCATTTTCCATGAAGTTTGCTCATGGAAAATTAAACTTCTGTTCTTTGTGTGATTCCGTTTACATCCTGTGTGAATCCTGCGTGCTTCTGGTTGCTGTGTGCTGATTAAGTGGACCTGTTCTTTGGGAGTGGGGATGGAGGAAGTGGAGAGAGTGACACTGATTTCTTTCTTCCACCCTTTCACTATCACCCTGGTAAGGTCCCTGTCTCTGTTGCATGTTCCTCTAAAAATCGACCTCAAATGAAACTAGTCCAACTTTCCAACCTGCAGTAAGGTTCTGTTATTGTCATCATGGTACGAGATGAGATAGATCTACAATTAACCAAATGAACAGTTTAGCAGTAATGTTGGCCAAAGTGCCAAAGTGAGACGTAGTGAGACGTAAACGCAAACTTGAGGTGTTCAGGTTGTTCTGTAAATGTAACAAAATGAGTAAATGTAAAAAGTAAATGAACAAAACGTCATGATGTTTCATTGAAATCAGTCGTGATTACAAATGACCACCATTCATTCCTTTCAGTCAACCCTGGCACCAACAAAGCCATGTGTATGTGCATTTGTGTGTTTTGACAAAAGCCCAGTTCAGGTTTATTCTAATCCACCGTTTAGTGCACCCTTGGTTGCTTTTCTGAACAGTATCGAACTGCTTTCAAATCCAGGCTCTTAGTTTGTAAATTCCAGATTATGAGCTGTAAATGTTTGGAGAGCTTGTCTACATCGATGCCCAAGTAAAACAATCTTTTTTGGACTTTGGGGTTTTAGCGGCCTCCTGCAACTCCAAGACTAGTGTCTGCTGCGCTATTTACATTGCACTAATGCCAGTGAACGCTCAGAGGAAAAATGTGGGAAAAGCAAATATCCATTCTATTGAGAGGATAGCAGCAGTGGTGAGTGGTTTATTCAAAATGTCAGGAGGTTCATTTTTCCCATAGGGCCTCATTTTCGAAGCGTGTATTTTGCACTGCGTTTAACTTGTTGTCAGGGTCTGGTCTGATCGACTGAGCTGTCAATATTGCTCTGAATTGTTCATCACAATCAATGAACACTTTCTCCTGTAATTACTGTATATGTATCAGCTCTTAATGATACCCTTTGCTGTTCATTTAAATTAATAAGTCACGTTCCGGTTTATAGAAATATTTATCTTGAATGATAATGATATTGATATTTTTTTCTTTGAAGCCAACTTGGGCCTCGCATCGCATATCACTGTGACCATTTCTGCTTCCGATGAGGCTCACGGGGTCTTCCAGTTCAGTAATGATTCTATCTCAGTGAACGGAACTGAGCCAGAAGAAGGTCGGAGTGATGTAATGTTACAGGTGAGGTTTCTTTAAAACTGGAGTATCAATCAGAGTTTGGTACTGTATATGTTGCTCACAATGTTAATATCAGACTTGTTTTTTTTCTATCTCAGGTTATCCGTACATTCGGCACTCTCTCCAATGTTACTGTATACTGGCAGGCAGATGTGGACTCAGAAAGAGAGCTTATCTACAATTCTGGCAACTTGACCTTCGGTGTAGGACGAACCATTGGAAACATTCTCATCCGTATTTCCGAGGATGATATTCCTGAACTGGATAAGAGTTTTAAGATCCGTCTGTTAAACGTTTCAAATGGACGGCTTGGGAGCCAGACTGTTTCCACACTGACTGTACTCGCCAGTGATGACCCCTATGGATTGTTTTTGTTCTCAGACAGTAGCAGGCCCGTCAGAGCGGCGGAAGCAAACACTTTGGTTGTTTTGACAATACAAAGGAGAAAAGGATTGATGGGAAGGGTTAGAGTGACCTATAGGACACTGATGGATACAGATCCAGTGCCCTACTCGACACCCGGAGTGGGCAGGGCTAGCGCTGGGAGCGATTTTGTACCCATTTTCGAGTCAGTAACCTTCTCGGCCAATCAGAGTGAAGCAAATGTGACTGTCAGGATTCTGGATGATAAGGATCCTGAGAGGGCAGAGTCTGTGTTTGTTGAACTTAGCAGTGTCACATTGGTGGAAGGTGCACAGACACGACCAGGTGAATAGAAACGTCTTTTATTGCTTAGAGGTTTCGATCTGTAAAGATACAGAAATAATTGTAATTTCATGATTTTCTGGCAGTTCCTTTGTCACCTCAGCTTGGCCAGAGAAACGTCTCAGTGGCTCAGATCATTATTGATGCCAGCGATGATGCCTTTGGTATGCTCCAGCTCTCTTCTCCAGGAGTAAGTGTGCCTGAGTACTACACCGGACCCATCATAAATGTTACACGTACCGGGGGGATTTTTGCTGATGTGTCAGTAAAGTTCCGTGCTGTACCCATGACTGCTCGAGTTGGTAAGTAAAAAACAATTTTTAAATATTATAAATGCATAATATTGTGTGTGCAGTGCAATAAATTGGCACCCTGTCCGGGGTGTACCCCGCCTCATGCCCTAAGTTTCCTGGGCTCCAGGGCCCCTGTGTACAGGTTTAAGCGGTATAGGCGATGAATACATAATAATATAAATGCTGACTTTTCCTGTAGGTGAGGATTATAGTGTGGCCTCGTCTGATGTGGTCCTTCTGGAAGGAGAGAGCAGTAAACCAGTCCCTATCCTTATCATCAACGACCTAGTTCCTGAATTGGAGGAAACCTTCCGCATTGAGCTTCTTAACCAGACCACTGGGGGAGCTTTACTAGGCGAACTCACTCAGGCAATCATCACTATCCTGCCCTCTGATGATCCATATGGGTCCTTTGGTAAGTTGAAAAGTCCAAATTCATTCTGGCATCGATTAGATCCATTTCTCCATAGGTTTGTCAACACAATCTTGTCCATGTTGTTCAGTTTTCCAGACTGCTCCAGTTACTGTAGACGAGCCAGCGGCGAATGCTTTTGAAGTATCTTTGCCGATTGTGAGGAATTCTGGGAGTATAGGTTACGTTAGTGTCAAATGGCTTGCTACCGTCAATGGCAGACCTGCAACAAGTGACCTTCAACCTTCATCTGGAGAGGTCAGCTTTGCTCCAGGTGAAACTATGAAGACACTAAAAGTAGAGGTTTTGGCTGATGATGTACCAGAAATTGAAGAGGTAAAAACTATTTTCTTAGCTGTTCTACAAACTGTTAAGGATTTCCCCCAATCCTTATTAATGAGCACATAAATCTTTATTTTAGATCATCAGGGTAGAGCTTATTAGTGCAACAAATGGTGGAAGCATCGGTGCTGAAAATGTGGTCAACATCATTGTGCCCGCCAATGATAATCCCTACGGCACGGTGCACTTTGAGCAAGCGGTATATCGAGTACAGGAACCTTTGGAAGGCGTGTACCGTGCCAACATTACTGTTCGAAGAAGGTGTGCAATAGTCTGATTTTAACGCATGTGACATCCAACTCAGCGTAGTAGTATCAGAAATCCTAATATATCTTCTTTCTCTTTTCCAGTGGAGGCAATTTTGGTTTTCTGGAGATTCTGTATAGCACCCTTGAGATTGACGTGGTGACTAATGCCCAGAGAAGCGGCCATAACTTCATCATTTATTATGATCCCCCCTTGCCTGGAGCACCCTCTAGTGTTGTACGAACCCCTGTCAACATCACCTCAGCCAGAGATCCTCTCAACTCCTGTGCAGCTTCATGCCTCCGAGAACGTGCCTGCCAAGCTTTCTCTTTCACTAATGCCTCTACTGCAACATGCTTCTGGGTAACCACATCCGCAAACCAGCTTTCCACTGCTGCCCAAACACTCACTTATATAAAAAATGCCACTGCTTCTGCTTCCCTCTTCAGCTCACAGGCGACAGCCGGGAGTGACTATGTTACTATGGTAGGGCAGACAGCAACCATGCTGGATGGCTCAAGTATTGCCAATCTTACCGTTCCAATTCTGACAGATTCTTTACCAGAGATGGATGAGAGTTTCATAGTACAAATACAAAAGGTTACCCTGGTTAATATGACTGTGGCTGAGAAACATTTGCCCACCATTACACAACCAGACACCGCTACAGTGACCATAGGGATGAATGGTGATGCATTTGGGGTGTTTAAGCTGTACAGTATAAATCCCAGTGCTACTCAGAATGGATTGTATCTGGAGGTAAGAGAAGAGACCGGGACGAAAGTGACAATGGTGATTGAAAGGACCGGAGGCAGTCTAGGCCGTGTTACAGTGGAGTGGATGTATGTTGGTGGCACTGCTAAGCCCAGTGCTGATTTTAATGGCACCGGGGAGACTCTCATCTTTGCAGGAGGTAGGTCTGAATAGCTATTCTGTTGTCTGTTTTCTTGTTTCCTAAATCATCAGTATAGATTTGTAGATTTAGCTCCTATGTTTAAGTAGAAATGTTTTCTTCTCCAATGGTTTTTGTAGGGGGGAAAATGAACATCCTCAAGAAAAGTAAAAAAAAATATGGCTTGGTGCTAATTTGAGGGCCAAATGGGGAACATGGGGAAAGGCAGTATTTTTTACTGTGCTGCTTTTTTAAAAGACATTTTATTTTAGATGCATCCCAACCAAAAAAAATTGATAAATGCAAAAGCAAGACAAATAAATCCAGATAATTTGAAAACTGACACCAAAAGTAGTGCACCACATTACGGGGTAACTCTTGCATACTACAAAGCTAAAAAAAAAAAGACCTAACATTTTGGTAAACTGTCTTGTGTATTGATGTGCCAGACTTTTTTCGAGATGCAAAGAATAATGGCACGCTTCTCCGTAAGCCATCCTTGAAATTGTATGGAAAGTGATGACTTCCAACATCATGGCATCAAAAGCAAGTCATGAGTTGAGTCAGAACACGCAAGCAATTCAAGCTTACAGTCAGGAGTGAAATCTGTTACATAAACATACTAAACCATGATTTATGTTTCTATTCCAATTCAAGAACTGAAATCAAGCACAAATTATAAACTTACTGAACTTACTAAAATATCATGGAGCCCAACCATTTAACCAAGGGAAATGTAATTCAGCTATCAATGTGCCACATTGTTGCCATGCCACTTGCCACTATTGTACAGTCAGAGTTTAAACAGGTCAGCATTATAATGTGTAGTGTAAATCTGAATTGACTTCAGGGCATCACCTGTGTTACTTCCTCTCAAAGGTGACGTGAAGAAAACTATTGAGTTCTACATCACAGACGACACTGAGCCGGAGGACAACGAAACCATGCAGATTGGTTTAGTAAGGACCGATGGTGGCAGCCGTATCCTACCCAGCTCAGATACCGTCACCGTCCTCATTCTTGCCAATGACCATGCAGCTGGCTTGGTGGGCTTCCACCCAGCTTCACGATCAGTCATAGTTAAAGAGGGTGAGTAACATGGATTTCAATTGAATTTCACATCTGAAACAGTGTACGGGTATTCTGTACATAAACTGGTCACTTGAGCTCAAGGACACATTCGATTTACATTAATTGGGGATTGATTAATTAATTATTTTGCCTAGCCTGGAGGTATATGTATAGGTATTTGACACCCACCTACGTATGATCAGGTATCACTTCAGCACTTCATAGTGACCAGTTATGGTTATAGTGAGAGTAGTAGAGATAGGCTTGTAACAGCTGGCACACTGACAGAAAGACATGTTAAATATGCATGATAGAGCAGGTCACATTCCCTTATGGATCTCAATCCTTTAGCTTATATCTCAGTTCTCAGCAATAGCATTGTAAAAGCAGCTCTGACAGTCGTTTGAAGGAAAATCATAGGTTTATTTTAATGCAATTATACGGTAAGACCTGTTTCCAGGTAATTGCAAATAAAATTATACACGCGAGTTTGTTTCCCGGGTGATGCTGTAACCTCTCACAGCCGGAGGCCTAGAGAGAGCTGATTGGCTGGGGGGAGGGATGAGAGATACAGTACTACCACATTACTGTGTGGACACATTACAGATTACCACATTAATCATGGTTCTACAGCCAATCAGGGGCGTCTGTGACCTCACGCAAGTGGAAGGAGCGGATAGCGCTGTCCTCCGAGTGTGTTACGCCGCTCCTAACGGTGCGTGAGTGAGCAGTTCGAAAAGATGTGGTTGGCTGACGTCACGTGGTTTTCGGAGGAAACACATGATAGTCTTCGGCCCTCCCGACTGAGTGGTAGTAGTAGCTTAATGTGGGAGCCCCCTAGTGGCAGGGAAGAATTGGACACGACTAAATTAGGGAGAAAATTGAAAAATGAGCAATCCCTGATTTTGTGGTTTCTGTGAAAGGAGAAAGGGGCTTGTAAGGGAGGGGGGACTTCAGTATTAGTGTTCTGTAAAGCTGTTCCTTAGAATCTTCCACACTGCCAAAGTCTTAAAGATGGAAACTCGCAAAACTTAATTTTTTTAAATCATTTTAATATTAATTTCAAAAAAGAGTAAAAAACAGGCAGATAAAGGAACAGGAAAATGTTTACAGGTGCTATAACGTGACCTAACAAAATCAGAAATTTTTAGCCTAATCCTATGCATCGTGTAATGGAAATTGAGAAGAATTCTGTCTTTGGAAGCATGTTTTTTCGTCTAACAGGTGAGAGAGTGCCATTACTTGTGCAAAGGACAGCTCCTGCAATAGGGAATGTCACTATGGACTGGAGAATAGAAGGCCCTCAAGCCTTACTTACATTTGTGGAAACGTCTGGTGTTCTGTTCTTTACTGAGGTACAGTACGAAGAATATGAAACATACAGTAGATATAAAATATCGAATGTTGATTGCCGCTTATGTCACTATTAATGCGTGATTAACAGTTGGCTTTGTTCTTTGTTCTGTTTAACACTGTAGCGTGTGCTTAACAACACTGTAGTGCTGCAGCTGCTGGACGATGGCACTCCTGAGGAGAGAGAGGAGTACAGAGTTATCCTCTCGAACATTCAGACTAAGGGTAGAATAATACATTTAAAACTACACAGCAAATTTAATATGCAAACAAAACATTATTTTCTATTTGTTCTCATAGTTACTTAATATTTATGCCTTTTTTGTTTTGAAGTATTTCTTTAGGTATAGTAGATAGAGAAACTACACGCATTAACATTAACCTCTTTTGCCTCTTACAGGTGTAACAGCTACAGGTGCAGCAGCTTTAGATGCCGCTGGTCGGGAGGCAGTGGTGAGCGTAGCGGCTAGCGATGAGCCATTTGGCGTGCTGAGTATTGCTCCATCCTCTCTTAGCATATCCACTGAAGAGAAAGACACAAAGCTTAGGATTTACATTAACAGAGAGTTCGGAGCCTCAGGTGAGTCCTTATGGGAAAAAAATTAATTTCTTGCGCAAGAAAGCAGTTATTTTCTCTATATAATGCCCTGCTCCACTAATGCACTTTCCCTGCTTCACGTCTGAAACGCTGACCTCCCAGGAACTCCTTTAATGGTCCAAATACTGTACGATGAAATGGTTAAAAGTTTTGCTGCTATTTTACAGCTTCATTCACAAGAAATTTCTTCACAATTTCTGGTTTGACTTGAACACCCTTCAAAGTCATAGAAACCTTTAATGTTCAAAATGGTTTATATGAAAGACAATATTGTTTTTTGACTTTAGGTTTTTTGTAACATGATGGTGCTCATCACATGAAATGAATATATCAATGCATGATAGTGTTTCTTTAACTATTAATGAAATTAACACGACTTAAAAATCATACACAGAATTAATGCAAATATATAAATGAGGTGTACATTTATATGATCTATAGTCATAAGAAAGTAATGTTGACAGTGTTGAGTTTTTGCATGTTACCATTTCTGTTTCAAAGGTCTGTTGAATTCCACGTGAATTTGAATTGATTAAAGTTTCTATGAACACTACAGGATCAGTAAACATCAGCTATGAGACAGCGAAAGGTTCCCTGCAGGACTTGCGGCTGATTGAAGGGTCTTTGGCAGAACCTGGTCAAGATTTTCAGCATGTCTCCAGCTTTGTGGTCATGCAGGATGGTCAGACCTCTGTGTCCATCCCGATCACGATTATAGATGTAAGTGTAATGTTTTTTCCATTTATAGTTAAAGTTAACATTGGGAAGCATCTATGAGACATGTTATAGCAGTAGTCTTTTCTCCAGGAGTCATTCTCTTTTTACTTGAGTCCTGGGAACAATAAAAAAAAATTTTTGATAAAAAAAAAAAAGAACTTATTATAATCTGTCTTATGTAAGTTGGAGAATCTACCAGGCACGGTCAATTCAATTCATTTCACTCTCACTCACTCACCGTCTCTACCACTTAATTCGGTATAAAGAGTCGCAGGGGGCCTGGAGCCTATCACAGGGCATGAGACAGGGTACACCAATGTGGGTGCGAATCCATCACAGGGCCCACAAGCTCATTCACATGCTGTGGGCAATTTGGGAACACCAGTTAGCTTAATCCGCATGTCATCGGACTGTGGAAGGGGACCGGAGTACCCGCAGGAAACCCACCAAGCACGGGGAGAACATGCAAACTCCATGCACACAGAGGTGGGAATCGAACCTGGACCCTGGAGGTGCAAGGCGACAGTGCTAACCACTAAGCCACAATTCATTTCAATTCAACTTTGTTTTTATAAAGCGTTTAACATTGTGCATTGTCACAATGCAAAATGATCTAAACCTCTAAACTACCTCCAAACTACTACTACAATTAATTAGCGCCATGTTCAACCATCGACTTGTGATTGAGACTACTGTATGTTGAATCGTACTCTACTAATGACGTTTGTCAGTACAGTCCTTGTATCTATGTGCTATATGGCCAAAAGAGCAATTGTATAAAGGGATGTGTTTCAGTTAACATGACGTCCACTTTGTTTATGAATCATGAATTGATCGTGAGTTTTAAAATGTTACCATTTATTGTGCCGGTTCTTCTTCATACTGTACAGAAATATCAATCTATGTTTTAAAACAGGACGACATCCCTGAATTGACAGAATTCTTCCTGGTCAACATAACATCAGCTGTTCTCATAACGACACTCCCAACTACCCCTAAGCTAGGTACACCCTGAAAGACATATCTTTGATCCTTAATACTGCACCGTGTCATGCATTTTTTAAAATTCATTCCTCATCAATCACCTTTCTTCTCAACCATTCCTTCTTTCATTTCTTTATATCTTGTCTTCATCTATTGCTAGAGGTACACTATACATTAAAAGGTAATGCTGGATATATCTGCTTTCCTTTATCTCATAGTGTTCTTACTTTATTCTTACTTTATTTAACATTTCTTCTTTATTCAAATGCCACTGAAGTATTAAAAAAAAAAAAAAAAAAAAGCTTATGTTTTGTTATTGAACTGACTATTTCAACAGACACCCAGGGTCTGGTAGCAGAAATCAGAATTAATGCTAATGATGGAATCCAGGGTATCATCAGTTGGCAAAGCATCAAGTAAGAGCAAGATGCATCATCTATTTCAGGTCATATTTAGATAAGATGTGTTGATTAATACATGTGTGGTGGTGTTTTTTTTTCCACATAAAGCTACGAGGTGAACGAGACAATCGGAGTGTTATCTTTAGTGGCTTATCGCGATGCGGGGACATACGGAAACATCTCAGTCTTCTTTTATGCTCAAAACCTAGAGGCACAGTTGGGTCTAGACTTTAATGCTACAGCTTCAGTAAGTTATAAATATACCTTTATCTCTTAGATCATTTTGTAAATTTGTTGAAAATATAATCAAATTTGATTGCTTTACAGGTTCTCCATTTTGTTAACGGAGAAAGGTACAAGTTCGTAGAGGTGATGATCTTGGATGATCTATTTCCAGAAGGAGATGAGAAGTTCCAGCTCATTTTAACAAACCCATCTCCAGGGCTTGAGCTTGGAAAGAATGTCACTGGTTAGCACAATAAAAAAAATTAAACTAGAATAATCTTATGTGTATGTTTTGAACATCAACCCCAATTCTAGCATTTTCCTTTTCTGTTCATGTTTTATAGCAACAGTGACAATCTTAGCCAACGATGATGGCCATGGAATCATTTCCTTTAACAGTAGCGAGCACTTCCTGTTGCGCGAGCCCACCTCAATGTCAGGGCTGAGCCAGAGTGTGGCTACGCTCAGCGTTGTACGTAATCCGCCACAGGGGATTTTTGGGACTGTGACTGTGCAGTTCTCTATTAGTGATGTTAATGGAACCCTGAACACTGAAGACCTCACACCGTCTGAGGGCTTTGTGGTCCTGGAAGATGGGGTCCGATTTAAGGTGGGTACGACAGATTAAAATAAACAGTAAATGGTGTCAAATTGTCCACGAAATAAACCCAGGAAAAATTTACCAAAACAGATTTATTGTCCTTTTTGACTTTATGAGGTTGTACTATGAGGTTGTATCTCACCTACGCAGTTTTGCGCGGTGGCCGTAAGTACGGTTCATCATTAACCGTGAGTTTTGGCGCTGTTATTATGTTTCCATTTTTCCACACGTTGGTCCTCGCAGACCTTACAGAACGTCGCGGAACGTCGGGCAGTCATTCGCGGCGGCTCATAGTGCCTAACCTCTATTCTCACCGCGAGTCAAACCGCATAGGTGAGATAGGGGTATAACAGCAGGAATAACAGAGGGGGCGGGGCTTGTAGCACGGTTTTCACACACACACACTAACGGAATCACTGCTTTCTGGCTGACGGATTACATAAATTGTCTGAATAACGGATTACATTCTTAAAAATATAACTAAATAACTGAGTACAGTGGAACCTCGGATTACGAGCATAATTCGTTCCGGAAGTGGGCTCATATTTCAAAACACTCGTAAACCAAATTTTATTTTCCCATGAGAAATAATGGAAAATTTAATTATTTGTTCTACAGCCCAAAAAAATAAATACATAAAAATAATTATCACAAAATATAAAGTAAAAATAAAACACATTAACCTGTACTTTCAAAAAAGTAAAAAATAAATCCTGACAGATAAGTGTTTCCGTTTGGAAAGACTGTTGTTTTCTACTAAATTATTAAAGCTTCTCCACTTTATTTTAATGTTGCTCGCGACAGCGTAACAGCCCGTTAATTCATGCTGGTGTAATGATGAGGTGGACAAACTGGTCAATGCCCGTTCTCGCATTCGCGTTCACACACACCGGACTGCATTACCCACAATGCATCTCCAGCACTGGACTACACTCCCATAAACAGCAGTCATTAATCAACGTCTCTCTCCCGCTACACTGTTTTATCTGAAAAAATAGAAATAAACATCGCTAATGACACTCGTGTGAGCGCAACCTAACAGAATCACTGCTGTAAAGTAAAACAAACAAACAAATGAACCAGCACCTCACCTCTGAAAAGAATTGCGACAGAGCCGAGTTTCTGTGGAGAGCAGTGTGTGTCTGTCTTGACCTTAATTTCTGTGCTCGTGTTTTTCACACACACACATAGCCGGCACAGTGTCAAAATCACGCTCGCGCACACACACACACACACACATACCGCGATGAGGAAGAAAATAGATTTTTAACCACTGTATTGAGAATTTCTTTTGCTTTACTCTCGCGCACACATGTGTGTTATAAGTATCAGTACACGTGCTCTTCTGAACATGAAATAAAATATGTTTTACACACACGCGGGGTCACAGTGTTATAGGAAACAGTACACGTGCGCACGGATGTTGATTATACCAGTATGAAACGAGCACTAAGACCCAGCAGGGGAGACGATTACTGTACCCACAATTCCACAATGCAAGAGAAAGAAAAACCGTTGGCTCAGTTGTGATCACGTGACGCTCGGCGTCAAAACAAGAAGCGCATGCGTGATACATGATACTCGGTGCTCGTAAACCAAGACAATGCTCGTTTTTCAAGTCAAAATTTATTAAAATCTTTGCTCGTCTTGTGGAACACTCGTAAACCACGATACTCGTAATCCGAGGTTCCACTGTATTTAAATGGCAGACCTAACGCTTTAGATTACTCATTCCAGCAAAAAGTAATCCAAGTACTCTAACTCTTACTTTCCAACGCGTTACAACCAACACTGGTTTTAAATGGTATTCTTTAGTAGTGTTTAAATATCTGTCCATGTTTTTAGACTCTAGAGATCTGGGCAGTTCTGGACGCTGAACCGGAAATGAATGAAACCTTCAGAGTGTCTCTGTTCAACCCTACTGGTGGAGCACGACTGGGGGAACCTGTAGAGAACTTTATCACTGTGTTACAGAACCAGGCTCCACTGGGGCTTTTCCGAATATCTCCATCCAGCAACAGGTATATACATTCACATTCACACACACACACTCAGTCTGCTTTATTTAACTAGTTTTGTCATACTGGTTGACATTTATTTATCTTGTTTCATTGTGTGTGTGTGTGTGTGTGTGTGTGTGTGCATGCATTTAGGACTCTGAGCTCTTTAACAGTTGAAGAGACTGTTGGTACTGTGTATTTGACAGTGGCTCGCAGTAATGGTCTGGATTCTGCAGTCAGTGTGGAATTTGAGACCAACTCGGACACAGCCTTTGGCATGAGTAAGATCAATATTTCAAAATGTACTAGCTTTCTTAAAGCATACAGTATATTACACCACAGTTCAAATACTGGCCACAGGGCTGCTGTAATGACTATGTTTTACATTCTCCAAAAGTTTGGATTGAAATAAACTTTGCATTGATTTGACAGGGGGAGATTATTTACAGCTAGCTGTGTATCAGCGCTTCAGAGACACCTCGCCATTAGGATGGTGTTCTGTGTTTAATGGAGACAACGATTCGTTGGTCTTGATGCTCACACACAACCAGGTCACTCTCTACAGGTGGCAAGGAGTATTTGTGTCCATTCAGGTGCGTGGATTGTAACCCGCTACATGATAATCAATAAGAGGATTTAAAATGACATTTTTTATTTCTCCTGTGCTGTCCTCTTTTTTAACATGACTGGGTTGCTATCCTGATGCCCAACCCTCCTTTTTTCCTTATCTGGGACTGGCAATGGTGGAGTAATTTTGTCTGGACATAGAGTTAAGTGCTTTGCACAAGGGCCCAAGAGTTGCAACCGGATGGTGGCGGGGCTTGAACGCCTGCTCCGCCGATTAGCAACACAGAGCCCCACCTGCCTGAGCCACCACTGCCCCATTGCATATAATATTTCTCTCCTAAACATGTGAAATTCTTAATGCAGCAACACTACTGAGACATTAGTCTAAAATCTGTTTCATTATTTCAATATATTTCATTTCATTTTGCACACTTGCACATTTATGGTCATTACATCTTCATGTTCATGCATATCTGCACACTCCCCAGACATGTCTGTTAAAATTCTATATCAATTTCCATACATATTTTCCATATTTGTACAGCCTGAATTATTGTCTATATTTTGTACAGCTGAGTTTTTTAAATAGGGTTTTTTAATATTTTATATTTTATTCTTCTATTTTTTTTTTGTAAATATTTTTTTTCTATATTTTATTCTTATTCTATTCCATAATTTATTTCTTATTGCTATCTATTGAAGGTCACGAGCAGTCACTGCATATCGTACTGTGTATGGCAATGTGCATGTGACGAATAAAATTTGAATTTGATTTTATTTGAAAGCTGTTGTTTTACTTAACTTGCTACTGATTTATTTTGACTGGAAGTAAATGTAGATAATGGGAAGATGAACCTGTATAAATGTTTGAAAGAGACACGAGAAAAGCACATTCCTATGTATTGCCTTTGTTGCTGTTACAGAATGTGAGTGTGCAGAAGCCGAGCTCTTGTGTGGGTTTTACAGTAAATGGCACCACCTATGTGGCAGTGGCCCATGAAGACACCACGAAGCTGCCTGCTGCCAATGTCAGCATATTCCGCCTCCAGCCTGACCTCAACCTTACTCTAGTGAGTCCACTGGCGTGGCTGTTTGCGTTTTCACTTGCCACCATGCACCAACAAAAGCTCTCCGTCCACTTTGACATATTAAGACACCTCGGTTCTTTTTAAACTGCTTTTCCTTCTGTTCCAGGAGCTTACCAGCACTGTGGGAAGCCGGCATATTAAACGCTTCTCTGTCCAGACTCGGGAATATTTTGTTGCACTGAATCAGGTTAGGGAACATTCTGCCTTACCTTGTGTTATTACTGACGATTCTGTCAGATTCATCAGTGGTATGCTAAGTAGAGATGAGAGTGATTATGAATAAATAAAGGTGATGTTCATCAGGTATTCATATTTCATTTTAAAACTTAAAGAATTTGAAGCAGCATGTTTTGCTATTAAGGTAATATATATATTACATGTTAAAACATACATTACCTTAATAGCAAAACATGTGCTGTCAATAAGTGCTAAAATAAGTGCTATCAATTAATTAATTAATCGAATTTAATCGAATTAATCTCAGTCATAGTCTTTGATTAATCGCGATTAATCACAATTTTTAAATACTCATATTTACTTGTGTTATAAACATGCATTTTATTTGCAAAAGAATTGCATGACTAACTGGTTAGAGTAAACCGATTATGCAGTTTTACTATATATTTAACAAATGTTAAGCTAAAACCTCTTGAATGGGACCGACACTGCATGCAGTAGATGGGTAGTATGGGGTGTGGCAACGACTTGCATTTAATAATTCTTGATTCTTGTAAAAATAGTTCCCCTTGATGGTAGCTTGGTTTTATCCAGACTTCCATCTAGAATCGTTTTATAAAGTAACACCTGGTGATGGTTCCTCTAAACGTGCTGTTACAGTATCACGGGCAGGCAGGTAGCCGCGCTGCGATTATGGGGAGCCATTAGGGTCAAACTTGATCATATGATTAATTTGCGCAAGAAAAAATACTAAACCCTGAATTTTGAACAATATATAATATTGTTTATTTTGTTGGATTAGCTTACTAAAAATTGTAATTGCTTGTTTAATGACAGAGTGCTAATCTTTTCTTTGTTAGGTGTTCGTGTGGACTGGAGATTCTCTCTCCCTTCATCACACGCTGGACATTCAGGACGTCACTGCACTCTCTGCTTTTACCCGAGCAGACAGGAACATGCAGCATTTGGTTGTGTGCGGAGGCAGAAATTCATCCGGCTGCCTCGTCTACCAGTGGATTAACGGCAGCTTTCAAAACCCCCAGTCGCTATCCATCAGTGCCAAAGTCAAACAAGTGGAGACCATGCAAACGGGAGGGCAGACGTTCCTGCTGGTTGTTACAGAAGGTAATTTTGTTTTGAAATGTTGGGAGAAGAAACTCTCGCTGTGTAATTTCATGGAAGATCGAACTCCGAACTAACATGGTTAAATGTAGGCTATGCATTGTTTAGCGGATGAACTCCCTCTGTTTGAAGTTTGAGTGATGGTGTACAAGCCAAACATGCAGTGTGTTCTCAGGAAACACCAGACACGTAGGCTCCGATGCATATTTAGATTTGAGTTACACAGAACTATAGTGAGACAGCAGAACAGATCTCAAGCGTAGTAAATGGCTGATTCTCAGCCAGGCTTTATTTTCTACGGCCGCAGCCAATCAAGAGGTTTCTAATTTTACCCGGTGGTAGCGGTGTCAGTTCAGCCCTAGTCTGAACCACAGAAACACTTCAGGCAAATGGGAGTGCATTTGTGTGTTACGCTTGTATTAAACCGCTACTTTCGAGTCTGTCTGACTTTAAATGTGTTTCCTTTCTTCTTTCCATTTTTTATTTTTTTTTTGCCAAAGGTCCAACTCCCACATGTGAGGTGTTTTTATGGAGTTCTCAGCGAACCTTCTTTCAGCCAGCACAGTCCATTCCTCTCCCAGGCCTCTCTTCAGTCCATGCTTTCACTCCTCCTTCTAGCATACGTATGTTATTATATTTTAGCACTTTTACAGCATCTTCATCAGTTACGCAGCATACTAACAGTGTGTATATTTCTCAGCACATATCCTTCTTGCTGGAACAAATGACTCGGCACTGTACATGTGGAAGCCTGGAATGATCCAGTTCACTCAAGTCCTAAAGTCTTCACCTGCTCAAGAGTTCCTCTATCTGTCTGTCCTGTCCCTTAATGTCACGAAGAGTCTGATCATAGCTAGAGAAGGATTGGACTCTATCATATATGAGTTGATCTCAGTGTCCAACCAAATCGACTTCATTCCTCGGTAAATAACTGCTTCACGTTAGATATTGTGATATAATAGATATACAACGCATACATAGCTATGAAATATGAAATATACCACCTTGCCCAGCCATGTACTGTAGGATGGATGTTACTTTTACTGCTGTAACATTAATTCTTAGTTTATATGCATTATTAACTGTACTTTTTCAGTTTTGCGCTACAATAAGACGAATGTTTCTGTTCCGATTCAGTTCTGCTGAGCTCTTCTTCATCCCTGGAGTGAGTGAACTGGAGATCGCTGTGAACATAATCAATGACGATACCCCAGAGGTGGAAGAACGTTTCAGTGTCAGCCTCAAGAACCCTAAAGGAGGTGCTGAGATTGGTTTCCGTGGCCAAGTAACCGTGATTATTTCAGCTAATGATGACACCTATGGCATCATCGGCTTTGCTCAGGTATTTCATATTGTGAACATACAGGATACAGGAAAGAAATAATTTGTATTCATACTGTTAAAAATAGTATATTATCATGTTTTAGACTGCTGTTTATGTATGAGAAGGCTAACGCTATCAAATACAAATTTTTAGACCATAAAATATTAAAGCTTAAATTTCACAAAGCTTAAATGTTGAATCCTACTGTATGTTGAGGGTCATTCAAGACAATGAAATGGCAATAAAACAGATTCACATTTACTGAAAACTTAAACACAGTAAGGAGACATTTAGCTGCAGGTAAAGATTTAAATGGTGCAAACCTTTTAAAGAAGGCCATAGGTACGTAGATGAGGTAGATGATCCTGACTAAGGTGGCCTGGAGCCCACATCAATGAACATTCAGCCAGTGGAACATCTGATTCTTGAAAATCGACAGACAACTTGTCGCTAACTTATGGAAGAGACACAGCTGTCTGTGGAAACTGTGCATACAATTATTTACAGACACCACTTGCAAATCGACTGGGTGTTACAGTCCTGACCTGGCTGACCATGACATTTCCACATATTTGGTTCATTAAAGGAGTTCCTGGAAGGCCAGTATTTCAGACATGTCCGATCATGGCTCTGGAGTACTGAGAAAACTTTCCCTGATGGTGGAAATACTGGGATAAGTGCAGAATTGTCACAGGGGGTTATAGAGATTAATATATAGATATATAGAAAGTCCTGGGTTGACTTGAACGCCCCTCGTATGATGGAGAAACTGATTTTGGAGAAAATAGAGTTTTCTGCCTATAGTTTTCAGAACCACATAATGTACAATATGTCGAAATGTCACTTTTGTCATGCTGTCATACACATTTTTATGTAAAAAACTGGGATATAGTCTTATGCTTAAAATTTTCAAACAGCATCTACAGTATGTACCGGTGAAACTTAAAAAATTTGAATATCGTGGAAAAGTTCATTTATTTCAGTAATGCAGCTTAAAAGATTAAACTAATATATGAGATAGACTCAATACATGCAAAGCGAGATAGTTCACGCCGTGATTTGTCATAATTGAGATGATTATGGCTCACAGCTCATGAAAACCCCAAATCCACAATCTCAAATGTTAAATTAGAATATTACATTCAATCAATCAGAAAAAACTGCCTGCTCCTGTGTGAATTGCCTCGGAACCTAATAACTGGTTTTGCCACCCTTGACCACAACAACTGCAATCAAGCGCTTGCACTTGGGTTATCTTTGTTTATTATTAGAATTAGTTCGATGATCAATCAGTGAGTGTGACAAAAAAGTGTTAAAAATATGAAGGGACAAATACTTTATCACAGCACTGTACATACTGTAAATAAGTTATAATACGATGGCAAACCTACTTTAGTTTCATATATTTCCTTCAAATAGTAACATGCTGTATGAATATGAAACAAGGCCCTGAGTATCAGACTTTTGTAGCCTGCTGTTTTTAAACTCTGTTGAAATTTTCACCTGTCTTGTGTTTGTGGCCAGAACTCGCTGTCTCTGGAGGTGAATGAGTTGGAAATTGATAACTCCATCTCACTGAGTTTGGAGAGGAGAAGAGGCACTTTTGGGAGGCTCACTGTGCACTGGGCAGCCAATGGAAGCCTGGAGGACATTTTCCCAACCATTGGAGTGGTGAGACTTCATAAAGCAGCAGTTGAAAACAAATGATAGCTGTTATTCTGGTATGAAAATAATCAGTGGGCCAGTATCAAGAGCAATAAATCCTGATGTTATTTGTGTGAACCGTGGACCGTTATAAAAGGCGCTGTAATGGTGCCAAGCTCTTATTCCAGTAACAGGCAATAGATTTTAACCTTAATAATTCTTTTCACAGGCTAATGGTTTTTGATTCTTTTCATTTTTGTTCTTCCTAGGTGACATTTTCAGAAAGTCAGACTATAGCCACCATCTCACTGACTGTATTAGCTGATAGTGTTCCAGAACTAGCAGAGAAAGTGGCTATTGTGCTAACAGATGTCACAACGGTTGGAGTTGTGGCTCCATCTGTGGGAGCTGTGATTGACCCACAACGTGCCAGAGCTGAGGTCACCATCAAGGCTAATGGCTCTCCATATGGAGTGATCGGGTGGCACCTAGACTCCCAGTATTTCATCACGAGCGAACCTCCAAGTAAATCAGCTTTTAGCATATTTTGGTTAAAGTAATATAATTAATGGTACTTTTACACATATATTAGCCTAAACCCATATTATTGCGGTGAACCACAAAGAACTGAGTGTTGCATTTTTATAGTAATTTCTATCCTAAGATTGCTACGAAATATGTAAATAGCTTGCACACATCTTTGCATATACAGTATGGCATTCAGATCTGTGCGCAACCTCATCATTTATTACTCTTTTCACTTGTAGAAAGTCCAAGCAATATTACACTGAACATTGTGAGAGACCAGGGAGCATCTGGGAATGTGGCGGTTTACTATACAACCAGACCTGCGCTCTCATTGCCACTGGTCAGTCAAGCTAGTGAGGGTCAGGATTACATTCCCAAACAGGCTACAGTCATCATGATGGAGAACGCAACTGTCATCCTTGTAACTGTCACCATCTTACCGGTAATTATTTCATCACTTTTTCAATGCAGCAAAATTAAACGCTATTTGTGCTATTTTCTTAGTCAAAGACTCTAATAAGGACACTTTATTTGGGATGTAAAGGCCTAACCCACAAAACCTCTTCCATCTTTTATGACGGTAAATACAGAGATTATTGTAAAGTAGGTAATTTTTTTCCCCATATTTATTAACCATTTAAAATATTGTAGACACATTATTATTTAAGTAGAGAATTAAGCATTATGGTGCATGCTGTAATTACATTAACATTATTGGTGGTGTGATGGTATACTGTAAGTCATTACTGCAAAAAATAACAAATTTAAAGTGTATTAATTTAAAAGATGAATCAGACAGAACTCATGTCTATCATGTGTTATTAAGAGTTAAGCCTTTATTAGGTATATATACAGTGTTCACAATGGTCAATAGTTAGCGCCCCCTCTTTTTATTCTATGTAAAAACATAATCAAAATAATTTTATCATAGTGGGTCGCAGTATTACCAATATCAGTATTAACAAATACAAGCTCAAGCATTGTTTATTTAACAAAAATGAATCTAAAAAGAAAAAAAAAACATATGGGCAATACTAAGTGCCCCCTCCCCCCATGATTCAAGCGCTGGTAAAACCACCTTTAACTACAATAAGAAGGGGTACTAACTTTTGAACGTGACTGTACATTACTGTCAATTATTCTTTGCATATCCTAGCTTTTTGTTAGAAGGCTAGGGTCAGAACGCAGGTTCATCTATTATACGACATCCCTGAAGCAGGCAGCATTAAGGGCATTTCTCAAGGGCCCAACACAACCTTTCAACGACCTTTCAACTCAGAGCCTTAACACACTGAGTCTTCAACCAATAAAAATTAAGCATTCAGCAGGAGTGTGTACTGGCTTAAATGACTCGTATAGGCATACTTTTACTGTATAAGAAAAGTAATTTTGCAAATAAAATTGTAATTAATAGTTATAATTTTCATTACCAGTAATCAGTGTTGGGTGTAAGGTGTTACAAAGTAACGTGGTAGAGTACTTGGATTACTTTTTTGATGTAACAAGTAATCTAAAGCGTTATATCTGCCATTTAAGTATTCAGTTATTTAGTTATATTTTTTTAAATGTTTACCTGTTATCCAGACAATTTATGTAATCCATGAGCCAGATAGCAGGGATTCTGTGTGTGTGTGTGTGTGTGTGTGTAAGACGTCCTAAAAGCCCCATCCGTGAGAACCTGCCCCCTCTGTTATTCCAGCTGTTAGTAGTTAACAGATTATGGGCCAAACTTCGCTGAGTGATGATGGTAGAATAATTATAAAGGTCTTGACTAAAACAACATGCATGAGGAATCGCAAAGAAGTTTTCATTTTCTGCAATGGAAAAGTACTCAAACTAGTTACTTTTATCAGAACGTAACACTATAATGTCATTTATTATTATTACTTTTTAATGACAGTAATTTTGTAATGTAATTAGTTACTTTAAAAAGTAACGTCCCACAACACTGCTGGTAATTAAGGTTATATAATATTTTAGCAATAATGTTCTTTACCTTTGTTCTCACAGTTTTTAGATGGCTCAGGCCAAAGCTATCAGTTTAAAGCACGAGTTCTGAACCCTGCTCCGGTACATGTACTGTTCTCTTAGCTCCAAGCACCTGATTTGGCTAATCAGATAACGAACAGATTTGATGAATATTTTACTCTCGTTCATTTCAAGCTTCATGAGTTTTGTTTGGACTGAGAGGACTTGATTGTGTCTCCTGGCAGATTTTGATATACTTTGGTAGAGGTGTTGACGCCTCACGATTTTGAAGTCCGATTTTTCTCCTGCTTGATGGAAGTGTGTGCTTGTGTATCATCACAGGATGATATTCCAGAACTCGCTGAGACGTTTTTGGTGAACATCACTGGTGTGGAGTTGTTGGGAAATCAGAGCGGGACAGGCCAGCCCAGAATCAGGAGGCCAGGAATGGAGATTGCTGAGATTACAATTCAAGAAAACGACGACCCCAGAGGAGTCCTTCAGTTCAATGTTTCCAAGGTGTGATCTTTATTCGTTACAGGTTTCTATTCACTAAAAGAATGTGATGCATGTACAGTATAAGAAGGTGGGTTGGCTCGTTGGGAGCTTTTTTATTCAACGTTGAGAACATCTGTATTTTCAGGATGCTTCTGGATTAGTTTTCGCCTATGAGGTTCCTCCACCTGGTAATGTGCTTTATCTACCAGTGGTGAGGCTAGCTGGTAGGACCGGTCGGCTCATGTTGTACTGGGAAACTCAAGCGGTCATCGCCACTAATGACGACTTCACCCCGTCTTCAGGAAACCTCACATTTCAAGATGGACAGGTGTATATTTGAAATTGAAATATGATCATTGTTAGATATACTGTATGCCACCCAGATTATGCATAAATAAGTGTTTATATGTAAACATCATTAAAGCTATACTTTCTTTGTAGACGAGTGCCATGATTGCGATCAGCATTGTTGACGACACTGTTGTGGAGCCTATGGAAACCTTTTTGGTCAGGCTCACACATGTGATAGGAGGAGCCAGACTGGGAACCGACATTTCCATTCTAGTCAACATCCCCGCCAACGATTCACCTCTGGGTCGTTTTGGATTCCAGGAACTAACAGTACATATAACATATTGATACTAGTTTATAACAAAATGCTTCCTGTACGTGCTTTATACCTTATATGCATTCAAATTATCTTCTTATTCTACAGATTACTGTCTCTGAGCCGCTGTTTCCTGGTGACCCTGCATCCATGGTGAATCTGACAGTGGTGCGAAGTTCTGGTGGAGAGGGGACGGTCTATCTTATCTGGCTTTTGGAGCAGCAGGGGAGAAATGATCTACTACCTCATAATGGGACGCTCGTGTTTAATGGGGTGTGTTTTGGGACGCTTTATTAACCTACATAAAATTTATGAATTATTAAATGATATTAATAATAATCCTCATCTCGTTTTCTTATACGGTCCAGAGTGAGTCGAGGCAGTCTGTGGTGATCCAGGCTTTGGCTGATGCAGAGCTGGAGGGTGAAGAGAGGTTCACAGTTCAACTTCTTTCTGCTAGGAATGAGGCTATTATTGACCCTACAAGAAGTGAGTGTGTGGTAATTTTCTGCCATTTCCAGTACAGTAGTTGTAGTAAATCAGCATAACTGCATTGCAAATTGGCATAATCTTTCAAACTTCTCAGACATGATGAAGCTCTACAGATGGTCATTGTGAAACTACTACTGTACAGAGGTCTTTCACAAAGCATGGCCTATGGACCTTGAAAATTCTATTAGTGCTTGATAACATTCATGTCTATGTTCATTAGACCTGGCGACAATTGTGATCAGGGCTGACCGTGGAGCTCTCGGCATCATTGGCATTGCAGACTCTTCTAAGAATGTAATCATTGGAGAACCTCAGGGCATGTACAATGGCACAGCTCTTATCAGGTACCATTTTTTTTGTTGCCGTTGTTATCGTTTAACATTCCAGCTAACTGTTAAATAATGTTATGTGTTCGTGTGATTGGTGTTTCAGTCTTGTCAGGGGGCCAGGCATTTTTGGTGAAATTGAGGTATACTGGAACATCACACCAGCCATCATCAGTGAATTTGTGGAGATCTCAGGAAAAGTTATCATGAGAGATCGCCAGTCTGCAGCAACCATTCAGCTGATGGTAAGAGAACGAGACGACACTTTTTAAATGCAAGGTAAAGTCCAGCCTGTGCAGTCTAATTGCTGAAAGTAAAGTCAATGCTGTCCATAATACAGAGGCAAAACCCCCAGTGCATCAAGGTTGCTGATCTGGTCTCCAGACACCCCAGATATCAATCCGACCCAGCTCCCCTGGAATGCTGCGGACAAACAAGTCTTATATATGAACTTCTGCTCATCCCCACAACCCCGCACCTACTGCAAACCGCAGAGAGTCATGTCACGAGGGGCCAGAGCTCCCACAGTGCCACAAAGAGAATAGTGCGCTTAATGTTTTGACTTTTATTGTTATGACTGATCAGTATATGATATGTCTGCCTAGGGCTGGGCGATATGGCTGAAAACTGTATCACGATATCAGTGTTTCATATCAGTCGATATCGATAATTAATGATATTTTTTATGACCCATTTAAAATAAGGACCAGTCGAAGAATGTATTATATTTAAACATTTTTATTTTAAACTTAACCTTCCTATAATCATAGTCCCCTCAGTTATTAAGACAGAAATGTCAACAACCATGGGAAAATAATTAAAATGTAAGTCTAGACATAAGTCTAAAGTCACAATGAACACTTAACAATTATCTCTAACATTTAAGGTGCAAAATTAAAAGAAAATGTAAGAAATGCTTAATAAAGTGTAATTAAATAGTGAAATGCGTTTATTATATCAGATGCCTTTAGAGAAACTACAACAAAAATATATTGTTGTAATATATTTGAGTTTGAGGTTAATTCACTGGCGGGCCACCAGGGGGCAATACCGCGCTGTATACTATATGTGTAATGTGCACTGAATGCAGTAAAAGAAGAATACCGTTTCTTTTCCTCTGGTTGTCTCACACAAAAAGCAAGTACTATTATAGATGTTAGTTGTGCATATTGATGAAAACATAACAATTGTCATACCAAAGAATAAACTACCCGCCAATGTGGCTAGTGAGACTAAAGTTATTACCTGCCACAGCCGAATTTTACCCGCATTTGGCGGGTGGGCGGGTGCAAATGTCAACGCCATCTTTTCTCCGTTTATGCTTCCTGAATCGCGACCGTACTACTTCCGGGTCCTAGAGCCGGTCGCGGAGCGAGTGCACATGACAGCAATCAAACTAGCTACGTGACCAGCGTTCTCTTTAAAGCATACGTTTTGGTGTCTCACTATGGGATACGCCCCTTCCGCATATTCTTCAGAAGCCCTATTACATTACGCCAGCCCCAATTGGCTATTCAAAAACCTCTTCTCGCTTCACACCAGAAGCCTATCCAGAAGAAACAATGGCTGCAGCAATGCAGTGTGCTAAAGCTAGGGGAGGAGGAGACGTGCAACTCTGCAACTCGTGCAACTCAAAATCGCGGACAAAGACTCACACCAGGTCTGCTCGGCGTGTCTTGGGATGAAACATGCCCAACTAGCGGTCAAAAACCCCGGTTCCTGCGAGCACGGCGCACGCTTCACCGCGAAGAGCCTTCATCGCAGGCTAGCGCGCCAAGCTAGCCTGTCGGGCCTCGACCCGCTCCTGTCACCTAGCCCTACTCCAGCTGCCACTCCACAGGTATCCATCCCTGGAGAGCTGCCCACCACGGCAGCCTTATCCTGGGGTGAACAGCTCGACGCCTGCGCCCCTCTGCCCAGTGTGCTCAGCACTGACGAGGAGGAAGGCGCAATCGACTTCGAGGAAGAGGGCCAGTCCGACTTTCTCCTTTCTGAGGAAGAGGAGGATTTCGAAGACTCGCCTTTCCTCCCACCCGTACACTCAGCACAACCCCTTGCCGCCACGGGAACCACTGAGGCTATGGACGGGGCACCATCCCCGCTCCTTAGCGTCGACCTGCAGGATGTGTGCAAACGCGCCGCGGAGAAGCTGGACATCCAGTGGCCAACTGTGGTAGCGGAGACTGCAAAGTCTCGCTATGAGGGCAAGAGGCTGCCGAGGGCGAAATGGGCGGCACGACAGCTCCTTCCAGTCTTCCCAGAGCTCCTGGAGGAGCTCGCGGTGACCTGGAAGGACAAACCTTTCACCAGCAAGGTGCCAGTGCAAGGGGGATCTGCACTGGACGTGGAGGGCATGGAAAATGCAGGACTTTTCCGGATGCCCCCTATGGAACAGCTAGTGGCTGCGCACCTGCTCCCGAGACACACGGCGGCTGCAAATCCGTTGTTGCCATCAAAAGCGGAGCGGTTCCAGTCAAGCATGACTGAACGCGCCTATAAAGCGGTCGCCCTTTGCGCGAGAGCCCTAAATGCGACCTCCCTGCTGACTGCATACCAAGCAGAGCTGCAGGACGAAGCCTCGACCACACCAGGTCAGACACAGTGAGAGGAGATATGCGTCGTAACGGATCTCTCGCTGAGGCTTTAGAGGTGCGCGGTGCAAGCCGCGGGCAAAGCAATGGCCACGATGGTCATTCAGGAGAGAGGCAGGTGGCTCAACCTAGCCAATCTCTCCGACAGGGAAAAGGAGTCCATTTTGGACGCACCAGTGGTGGCAGATGGCATCTTCGGCTCGGCGCTGACACTGATGCAGAAAAGATGCGAGGAAAAAAAGAGGGATGACGAGGCGCTACAGCTCTGCATGCCCAGGAAGGCGCAGACGGCCCCCCCCCCTCCGCTTCGACAGACCTTCGCACAGGTCACGGCCCGCCCTCCCCCCAGTTATCGCATTCCCAAACGGCAGAGACCGAGCATGAATGCAGCTGGCCCAAGCGGGGTCGCGGAGCAGAGAGCTCCCTGGCAGAGGAGGAGCTATCAACCAGTGACAGCTCAGACGGCTCAGCCTGCGTCTCAGCCTCAACCTCATCCTCATTCTCAACCCCACCTTCAGGGAGCGAGAAGGAAGAAGAAGGCCGTTTGACGGGGCCTGCCTTCGGGAAGGGAACCAACAGCCCCCCAGTTCGCTAGTTCCTGACCCTCAAACATTTCAAAGGACGAGTTCCAAAGTCCGCAGTTGTTCTGTGTGGCGGGGAGAGCCCGGCGGGGCCAGGGGAAGAGAGGCAGTGAAGAGGAAACCTCAATAAAGTTTTCACTGTACCCCCCAAAAAATATATCACAAAAAATATCTCCCCAAAAAATGTTGCAAAACATGTCAATAAAACACAGTATGACATCGCCTCGGGGAGCTTTCGCTCTCACAGAGGCGATGGAGCACACAGACTCGTGCTCGCGCATGCGCAGTACAGACCACGGAACAGTTCGAGATTCAGCCGCACGATGGCGCCAAAACACTGCAGATACGCAGTTGGCACAGATGCACGCAGTCCCGCTGGGTATTAAAGACAATACAATTCGGGTACAGACTGCAATTCGCGGTTTCCCCCCCAACCTTCAAGGGGATAATTCATTCCCAGGTGCGGGGGGAGCTAAAGCAGGTCCTTCAGGAGGAGATCTCCTCTCTGCTGGACAAGAGGGCAATAAGAGTAGTTCCACCCGAAGAGAGCCACAGCGGGTTTTACTCGAGATACTTTTTCATTCCAAAGAAAGGGACTCAAGCCCTCCGCCCAATACTAGATCTACGCGCGCTGAATGTATACCTAAAGAAATACAAGTTCAGAATGCTCACTCATTCTACACTCCTGAAAATAGTGCGCCAGGGAGATTGGTTTACATCAATCGACCTGAAGGACGCATATTTTCACATAAAAATATACCCACCCCACAGGAAGTTTCTGAGATTTGCCTTCCTTGGTGTGGTATATGAATATCTGGTGCTACCATTCGGCTTGTCCCTCAGCCCCAGAGTATTTATAAAATGCACAGAAGCGGCGCTGACTCCGCTCAGGGAAAAAGGCATTCGTCTCGCTACTTACATAGACGACTGGCTCGTGACAGCCCGCTCGGAGCAAGAAGCGAGAGAACACACAGCTATACTTATGGAACACATACAGAAACTGGGGCTAAGATTAAACACAGAAAAGAGTGTTTTAATTCCCACACAATCCATAACGTATCTGGGACTGGCGCTGGACTCAGTGAAGGTCAGAGCGCGACTCTCGGCAGACAGGGTGAAAAGATTCACCTTATGCATGACCCAGTTTCAGAGAGGACACAAGGTTTCCTTTCGCACATGCCTCAGACTACTAGGACTGATGGCCTCAGCCCTGATAGTTATTCCCCTAGGCAGACTTCATATGAGGGAATTTCAACGCTGGGTGGCGTCTCAGGGACTGGACCCAGTACGTCACTCACGGAGAAGGGTAAGAGTGACGTCAGAGGCGGTTCTAGCACTACGCCAGTGGAGACACCCGAATTTCCTGATCGAAGGGGTTGCCATGGGCGTGGTCCAACACAGAAAGATAATAACAACGGACGCGTCGCTGTCCGGTTGGGGGGGCATTCACGAGGGCAGAATAGTGAATGGGAGATGGGGTCAGCATATGACCAATCTTCACATAAACTATCTGGAAATGCTAGCTGTCTTTCTGACACTAAAACATTTTCTTCCTTTTCTGAGAGGAAGTCATGTTCTTGTGAGAACGGACAACACTACAGTTGTAGCTTACATAAATCGTCAGGGGGGTCTCAGATCACTTCTGCTGCACACGTTAGCACGCAGACTGATTTTATGGGGCAGTGTCAACCTTTTATCCCTGAGAGCGACACACGTACAGGGTGTGATGAATCGGGGCGCAGATCTGCTGTCCAGGGGAAATCCCCCCTATGGGGAGTGGAGACTGAACAGCGAAGTGGTCGAACAGATCTGGAGCATATACGGCAGAGCGACAGTGGACCTGTTCGCGTGCAAAGGCAACGCCCAATGTCACCTGCTCTTTTCCCTGAAGGACCGGAGCGCGCCCCTGGGAATAGATGCGCTAGCACACGAGCGGCCTCGCACTCTCCTATACGCGTTCCCGCCAATAGCGCTGATATCACCAACTCTCTGCAGAGTAAGGGAGGAAGGTATGAAAATAATACTAATAGCTCCTAGATGGCCGGGGAAACACTGGCTTGCGGAGATCATGCATATGCTGTACGACGAACCGTGGTCTCTCCCGCAGCGCAGAGACCTCCTGTCACAAGAGGGGGGGGGAGATCTTCCACCCTCACCCGGAACGACTGGCAATATGGGCCTGGCCTGTGAGTGGTCCAATTTAAGTAAGACTGGCCTACCTGACAGTGTCATCAAGACCATACAGAACGCCAGAGCAGCATCAACTAGGTCTCTCTACGATTGCAAATGGAATGTGTTTGAGCGCTGGTGCGCAGCTAGACACGAGATTCCCTTTCAGTGTTCAGTGGCGGTGGTTCTTTCATTTCTTCAGGAAATGATAGATAAAGGCAGAGCGTTCTCAACCATAAAAGTGTTTCTGGCTGCTATATCTGCGTGCCACATTGGTTTTGATAATAAAACAGTGGGGCAACATCCTTTGATATGCAGATTCATGAAGGGCGCGCGCCGCGCCCTGCTGGTTTCAAAACCACTTACCCCATCATGGGACTTGGGATTGGTGCTTGATGGATTGTCGACGTCCCCATTTGAACCGCTAGACAAGATTGATTTCAAGGCACTGTCTTTCAAGACTGCGCTATTAATTGCTTTGGTCTCAGCGAAGCGTGTGAGTGAGATTCATGCGCTTTCTGTGCACCCAGCATGCTTGCAGTTCATGTCTGGGGATGCGGGAGTAGTTATGAAACCTAACCCGGCATTCATGCCTAAAGTCATTAATGCTATAAACCCTCTTGAGCTGAGGGCCTTCCATCTACCCCCTTTTGCTTCATCAGAGCAGCAAAAGTTAAATACACTGTGCCCGGTGCGCGCTTTACGCATCTATACAGAGCGAACCAGAGGTTTAAGGGAGAGCGATCAGCTGTTCGTTTCTTGGATGAAACCTCGCACAGGGAAGCCGATCACTAAGCAACGTTTATCGCATTGGATAGTGGAGGCTATTTCGCTGGCATACTCCAGTAAGGGTCTCGAACCCCCAACTGGCTTACGCGCGCACTCAACAAGGGGGATGTCAAGTTCATGGGCTCTATTTAAAGGAGTCACATTACAGGATATCTGTGAAGCGGCAAACTGGTCATCGCCGCACACATTCGCCAGATGTTACAGCTCAGACTTTAGCTCACGCAGTACTGAGTGTAAGGACAGAATCTACAAACTAAACTCGTTCAGCCCTGAATGTGTTGGTTATGGTTGGCAGAAGACTTCAAGACAGGCTATCTGACAAATACGGGAGTTAGAATATCCCATGGTGAGACACCGAAACGTATGCTTGAAAGAGAACAATAGGTTACTTGCGTAACCCCAGTTCTCTGATAGCATTAAGTGAGGTGTCTCACCAGATCACCCTCCTTGCTGTGTGAAGCGAGGAAGAGGTTGCTTGTTTTGAATAGCGAAGTGACGTCGTGCTGCCCCCTTTATACGGGGGGAGGGAAGGCCACGCCAGGGCACGACGTCACATCTGCCAGCCAATTGGGGCTGGCGTAATGTAATAGGGCTTCTGAAGAATACGCGGAAGGGGCGTATCCCATAGTGAGACACCTCACTTAATGCTATCAGAGAACCGGGGTTACGCAAGTAACCTATTGTTTTCTTCCGACAGAGAATAAAAAATATCAAACGTTCTATCGAACACATTTTTTATTGATATCGATCACGTGTCTATCGCGAAACATATCGTTATCGTTTTATCGCCCAGGCCTATGTCTGCACTTCTCATTTTGTTTTTCTTTTGTCTCCTTTTCTCTTCCAGGCAGTGGATGATGATATCCCAGAGGAAAAACGTCTGTATGAGCTGAGTCTCACCTCGCTAACTCCCAGTGCAGACATCAGTCTCAGTCGACAGCGTGCCACCATCACCATGGCAGCCAGTGATATGCCTTATGGCCTCTTCGCCTTCTCCCAGTTTTTGCAGAGTGCATCAGAAGATGACAGATCTGTGGGTTGCCTTTTTTTTTCGATCCACCTAATTACTTTCACTTTCACATGAAAACATATTGGGCAATACAAAATTATGCCCTATTTTAGGCATAATGTTGCATCTGATCCAGATGTCTAATGTCTGAGATCTTGTCCCTCCAGGTGAATATCACAGTGGTGCGCTCCATGGGGCTGCTGGGGAGCGTGTGGGTGAGTTACCACACAGAGGGCCACACTGCAGTGAGCGGGCTGGACTTTGAGCAGTCATCAGGCAGGCTACTGTTTGGTCCAGGCCAAAGCTCCAAAGTCATTACACTGAAGATTGTGAATGATTTGCAAGCAGAGGTACCCGAAGACTTTTACCTAAACATCACTCAGGTGCAACTCCTCAATGAAAGGTAGAGAAACAAAAACCTTTGCATCACTTCAATACATCAAAGCATGTGTGATGAAAAGCGTCATTCAAGCATAATTATTTATTTAAATACGCAAAGTAGCCAAGTGTCTATTGTATATGATCATTGTGGGGTTTTTTTATTCTATTTCCTGTCCTTAGTGCACTCAACTTCACCATACGTGAACATGGTATCCAAATAGATCAACCTCCAGCTATAGGTAATATCTCCACAGTTCTGATTGTCATCCAGAAGAATGACAACATTGAGGGCATCCTGGAGTTTGACTCTTCATACATTAACATTACTGGTATACACATACATGACATACGTCACTTTAAAGGTTTAATGCAGTTTAAAAAGAAAGAGAAATAGATAGATATACACTATAGATAGGTAGATAGAATGCAATTAGGGTTTCTAGATTTACACTGTGAGTATGGTGCTCTGAGAAAAGCATTCACATGTTGCAAGATGCTTTTTTTTGCTATATATCTGTTAAAATGACTGATTTAAAGTAAATGAAAATGGAAATTGGATTCTCTTTCCAAAGTATTTTAGGCACAAGTTCTATATAAAAAATAACGCATCCACCTCTACTACATACTGTAGCACTAAAGCCTAAATTGATTTGATTTATGTATATCCATTTCACTCTGCCACATTTGCTTTCCAAGGTCTTGATCAAAGCCTGACATGCTCTGTGTGTTGAAAGTCACACACATCACAATTACGCAACATGGTTTTAGCCACCCATACGCATATTAACTGCATTAAGTGCTGCATTTCTGAAACCAACTTGTTACCCAAAGCGTTCTGTACAGGACCGTAGCCATCCTTTTGCTGTTTGCCAGAATTCCCCATTTTTTTCTTTTTTCCCCAGACCACCACATGTTCATTTGTTCAGTTCACACCTCTGCGGTTGCCAGGTTTTTGTTGAGTTAAGCTCTCAGGGAATGATTTTCTCAGTTTTCCCCCTTTAAAAAGAGCACTTAAATTTAGGTCACAAAAAACAGCAAATGGAAATTGCAATGAAATGTTGTAAAAAATTCTAATATATGACATATGATATGATATGATATATTGTTTTCTTCATTCTTGATTTTAGTGGAAGAGGATGTTGGCACATTCTCTATCCCTGTCCTTAGGACAGTGGGGATGTACGGCCAGGTCAGTGTTGACTACATAACGAGAAGCTTGACTGCACAATCTGGCTCAGATTACATCCTATCTAACGGCACTATAACCTTCAGCCATGGCCAGAATGTCAGTCACATTAATGTCTCCATAGTGGATGATCTGGACAGGTGAGTGAGGTTTGGACTCTTTACGTGTCACTCGATTTATTATCGTGAAATGTTTTGATATATTGTGTGAGATTTAAAATCCAAATATCCTGTTCCTTTAAAATGGTCGTGATACCTCATACAGCATTTTACTTGAAATATAATACGAATAAGATCAGACAGAATAAAAGTATTCCTATACATTTTCACAGGGAATATAACGAGGTCTTTGAAATCCGGCTTACCGCAGCATCAGGAGGAGCAATACTGGGCACCCGGCTCGTCGCGCAGATTACCATCGCTAAAAGCGACTCACCCAGCGGGATGGTCCGATTTGTCAATCAGAGCGTGATCTCCATCCCAAACCCTGACAGCATGCTGAGGCTCGTCCTGGTTCTGGAGCGTTTGGGTGGGGTGGTGGGTGATGCCATGGTGAGGAGCATTTGGATAATGACATCATGACGTTATAATGTACTCGCAAGAGCTTCACAACTTCACAAATATGGGGAAGCTTCCCACTTTAATGCTTATTATTGCTTTATACATTCAGCAACGTGATAATTTGATCAGGGATTGAACAGTTGACCAAGAATAGATAGATGACCTCTTGGGTTAATGGGGGACAACTGATTGTTGGACACCACAAATGTTATCTTTACGTACGAAAAACATAAATCAGTGACTGATTTAAAGCTCTGATTATGCACTTTGCTCGACTAGGCAATATTCTCAGTAGTGTAACTACAGATGTGTTGAAATATCAATTATTCCACCCATGGTAGTGTATAATATGCATATTTTGCATACTGTACAAAGCTTATGGTGGATAAAGCTTAACAATCCGAACAGTTTATTTTGTGTTAATAATTATAAGAATTAATTTGATCAAAATAAAACGTGGAGATGCTTTAAATCAATTGACCTGATATTGACTCAAAATGAAATCAATAGAAGCACATTTACAGTATCATTCCAGCTTTACAGTTCCTGATTGTTGCTCATCTTCTTCCCTAATTGTCCTAATGCTGAAATATCCTTGTTTTCTCTCAGATAATGTGGAACATCCTAGGACCCAACACAAATGAAGTATTGCCGCCTGTAAACACAGATTTTGGCCAACCGGTAAACGGATCGTTCCAGTTCAGAGATGGAGAAGGAGGAACACGTAGCATCGAGCTCCAGATTCTACCCCATGGTGAGGTGGAAGTGGCGGAAACATTTGTAATTAGACTCAGCCACGTGTCTGGGGACATGGATGTTGACCCCAGAGCAGGCTCTGTGACACTACAGGTATGTACTGTACAGGTTGTTATTTTATATACTGAATGTTATTGTTACAATCATGTCCAAAGGTTTGTATCCCCTCTTTCAAGCACGGGTCATAAGCCCTCACTGATCCAGGGGGAATACATCATGGCTGACCCCTATGCAAAAAATTTTTTTTTTATATATTTCACTGTGTTATAGTGTGTGTCACTGTGCTGTCACGATCACATGGTGTGTGTATTTGTGTGTCAGATTGCAAAGTTCGGTGACCCCAACGGCATAGTGCAGTTCACCGAACAGGATCTGAGAGAGCGTGTTTACAGCGAACCTGCAGATCATGAAGGTCCCCTTAACATCTCCCTTCTTATAACACGCAGAGAAGGAGTGATGGGAAACATCACTGTAAGGACAACACACACTCACACAACTTCTTGTTGTTTTATAACCCTTCCATCTCTTTAGTATCTCATCTCATGTCTGATGGACATTTTTATGATGATGCCAGGGTATTACAGTAGTATTGTTTAAAAAAATTATATATGAAAAGCATATAAAAGTCACTGTAACTTTTGGTGAATGTTATAATATCACATGGATTTCCTTCTAGGTGTTCTGGGAGATCCTGAGTGATTCAGACAGAACAGGTGACTTTCTCACCCTCCGTGGCTCAGCTACCATTCTGGCCGGGCAGCGGGTTGCAGAGATCATCGTCACCCTGCTGCCTGACACTGTGCCCGAGCTGGACGAGGTCTACACAGTTCTCCTGAGCTCAGTGGAGGGCGGTGCCGAACTTGATAGAAATCGCAGCAGCGTCCGCCTCCGAGTCCGTGCCAACGACGAGCCACATGGAGTGTTTGCCATTTTCAGGGAATATCAGAATCTACTAGTGAATGTAACTGACCGCAGCAGGTACTTGTCACTTAACGTTAGCAGGCTGGCGGGAACGTTCGGAAGTGTCAGTGTCGGATACCAGATCAGCTACCCCACCTCAGGCCAGAGCTTCACTGAGGACAGATCAACTGGGAGCGTTGTTGTAAAGGACGGGGAGAAGTCTGCTAGTATCGCTGTGCCAATTAGCACACAGGTTTGTCATGCATATATTTTGATAATATTATAGTAATTATCTGTATAATAAATCTGTATAATATCTTTAGAGAAAATCTTATTTCATGAACAAACAAGTATACACGTGTCCTTAATATGATGATCAAAACCAGGAAGTTACTGTTGTCTCGTTGTGCTGTTGTGTTGCACTGGACTTGAAATGTACTTATAAACAACGTACAATATACAATATAATAAGGATCGATTAAAAATTTCTGTAAACAACCTATTCTTCTTTGCAGGTTTTCTTCCTAACAGGTTTTAACATCACAGTGCAGCTGATGAATGCGAGTCTGATTGGACCTTTGCTCAGCTCTGCTCCTCGAGTGCAGCTGGATGCAAGGATTGCTGTTGTGTCTGTGCCTGAAGAGGCCGCCAATGCTGAAGTCAGTTTCACTAGATTATTTTTTTTACACATTTATTATTAAAATACAATGCAGCCAAATACAGAAGAATGCAAGAAATAATCTGGGCAGCACTGGGGTTTAGTAGTGTGCCCTGTCACCTCGCACCTTTGGGGTTCGGGGTTTAAATCTTAGCTGGAGTTTGAATGTATAAGGTTGATTGGCATTTCCAAAGTGCCCATATACTGTAGTGTCGGCCTATACATGGTATTGGTGATAAAAAGTGTCTCACCTACAGTACAGTACAGTAGGTGTAAAAGTGAATATTTAGATAGGATTTTATTCTGAAACACCATTTTTAATAATACTTAATGCTTCTTATCTCCCGATCCATGCTTAATTTTTGTAAATATGCATGCACATTTATATTTTTATCAAATAAAACAGTGGTAAATTTAATTTCATGCAATTCAAATCTTTCAATGACCTTAATTGTCATTTGGATGAAACTTGGCCAATTTAGATTTCACATGAAAAGACATAAACCTGAAAAGTGTATTATTGTGAAATGCAAAATTGTTAAGAAATTGCAATATGAATTTGACCTGGTTACGGACACTACAGTTTTTTGTGTTGGAAAAATCCTTAATTTTGCATGCAGTGCTTTTAAGCAACAATTTTATAGGTCATGTGCTTCTACAGGATTACAGCAATTTTAGTATTGTACTAGAAATATGAATAATTTTCATTTTAAATTATTATTGTTTGAAGTGAGACAGTCTAACGCTGAAAAAAGGCCATTTTGAGGGCCAAAGCGGCTGAAACTTTTAGGGAAGCAAGATTGGTACAGTAGCTTTTTTGGCATATACATTTACTGTATAACATCTAAAAAATAAATTCAGCACCAATGGTGTTTTGACCATGTGGATGTTTGTACCCTGGTTGACAATAAACGAATGGATGTAAGAAGTGTTTTAATATTAATTTTTTAAGTTTTAAGAAGTCTAAAATATTTCCTCAACCATCTTGTAGTTGTAAAACAAAACACATTATAACAGTTTTTTTGCAGTAAATAAATGACCTTTTTTCCAGGTGGGCTTCGCCTCCTTGGACTTGCAGGTGTCTGATGTCAGGAGTGGCCGATGCGATGCGTTAATCAGCAGGACGGGTCTCTATGGCGAGGTGACCGTGCAGTGGAGAGCTGGATTCCCTCCTGGACAGACTCCATCAGGATACCAGCCCGGAGTGATCAGTCCCAGCTCAGGTTAGTTATCATCACACTCAGGTGCAGAGGACATACAGATACAAATACTCACACTCACATGTTTTAACATTAGTGAGAAATCTTCAATAATGTTAATTCATATAGTGGATACAGTGTATAGATTCCTGCTGGTCTCACTTCTCACATTGTTGATTAACATCATGTTTGTGTTTGCTTTTTTTTCCAACAGGGACTGTGATCCTGTCACACGGCCAGAGGAGCAAAAGCATCTCTTTTATAGCTGAGTATAATACGTCTGTGCCTGTTTCACATGCAGTTCACCTGACTGCTCTAGAGACCATGTCACCAGGTGGAGCCAGATTCAGGTAATACCTTCTCATAGAGTTTTTGAAAGAAATTATTCTAACAGCTATCCTTTGATAAAGTTTTGCTAATGTGCTCTATAGTCTAATCATATTATGTAATTTATATCATTAGCTGCATGCCCTGGTATATGAGTGTTTACATATCTCGTTCCTATGATTGTTTAGACCCGGTTACACAGTGGCAGAGGTGGAGTCACTGGGACTTTATCGATTCCATCCTGACTCTCAGAAGCTGGCTATTACTGAGGACGTGCACACCATCACTATCTATGTCCAACGCCTCTATGGCTTTCGCACCAACCGCACCCAGCTCTACTATAAGACCTGGCCAGTTAGTGCCCTTCCTGCTGAAGATTTCACCCCAGTGCCCGACGGACAGCTGCTCTTTGAAGGCCGCCAAACGTCTGCCTCCATCAACATCTCCATCATAGACGACTCACTGATGGAACCTAATGAGACATTTTATGTGAACTTAACCGACGTTCGCATCATCAGTGCAGGCTACGCTTCTCTTAGTGCTCGTCCGCGTATTATAGCTGAAAACAGCTTTTCTGCCATTACCATTCTCGCCAATGACGCCATCGTTGGATTTGGTTTTTTAAATATTGGTCCAGCAATAAGTCGCACTTCTGAAGACAAACTCGAGGGGGCTCCAGCTCAAAGCGTTATCCTAAGAGTACGCAGGACGGCAGGGCAGACAGGGGTGGTAAGTGCTCGGGTTCGAGTTTATGACGGCGGCGCTGTTTCTTCTGAGCTGCTTGGGGCTCCATTCCTTCGGGAACACAATGGGACGTGGGCGAGGGATGGGGACGACTTTAGACTTGAGTCACAGACGATCACTCTGTTGGAGGGACAAACAGAGGCTGAGGTCAGCCTCTTTATTCTAGATGACCAGGAGCCGGAGGGGCAGGAGGTCTTTTATGTCTACCTCAGCGAACCAGAAGGGGGCGCACAGATCGTCAGCTCGCCGGATGAGAGTGGCATCACTTTCTTTGCCAAAATCATTATTTTAGGTAAATACATTGTTTAGCACCTGCTTTCACTCTATAGAGGGATTTGTTTAACCATGACCAAACATCTGTCTTAACGTCATAACCTGCTTTCTAGTACTTTCTTTAATGCACACTTATTGACTTCCCCTTTATGTTATATTTACTTCTGAGTATACTGTAGATTTCACAAGTTCACTTTGGCCAGAAATATTTGTGATAAGGTGCCATTACCATACCGTACAGGAGTAAAGCATTTCTGTATTTAAAGTGTTTTTTTTTTTAATGAAATTTGCTAAATATAAGGCTTCCGTTTCCATTTTCTGGGGTATTGGCTCCACCTACAGGTCAAGCAAAGCTGGTCAAGACACTTTTCCTAAAATCAACCCACATACTGTAACAAACATACTGTATTCTTAATAGAAGACTTATCCTGTGTGAATAAAAATGTCATAAATGTACAGGGAGTGATCTTCACAATGGAATTGTGGGCTTCACATTGAGTTCTCAGACGGGCCAGGTTCTGGATGAAGACTCAGCCAACAGGACAGCAATACTCTTCCTCCAAAGACAGGAAAACAGGTTCATGTCTTCCTTTGCTTTGTCTCTTAGTCTATTTGTAGAATCCCTAACAGGAATGTTGGACAGGATTAACTTGGGCTTGTGTGTTTAACAGAGCATTTGAGGATGTTTTCGTGTTGTGGAGGGCCACATTCAACCTCACAGCTCCAGCGTTGCTCAGTCAGGGGGTGAATCTGACACAGGAGCTGCAGCAGACCTCGGGCAGGGTGCTGTGCAGGAGAGGAGAGGTTCTCTGTGTCCTCCATCTGGAGGTCCGACCAGATCAGGTACAAAGGCCGGAGTGTTTTTAACAATTTCGAGACCTAAACTCTAATGAAAGCATAGTTCAAAGGATCAAACTTGTAAAATGGCATAATGGCATAAAAAAAGTGGCGTGAATCCATTGTTAGACTGAACAATCCCGTTGTGGATGCTATGGAGCTCTTCAGGCTCTTTGAAACTTCTCCTGTATGTTTGCTGTTTCACAGGAGCCCGAGTTCCAAGTGTGGTTCCTGGTGGAGATCTATGAAGTAGGAGACGGTGCTGCTATTAATCAGAGCGCCCGCTTTGCTAATATCACCATGCTGGAAAGCGATGATCCACGGGGACTGGTGTATTTTGCCGTGGGTTCCCGCCTGCCTGTGGCGACCGTCCGAGCAAACAGAGTCACTCTGCAGGTTTACAGGGAGGGCAGTGTGGCATCAGCCATATCTGTGAAGTACCAACTGCAGGTGAGGTGCAGTGACACATACTATACAGTACAATTAACATTTACGATAAAGTCTTTTGTTCTTCAAAACCTGCTGGATCTGGCTGAATATAGAGTCAAAAAAAGATGTCTTCAGTACTCAGTGTCACTTGATCAATCCATGCCTGCTTGATTGTTTCCTGAAGATCATGTACAGAATACAGTTACTGACTTCTTCACTATAGTCCAAACGTTTTCCGTGGTTTAGATCGGGAGATGGCTCCAGGCGTTGAATGCCATTGTCACATAGCAAGTTTTTCACAATTTTTTTTTCTTCAGTTAATTAGCACAGCTCCTCAGCCTGAACTAATTAGTGACATCACCTTTTTTCACGCTCTTCAGGGTGGAAGTAATTAGTTCACAATGAGAACTAGTACTGTACATGACCAGTGTGGAGGGACGTTACATTTTAAAGTAACTAATTACATTACAAAATTACTGTCTTTAAGAAGTAATCAGCTACATTACAGCGTTACTTTATGATAAAAGTAACTAGTTCTAGTACTTTTCATTGCAGAAAATGAAAACTCCTTTGTGATTCCTCATGCATGTTGTTTTAGTCACAAGACCTTTATAATTATTCTACCATCATCACTCAGCGAAGTTTGGCCCATAATCTGTTAGCTAATAATACCCCTATCTCACGTATGCCGTTTCGCGCGGTGGCCGTAAGTACGGTTCGTCATGATACACCGAGATTTTTGGCGCTGTGATTTCGTTTCCATCTTTCAGTGTCACTCCTCGAAGACCTTACAGTACAGTACATTCCAGAACATCGGGCGGTCACTCGACGTTCAAACCGCATAAGTGAGATAGGTGTATAACAGAAGGAATTACAGAGGGGGGCGGGGCTTTTAGGCTGAATTTCACACACACACACACTAACGGAACCACTCCTGTCTGGCTCACAGATTACATAAATTGTCTGAATAACGGATTGCATTTTTGAAAATATAACTAAATAACTGAGTACTTAAATGGCGGACCTAATGCGTTAGATTACTCGTTACAAAAAAGTAATGCAAGTACTCTAACACTTACTCTAACTCTACTTTGTAACGCATTACACCCAACACTGTATATGGCATATTTTGTTTAATACTTTTGGCCACCACGGTGCATACACTAAAACAAATGCATACTGTACAATCACTGAGATTCCTATTGAAACAGACACATTGATTTATCACACACACATTACTTTGCTCAAAGTGCTGTACACCAGGTTAAAAACTAGGACCTTACAGACCTTATGAATAGGGTTAAGCACATGAAACAAACTCTGATCCTAAGTCTTAACGTCTCACTTCAAAGCCAATCAGATGGCCTTACAGAACACCGAATTCAACAAGCTGGAGACTGTCCGCATAAGGATTACTTCTTATGCTTTCTCATGTCTCGCTTTCATTTCTTTTTCTTTTTATATTTGTTCTTCACTCTGCATAAGTAATTTTAGCTTTAGTCGGTCACGTATCCTTAAAATTAGATCTCGGATGCTGAGATCAATCTCCATCACTGTTTGTATCCCTTGCGCCTCAAGTCAGTTTTTTTCAGTAAGGTTTAATAATTCCAAGGAGCTCATTTGGCTGAGATTTTTGCTGCCTGAATGATAAACAGCTTCTCAGACCCCATGCTGTTCAATGTCGGAAAATCCACGTCTCTATTGCCTAGATTTTTATCAGTTTCTCAAAGAAGAATACAGTACATATTTCAGTATGTGTATACACGTTTAATGACACATGCTTTACTTAAAAAGATTTATGTATAATTGAAGTCGAAGAGCACTAACTGAATGTTTTTTTAAATATATTTATTTAGATTTTTCTAGTTTAACTGAAGAATTACCAACAAATATAAACTTATATTCTTATGTCTCCTTTTGCGTCTTGGTTTCTTATGTTCTTTCTATACAGGAGCTGCCGAAGGCCGAGTCCATTGGTCCTACTCTGATCTGGCCCGCGGTGGCTGATGTAGATTTCGTCATGGCCAGTGGTGAGCTTACATTCGATATTGGCCAACAGAGTGCCGGGCTAGACATCACCCTCACACCCAGCGCCGGCTCGTCCAACCCCACACCCAAGCGCTTTCGTGTCATTCTCTCCGATGCCACCGGAGGCGCTCGGGTTCACCCAGTGTACGGGATGGCAAATGTGACTTTAGTTTCAGATACTGAAACTCTGGCCGTGTGGGCACTCCTGGAACAGCTCCATCAGCCTCTGGATGAGGCACTGATCAACCGTGTACTGCAGGGGCTTATTAATAAAGTCAGCACCGATATAACACATGAACAGATGACTGCTGTGCTGGATGCAGCAGGGAAGGTGAGGACGTTTGTGTGGGTTTGCTGTTGTTCAATAAAGACAAATAATATTATTTCAGTGTTGAAAAGAAAATAACTTATACTGACATTATTTCCTTAAATACGAATAAGTATGAGAGAGCATCAGATAAAAAAAGTGATGTTAGAAGGCAATTCTCATACTTGTTGTACTTTGGAATTACATCTGAAGACAGAACCAGATTAAAAATAAATGTGCAACAGTTGCTCAGCACAGAACATGTGGGAGAATATAATATTTTGGGAAGTGTTCTCATACAGAATACACAATGTTCATGTCTCATGCTACATCCAGATCTTGAGTGAAGCCGAGCAGACTCCTCTGAAAGACAGCAGCCGTGCCTTGACCAATGACTTCCTCTGCGCCCTTGCCAAGCCGAGCCGCAAAGACACACGCGGCCTAAGCCATTTGGCTACAGTAGCTGAGCGCTTTGCCTTCTCGCTGGTTAGTGACACACCATGCAGCACCAGTGGCAAGAGGTGAGAGTCCCAATGAGTCCTATCATGATTTAACTTGTTGGAAAACATAATCCTGTCTGGTGTAACAAATAGCAAATTTTTCATATACTGTAATAATGCGCATAAATTAAGAAACAAGAGGGCCTCAGTGGTAAAGTGCTCGCCCTATCACCCGGAGATTGCTGGTTCGATTCCCGGGTGATGCTGTAACCTCTCGCTGCCGGAGGTCTAGAGAGAGCTGATTGGCCAAGCTTTCTCAGAGGTGAGGGATAAGAGGTACTTAGTGCTCCCACATTAATTACAGCTCTACAGCCAATCAGGGGCATCTGTGAGCGGAAAAGAGTTGTCCTCCGAGTGTGTTACGCCGCCCCCAACGGTGCGTGAGCGAGCAGTTTGAAAAGAAGCGGTCGGCTGGTTCGGAGGAAACGTGATAGTCTTCGGCCCTAACGACTGACTGGTAGTAGTAGCTTAATGTGGGAGCCCCCTAGTGATGGGGAGGAATTGGATACGACTAAATTAGGGAGAAAATCTGAGGGAAACCCCCCCCCCCCCCCCCCCCCAAAAAAAATTAAGAAACCCAGCCTCTTAATGTAGCTTTTTCTGTATGGTGAGGATACATTATTAACACATACTTGTTATCTGATTATGTCTAATTTATACAAGGGGCTCAAGTCAACCCGGGACTTTTAATCGTATGGTAGACCAGAACACACTTACTGTATAAGATGTAAGCACTTATAAGTTCCTGTAATGTGCAAGTGATTCGTAGTACAACTACAGGTGGCTCCGAGCGACTTCAGCCAGGATCATTAAAAATTAAATTTGCTCCATTCAAATGTTTTACTGCAGCTACTGTAAGAGTCTCATCAGCGAACTGTGTTTACAGTCTTGTAAATCTCATCTGGTGTTACACCATTATCCATGAGAAATTTGACTTGAACGCGTCAAAATATCATACATATATTAAAATATGTTTATCCTTCATAATCTGTTCATGAATTAGCAGCAGATCCATCAGTATTGTTTGTAGGTCCTGTTTTTTTTCTCTTAAATATGATATAATCACTCCAGTTATTTGCAATGCAAATAAAACCATGGAAATAGGTTAACCCACCCATACACATTGTAATCCTCCTAATAGCTGCTGTTTTCCATTTCGCATTTTCAAACGATGCTTCATGGTCATTTCTGCGATTGAGCCAAGCACGTGCAGGGCAAACATCTCTGCTCTGTTATGCAAATTAAGTTTTCCCCATCAGTTGGAAAACCATTGAGGGAATAGGTTCAGGCGCAGGTTAAATGCATGTGTTCATTTTATTATGCTATTCAATTATGTAACTGAATTAACTATCTCTCGTTTCTAAGGTCTCGTATAAATCTCTAGGTCTGTAATACTGATCGCCTTTGTTTATACCACTGGAAAAAACTCCTCATGTCAACATGCAAGCCTGTATAGGTGTGTGTCTATAAAAAGGAACGAGGGAGGATGGTTTTTCTAGTACGCTATGTGAAAGATAGAATTCTCTCCCAGCTTAAAGTTCATTTATGGATATAAAGGTGTAAAACTCTGAGGTCTTTGACCAAATGGCACTGTTTAATGTGACCAAATGTGATCACAGAGGGGATCAAAGGAGGCCACTGATCACCCTAATGTGTGTGTGAGGACTGTATCTCACCTCGTTGCAAAACAACAGTATGGCCATAATGTGTAAATGCTATTTCCTCATAATAGTTTTCACCATTAAATGTATTAAAAAACGACACCAAAAATGACAGAAATACACAGATACAATATAAATACGTTTGATCTGCTTAAATCCTTTGATGTTCCACTTGTTCCACTTTTAAAATCAGCCCTTTCTTTTTTCCATGAAGAATTTCAAGGTTAATTTTGAATCCTACTTTGTGCAATCCATACAGAGGAAAGACCCTGGACACGTGCCCTTACTTCACTATCACAGCGTATCACTGGTATCCCACAGAGATCAACGCGCACACCTTTACAGGCACAAACGGCGATACCTTCTCCCTGCCAGATGCCCTGCTAGAGGTGCCAGTACTGCCTGGAGGTGACTGGTCTCCTTTTGCCTGTCAGAAAATACACTTCATTGAGTACCACACTGAGCACTGGTTCCTCACTAACACAAAAGCCAGCGCTCTTAACGACAAGGTGAGCAACCCAAATGTGTTTCATTTTCAAATCAGCAGGAAAATCGTGCAAATTGGGTTTTGGAGATACCATACAGTATGTGGTACAGATGGGGTTTGGTCCGTTTTTACATTTCCAGATGTTTGCTTCTAGGAAATGATTGTTCCTAGCAAATTAATTCAGACCTATTGTGTATACTTCCTGGAGTAAGGTATGTTTCATAAGAAAGGTTTTGTCAGATTCTATTCATATTTTATGGAGAGATTTCTTTTTAAAAAAAAAAAGGTGATAGCATACACACGTAGTATAAACTCACTCACTGTCTATACCACTCTATCCTGTATACAAGATTGTGGGGATGGGGGCCTGTAGCATATTCCAGGATACTTAGGGCACGAGGGAGGGTACACCCTGGTCATGGTGCAAATCCATCGGAGGCCACACAATCTAATTTGCATGTCTTTGGACTGTGGGAAGAAACCCGACAAGCACAGGGAAACTCTGTGCACACACACACACCCGAGGAGGGAATCAAACCCAAGCCCTAGAGGTGCAAGGCGACCACTGTATAACCACTATAATTGCTAAAATAATAACTGAAGTCAGAAGATGTTTAAGAAAAATTATTATTTTTTAAAAACTAGTACTTAAAACAGTGTTTAAAAACACCAGTCATGCACTTGCATATACATATATATATATATATATATATATATATATATATATATATATATATATATATATATATATATATATATATAAAATAACTCTTATTCTTAATTTATAAACATGAATATTCAATAGAATATTTGTATAAGAAACCTGGCCAATGGAAAAGAGCAGAGACAAATCATAAACTTCTTATAATGAGGAGGCCCATTTGATTAGATTTAGCAATTTATGTCCAGATGGTGGCAGTGTTGTCCAGTCAGTCTATAAGCAGGCAGTCCTCCCGGGTCATGGCCCTTCCCTTCCTTGCTCTACGCATGCCATAACTGTAATTTACACATGTTATATATTAAGAGGACAATTCCAGATTGTCAACAGTGGAGTTTCCCAGAAGACACTGTTTGTATATTCCTGTTATTCTGCCCTAGATATAAACTTAACTCATTATTTATGAATGATGTGAACATTCTTCTTGTATGTGTGTGTGTGTGTGTGTGTGTGTGCATGCATGCACAGGTATTCTCTGTTAGTCTGCAAGGCCAAAGTTCCAGACCTTTAGCAGATGGTAAAGAGGTGGTGTACCGCATACACACACCAGACCGCAGGGTGAAACCCCGGCAGTCTCTGTGCCTTCTGTGGAACCAGGCAGCAGAGAGGTGATTTCCTATCTCTAGACCCACAGCACACACACAAACACAAATGCATACGCACATATTTTTATTGTATCCTTGTGAGGACCTCTACTGACATAACTATTTTTTTCTTGGGCTTTTTCCCTTTTCTTGGGGGGCCACATAGCGTAATTTGATCCGCAAGTTATTGGCACAGGTTGTACACCAGATGCCCTAACTGCCACAACCCACCAATTTCTCCAGGGTTGGGATTGGTACTGAGGATGCACTGCATTTTAGTGACTGGTATATATACAGTACTGGGTCCAACTGCGACCTGGCAGTGGTTTAATCCTCGACACTCTGATCTACATCCAGTAACATATACTATTGAAATGTGTTTAACTATTAAATAAATTATTTGATTAATTTACAAGTTGTATGTAGACTTTTTTACAGACTACTAGCCTACAGTATATAATACTAAAGATTCATTTCATCGTCTATACAGTTTTATCCTGTATACAGGGCTTGGGGGAGGGCCTGGAGCTAATCCAGGGTGCCAATCCATCACACTTACAAATACTCATACACACTATGGGCAATTTGAAAATGCCAATTAGCTTAACCTGCATGTCTTTGGACTGTGGGAGGAAATGGAACAGGAGCAGGAAGACCATGCAAACTCCAATCACACAGAGACGGGAATCAAACCCGGACCCTGGAGGTGCAATAAGCCACGGTGCCGCACTACTAAGGATTTTTTTAATTAAATAAAAATTTCACTTATTGTGCCATATTATGTCATCCTCTATAATAATGATAATAGATTTATGAATCTTTTTTCGAGCTCCATTTTTTTTTTTTACTTAGTTCAAATGGAACGATGTAGAAAACAACAGAACAATTGGTAAGCGAAGCAGTTTCGGTCCCCGGGGTTTGGAAGCACAATTAAGATGGCTAAATGCCCTTTGCAGTATACGTCGCATGGAACTTCAAGCTGATTGGAACACACCCTATGATACACATTAATCTCAGTTTAATCCAAATATCAGTAACTAAAGGTAAACTTTTATTTTATTTATTTATTTTTTTTAAGTTTTATGAAAATACGATTTTTCTTATAGCCTAAAGGCCACACAAGTCCAATCTCTCAGCTATTTCTATTCATATGTCAGAAAAAAAACATTATTTGGTCATTCAAAACTGTGAACCTTCATTCATTCATTCATTTTCTATACCACTTAATACTGTGTTCAGGGTCGCGGGGGACCTGGAGCCTATCCCAGGAGACTTCGGGCACTAGGCGGGGTACACCCTGGACAGGGTGCCAATCCATCGCAGGGAACACACACATACACACACTCACACACCCAATCACACACTACGGGCAATTTGGGAACGCCAATTAGCCTAACCTGCATATCTTTGGACTGTGGGAGGAAACCGGAGGACCCGGAGGAAACCCACCAAGCACGGGGAGAACATGCAAACTCCATGCACACAGAGACGGGAATTGAGCCTGGCCGGGGAATCGAACCCAGACCCTGGAGGTGCAAGGCGACAGTGCTAACCACTACACCACCGCAACATAAATTTTTTTATTTCTCCTTTTCAGCTGGCTGTCTGATGGTCAGTTCTGCCGAGTGCTAGACGACAGCGAAAACTTTGTAGAATGTGCCTGCTCACATCTGTCCATCTACACAGCATCTGCTGAAGTTGCCGCTCTGTCTACATACAATGAGGCTTTCTACACCGCGGGCTTCATCAGCATCTCAGGTTAGTCACACTTAAAAATTGCCTTCTTTACAATAAAGTGTTTCATTAAACTTAAACAAACATTTTGAAATCTGCTCGGTTTGAAATGTGTTGTCTCTTATTTCACAGGTTTTGCCTTGGCTATCATATCTCATGTGCTGTGCTCCAGATTCCCCATGTTTGCAGCCAAATTACTCACGCACATGATGGTGGCCTGCTTAGGGACACAGGTAGGACACGAAAAAGTCTTTTACTTAATCTGTAACAGTAGCTATTTTTGTAGGAGAAAGCATAAACTTAAAGACTGTTTTCCCCTCCTATTTTTGCCCAGTTGCTATTCTGATGGTCAAAAATGACCCCACCTACAGTACACTAGTGTGGGTGATGCTACAGAGAAATCTGCTGACACAGGGGCATTTTTAAACCCACTTTCGCCCAAAATTGTGCAAAAGTTGCTGTGTTTCAGAGCTCCGTTTAGCTCGGACATGACAAAGTAGCCTTAAAAAGAAAAAAAAAAATTCCATTTCTCAGCACACATTTTTGTAGACATTTTGTCCTGTATATTAGTGGATAGTTATTCACTATCCACATTACTGTATTACCTGAATCATTCTATTTATAGTAAATAAGAACAAACAGCTCATAGTGTTACGTGGTGCAGATTAGAGAGCCATGACATCATGGTCATGACATGGAGAGGTTCGAGCTTACAGGAAGGCTTTAGTAACTTACAGTATGTAATGACTCTTTACATCTGTGGTGAGCAGAGAATCATGTCAAAATGCACAACACACCAAAACTTGAGGCGGATGGTGTACATCAACAAAGCATCGCATCAGGAACAGGCGTATGTGTCGACAACGGGCACAGACTCACCCAACCTAGAACAACAGATGTTTTGAAAAAACTAAAGTTTCATTAAAAAAAGCTTTTCAAAGAAAAAAGCATATTACAGTACAGTATATTAAATATCTGCTGCTTTCCGATGCGCTGGTTCATGTTGTTTGTTTCGAACATTCTACATAGTTATTCCTCAAACGGCTGCAATATAACGTGACATTCACGCCCAAATATTTTCACTCAACGGCTGACGACTGTACATTTTAATTCTGTCCATTATTTGATGGCTAAATTAAAGCAGATTATCCCGAAAGCTAAAAGAATACAGCGCAGACCATGTCGTCTGCTTTTCGCAGCCATGAAGACCACTTACTGTACAGGAACTTGCAGTATGGCTTAACCGCATATCAAGGAAATGTGACCAACTTCGTAGGTTGTGTCTTTTTTAGTTTAACTTGAAATCCTGTCTACAGTGCAGTCTATCAGTAAATTAACAGTTAAAAAAAAATTCCGATGTTTCGGCTTTGCACTTTGCGCTGATGTACATTGGCTACAAAGGTTTTGTCTATACAGTATATAGTCCTGCATTTTATTGGTTTTTCTGTAAATCAACAATCATGCAGTATTTGGCTGCTCAGTTGTGTTTTTTTTTAGCTTTGTCATGGTATGATTGTATGATTAGTTCGTGCACAGGCAAGCAAACCAAAGGTTCAAGTCTGATGTTTCGGCTTTGCACTTTGCGCTGATGTACATTGGCTACAAAGGTTTTGTGAACCTTCACGTACCTCTTTTCTCCATATCTCTAATGCACATTCATAGAAAGATATTTCTAGGAATTACATGATAACAGCTTGGACGAACACATCTAAATAAGACCGTATGGGCTACCAGGGTGACAACCTAGCTATCTCCAGTCTACCTTCCCCATAAAACCTGAGGAAAAGGAGGAGGGGGCAAGTGGCTAGTGGTCTAAAGCTTGCGAACAGGTGACCTTAACCAGAGTGGGAATTTTCCACTGGTCCCGAATTAATATTGTAAAGCCGAATAACATGAAGATGCTCACAGCCTTAGGAGGTCTCGAAAACCTTTATGCATTCTGTCATTCATTAAGTGTTAGCTTTTTTCTCTCTTGTCACGAACTCCCCCGAACGGAAAATTCCATGCTGGCCGTTTCAAGCGGCTGTGGCTCTTACAGCGACGCAACTCAAACTTGTCCATCTTGTCTGCTTGTGCTTAGTGTTTCAATGCTGTCTAGTTGGAGAAGGATGCATGGTTACAGTTGTCTAAAGTGGAAATAATTTTTTTAGTATTTATAAACTTCAATCGTGGGTCACATGTCTTAAAGAATTGTATTTATACATGAATATTGCATTTGGTTATAACGCTTTTTATTCATTCATTCATCTTCTATACCGCTTTATCCTGTATTTTATGTCTGCTAAATCAAAAACTTAACATTAGTATACACTTTATAAAAGTGCATACAAGGAAATGTGACCAGCGTCGTAGGTTGTGTCTTTTTTAGTTTAACTTGAAATCCTGTCTACAGTGCAGTCTATCAGTAAATTAACAGTTTTAAAAAAATTCCGATGTTTCGGCTTTGCACTTTGCGCTGATGTACATTGGCTACAAAGGTTTTGTCTATATATAGTCCTGCATTTTATTGGTTTTTCTGTAAATCAGCAATCATGCAGTATTTGGCTGCTCAGTCGTGTTTTTTGTTAGCTTTGTCATGGTATGATTGTATGATTAGTTCGTGCACAGGCAAGCAAACCAAAGGTTCAAGTTTGTCTGTATAACTTATGTAATGTGCTGTTTGATTTGAGAACCTAAATACTGGTGAGGTCATATTTATATATAAAACACTTTGAGTGAGCTTGATGGGAGACCGCTTAAACATTTAAACACAGTGAATACCCTCACTCACTCACTCACCTGTATACAGGGTCACGGAGGGCCCGAGCCTTTCCTAGGAAACTTAGGGCACGAGACAGGGTACACTCTGGATGGGGTCACACACTACAGGCAATTTGGGAATGTCAATTGTCCTAATCTGTAGGTCTTTGGACTATGGGAGGAATCCGGTGTACCCTGAGGAAACTCATTAAGAACAAGGAGAAAATACAAACTCCATGCACACAGAGGCGGGACTCGAACTCAGACCCTGGCGGTACAAGGCGACAGTGCTAACCATTTAGCCAATTCAAATCATTAAAAAAATACCAGTAGAACTCACGGCTACTGTATGTTTAATAGTAAGAGTATTTCCACATGCACAATGCAATGAGAACAATGATTGGGACTAAACAGCTGTGTAGCCTTAACAAAACCACTTATCAGTGAAAAGCTTTAATTTGCTTGAGAGCCTAAAGAATGGGCTGTGGAGCAATAAGACCAAATTCCAGACCTTAACCTCATTAAGAATGTTTGGGAGACACAGCAGCCCGACTCTCCCATCATCAACACAATATCTCGGTCAGAAATCGATCCGACTCTCATTGTATAAGCTTATCAAAAAGCAATGATCATAATCAAAGCAAAAGAAATTAAATATCCAGTGAAATATTATAGTGTATTATACTTAGTATATACGTAAGTACATTATACTTTTTTTTTGGCCGGGCCCTGTATTGTATATGTGGGTACAGTACGGTATGTGTACTTTACTAACGTTGCCATGCAACAAAACAATCAATGCCGATTTGTCACTTTTTTAGGTCAAATTAAATTCTTCCTTACTTTCTTTTTGCCAAGGGGAAAAAAAAATCGACTCATAGTTCACACTTGAGGATCTTTAAGACTTTTATGCATGACAGATTTTCGTCCTGTAATCTTTATAATAAGGTCACAATTATAGGAAAATGCTCTACATTTTTTCTCCCAGACTGTTGTATGATTTGGTGCTGTGACACTGTTGACCCTGTTGCTTAGGTTTGAACATCTTTTTTCCAGGATGGCTGTGTTTGCGATTAAAGTTCATCAGCATTCAGATTTATCTGTTGCTGTTATCCACTGACCTCAGATTCAACCCCAAAGGTTCATGCATGCCTTTCTGTCAGCTGGTAACTCATTGCATCGATTCCATTCATATTTGCATTTCGGAGGAGAAGTACTGTACAGTAGCATGCACACTCGATCATAAGGTGCTGGCTGAGCATCGATGTACAGTAAATCAGGTATAGAGCCGATTAACTGGGGCAAACAGTCGGTTACTACATAAGAAAATGCGATAAATAAATAAGCTCAATATCAGCTGGAGAGGTCAAGCCACCTGTCTCTCCTTCTGTTGTTCCTCTCACAACTAAAGACTGTAAGGAGTGGAAAGTTACCCAGCGAAGCTCACCTGGCTTTGTGTGTCATCACTGCTAGGGCTCTTCATATGAGCAGCAATAACACATTTAACCAGGGCAATTAGCCAGCAAGCCTGGGTAATAAAAAGGTCTTTAGCTTCAGATGTATGCAGGCTACCCTCAGGCACAGTGCAAGGTACAGTATAGAGCAACATGAACACACAGAAACTTAAACATGTTAAGTGTTCGAAACATAAACAGGTGCCGTGCCGTGCTTATTCAAATTGCAATCTAAGCCCTAATCTAAAAAGCTGGGGTCCTCAGCTCCTTGGAGATTTCAGGTCCAGGATTGTGTTAGGTTCACAACATAGACCTCTTCATTTCTATGTGACAGAATTCTGTATACAGTTTCCCAGAGTCTTATAAACACTGCAATGACTTGCAAGTGCACAAAGTCAAATATTTACATAAGGATATCATAAATCGCATATGTACAACACATGCGTATATAGTAAAACCAGTAGGAGCAGTGCTTAGGGGTAATTATGGGACGTTACCATCTAAACCATAAATGTCTAGAAAGCTACATGTAACAAGATTTTCTCACTTTAATGAGCAGATAACCTTTAAAGCCTGCTGCATGTTCATCAATCCTCAAGTTTCCACCCAGGCATTAACTCGGAATAGACTAGCAGTATGCTACGCACTAATTAATAGTTAATTTATTAATAAATGTAGTAATTGCAGGTAATTTCTGACAAACACGTTTCATGTTGGATATTGAAGTAAACAGAATAAAGAAGAAAAACCGCACATAATAATATAATTACTCAGTTACTTACAGTAAATGCTCAGTAAAATAAATAAATAATTTATTGAAAAAAAAATTTTTTTTACCTTTGGTGACTGTGAAAGTCATCATATGTTTTGTTTCATTTTTATACTGAACCATTCAGTTTCCATGACATTTCGTGTCCTACAACTGGAGATGTTGTCATCTTGAAGGAGATCTCTATCAGGAAATATTTCATCATATGATAAAGATGATTTAGACCTTTATTAACAGTGACAGTTCTGTATAAGAGTTCCCAAAACATGCCATCAACATGCCCCCATGGGCAAACGGTCCCACTGGGGTTTTAATTCATTTACCACCCATGTAAAGATATGTACAGTATAGCTTTTTTTAAATAATATTTCCGGTGTATCATTTGTGCAAGTTAAAAATTGAGCATGTATAACTGGATATGTAATAATCAAAGCAGTACATTATGAATATGACATGACCCTATATACAGTACAATTTCCCTTTAGAATTAATAAAGCACTCTATCTACAGTACAGTATATATCTATTTATGACATTATAAAGAAATGCACATTTTACGTCAAATATTAAACAATTACATATTGCTAAAAGTTTAAATAGTGTCTTTTCAAAGTAAAGTGTAGTGTGGTTAGCAGTATGTATACTTATTTTTTATTATTTATCTGGATTATTTGCAACTTTTTACCTTGTATATATTCGCATAAACAGTCTTTTTTACATGTAGTAATTATTGTGTTTGTGCAACAACTACAGCTTATCTACAGTACTGTAATATGCAATATACCGGTTAAGGCGTATCAGATTTTACTCCAGATTACCACACATTTTGCAATATATTTGTCATGCATTACTGTAAATACATGATGCTAACAAAAACAGTATAAATAATAATATATATTTTTTTATTTGTTTGCTTCCTTACATTTCTTCTTGCACAGGGCTATTTTTCTGTTGTCTTCTGTTTAGACACAACACATTACTCTCAAGGCTATGCAGGTAAATTTTTACCTCCAGGCAACAAAGGTATTTTTTTTTTCTCCGAAAAATATGTACTGCAGTATATTGAGAGAAGGTCATGAGTTCTGAGACATGCAGGTTAGACCTACTCGACTGTAGTTGTATATTAGTACAGAATGCTTCATGCTCGACAGTGTCAGTGAGTCGTTTATGTGCAGGATTGTACAGTCAATTAGCCTGGCGTTCACACACAAGCGACTTTACCACATCCGTTTTCTGTAATCCAGCTTCCTCTTTGCTTGTCATGTTATGAGAGTTATGATTTTTCCAGCATGGCCATTATAGACCATCGATTGCTTGGATCAAAAACATGTCATGTTGCGCATTATTTCCAGATGTTTTGACACTGTAGTCACTAGTACCATTTCTTGGCTGTTTTCGCTTTTAGAAATATAAAGAAAATTGTTAAGGTGTCATAAGACCAAGGACACAACTTGTAATGCTCTAGGCCAGATTCTAAACCATACAGTATCAATGTTTTATCTACAGGAACAACATAATCTTTCTTACTTGATGAAATTGCATGTATTTTTGCAAATTTCCAAAACAGGAAACATGTCAAAGATACAGTACAGTATGAGCAGAATAAACACTACCCTTGTCTAAAAGCTTGTGCCGCAAAGGTATGTGAAAGTATTGTAGTCACAGAATAAACACTTTTGTTTATAACCAGTAAAAGTGCTGTCAGTGTCTGTTCAGCCACGAGAGGCAGACTCGAATGGCCGAATTCTGCGTGACGCACATGAGCGGGTTTCTTCTAACCACTCGTTTACCGTAATGAGCCAGCCCCAGATGACGTCAAGGTTGGAGAGAGAGAGAGCAGGAGGGAGGATGTATGAGAAAGCCAAGAGAAGGAAAGATCCATATCCCAGCCTCTCTCTTCCTGTGCGTTTTCTGAGTGTGAGCGTGGGTATGTGTGTCACTACACTCCCACACTCATACAAAAAACGGCCAAGTGAATCCAAACAGCACGTCGGTCCCACGACTCAATCAGATTAGGGAACAAAGGCAATGGGTTGCCAAATCAAACATGTAACAGGACCCATGCTTGTTCATTTGCCCTAAATCATTCGCCTCGTTCTGCTCATTTAGCCATGTCTGGTTCAAACTGGTCAGAGCCCCGCCCCTTTCCCCCCCTCGTGTTGGTGGAAATTGGATGCATACTGCTCAGGTCAAGACCTTGTTGCTCCAGATCATGGCCAACTCCAAGCTAATTACTAACCCCAATGCAGTACTAACATGATATTCCCTAATGGGGGTATAGGGCCGGCAAAGTAGAGCTAAAGTTACCACCTTGTGTCTCCTGGCTGAGCTCAGGGCCTGACGTAAACCTGGCAGAGCTCTTCCTGATATCATCTTGCGTGAAGGAAGAGCACAGGATATACAGTACTAATAGAGCTGTATATCATAACTGTGTCAAAACACACAGAAGAGTCGGATCAAAATGTGCTGAGCTTTGAAGGATTTCCTAGTAGGATTGAGCTAGTTGTTGCGTAACAGCGACTGTGTGAATGCATAACACAACAACACATCATCTTGTACAGTATGTGCATCTCTTTGTGCTTTTCCACATTGTAAAATGTCCACGTTATCCTTATATGAATCCGTCACTTTGAAACATCATGGAGGATTGTAACTTGGCAAGTGCTTCGCTCTAGCTTCTTTGGTATAATCAGAATGGGGACTTTTAATCCCTTTAATATTTGATGGTTCTTTGCCAGAGATCTGGCTGAGTCATTAGACACAACTCATAGACAGGTGACACCATGTAAATCCAGTTCCAGAATGGTTCCACAAAGCATTCTTCAGGTTGCCTCTTCTCGAGTTATCGTCTCTTACGGAGTCCTTCAGCATTCAAAGAGTCCTTCAGGTACCCCTTAGGATTAGATTTGTATTCATTTTCCTGTGTAGCCTATTAAATCTGCACTGTGTCTGTAAGCCTTGTGCATTAGATCTATTTTCTGTGTTGTCTAATATCATAACCTTTACCCTGCAGACGTACAGTGTTTCCTGTGTTTTTCAAAAAGGAAAAGCGTGTACAGTATGTTTGAGAGCAAACACTGATATGCCATGTATGTACAGTATGTCGATGTGTATATACTGTAGTCTGGAAGCCTTCTCTGCCTGCAAGGAATTTGACCAACAGGCAACAAATCCAAAATTGTACCACGTGGAACCTTGAACTTGTGTAAAGAGGTTAGCAAATAAAAAGTAAATAAATAAAAAAACTGATCTGACCTTTTGCACAATTCCCTTTGCTCCAAATAAAGTTTAGTTCAGATTCTAGAGTTTGTTTTAACTTGTTGAAACTTAATTTCTGACAAATGCTAAACAAAGATTCTCATTTGGATCACTTATTGTTTTCTCCATGTGGGTCCTGTTGAATTTTGCACTATGAATCTTTAATTTCAACCCCTCTGTTGTGCATTTAACACACTTTAACACACTCCAGAACTGCAGGTCAGATTTGGGAAAGGTTCTTGATAAAGTTCTTGATCTCCTGCAGTCTTGCATTTATAAATCAGGATGAATTTATTACTCAGATACATAGGCTCCATATTTGATCACTTATACCTAACAATCATTTTAAGGCCCACTTATGACTTATGCATGCTGCTCATACAGCTTCCCCTTTGTCACTCACCTGTCTGTGCAGCTCATCACTAGACCTCTGTGGACAGATGGCACTGGCTGAATTATTTTTGGAAATCCCTAGACATGTGGGTGATTCACTTTGCCTGCACTTTGGATGGGAAACAGGGGACAAAAGTCCAGCTTCACCTCACAGGCAGCTCTCTCATCGTCTGTTGATTACACATGGCCTTATGCCAGCGCCACTCAGCTGAGGGAATATGAATTATTCATGCATACCACACATTTGCCAGTGTAAAGTTTTAACACATTCACCTAGATCTGATTAACCATCACATTAAAAGTGGTAACCAACTGTATGGACGCAGTTAGGTTCATCCAGACCTATGGAAAGTACAGACTGGACGAAAGGGGGAAAAAAACGAAGAGGAGTCCACTCCTGAGATAGTGTGAAGTGTGTGCATCATGGAATAACCGTCTGGATAAAAAGGGAAATGTACCGAAAGCAGATCTGAATAGAAATTTAGGAATAAAGATTAAGCTAGAGTATACAGGAAGTGCACAAGTGTGTACAGGATGTGTATGAAGACATGGGAAAGGAAAGCATCCATGATTAATTTTATGAAAGTCTACGGCTATTTTGGGATTCTTTTGTCTCTGTTCCTTGACGACGTGGCAGTTTGGTTGATTCTACAGGCAGCTGATGCCCTGATACTGTTTGTCATGTTTCTAGTCAACAACCAGACTGCATTTTCTGTAGGAACTTTTTCTTTCTGAGTTCACCTGTAGGGGTCGCTCTATATCCACACTGATGACTTGTGAAAACGTGCCCTTACTGATCAGTCCCAGGGCGAACCCCATTGCTCAGAATATGTTACTCTGAGTCAAGTAATCCTCGAATCATGTATGTCATCAAGACATTAACTTTTAACAAATTTCCCCAGTAACAAACGGTGATCAACACATAGCAGGGTTTGGCTGAGGTTTGACGTTACATGTACGATAACACAAAAACAAGTTATAAGGAATTATTATGCAGTCTTCCTGAGAATAATGGAAGATAACAGCAGGTGTGTGCATGTGTGATTGAATGACATCTTAGACTAATCAAAGCGGTGAGATCAAAAGCTGTTATAAACTTTTACTGATTCATGTTACTGTTCTTAAAAACCTGGAGGTACCATTAAAATAAAGCTGAATATGTTAGGTGCAAAAATGAATGTTCTACCATGTTTTATAGATTTGGAAAAATATTTCCGCTTCCCTGTATGTTCCCATGGTCACTTCTGTTTCCATTCTGAATCGTCGCTCATCGAGACAGTAAATAGCCATTGACTTGATGTCGGTGATAAAAACATGTAATGGCAGAGAACACGATCAGGTATCTAGGAGCATTGCAGTAAAGATCTCAGGAAGGCAAACTGCCTGTTTGATTGTTGCTGGTCGTTTCAGGGGTACTCCCATCGTCTTTGTTTTGCATTTTCTCCTGGTTAAATGGCAAACTATTAAAAACACACAGGCTGAAAATTGCCTGGAAGTTAAGGGTGTTGTTCGAGCTAATGTGTAACTTGTTTGAACTTAGAAGATGTTTATTTAATATTTATAGAAGGAGTCTCCAGTGCCAGCACTTTGGAACAGTCAAAGGTGACGGTATGAGTTTTCTGATACAAGTTAGATGTCAGGATTTGTAGTTTCCCAAAAACATAACATGTTAGTTTTTTTTGTCCCGTTCACTATATAATAGACAGCTATAGTTGTACAGTATGTGTCGTCCAGGAGAAAAGGCTTGTCGTACAGCTACGTCCTTCCGAGTGCTGTTTACTCTGGGAACAGTACAGTGTAAACAAGGACATTTGTCAGTCAACTACCCAAGAATTACTGGACCAGCACAGAAATGGATATATGCATGAATATTATATATATATAAAATATTTACACTATCCCATGTTTTTACGGCATACTAGTCTCATGAGTGCATAAGCATTGTTTTGCACATTTGCTCAAGCTTGTGTTCTCTAAAAGTTCTTCACAAATTTCGTTTTGTTGGAGAAGCTGGGATTAAACGATTTATTAATCAATGATATTTTTTCGCACTCTTAGGCAAACTTCTCATATTATAGAAGCATAATTGATACATTAGAATAATCAAATTAAACTGCAAATGCAGCATAAAGTGTGTTGGTACAGCGTGTGAAAGATCAGGAAGATTCCCTCTGATTCCCAGGTCACTGTCGGTTAAACAAAATGGTGTTAGATTGGTTAAGTCGAAATTGAGGGATTTGAAGTACAGTACATCATTTTTTATTATAAACGGTACCATCGAGTGAGCCCCTCTGCCTGTGGAAAGGGGCGGAGTCATCAAGCCCACTCCCATCGGGACAGAAATGTTTCATTATAGGATAAAGGTCTTAGAATAACTTTGTCTTGAATGAGACACCTTAAATGAGGCCAAACTAGGACACAAATATTTTTTTTGCTATTAACATGGCTCCTTTTTTTTTTTTAGAAAATGACATGATTTGAATGCCCCGATTAACCTGAAACCACCTTAACAACTCTCATTTTAATGTGTTTTAATTCTTTTTGGCAGAAAACCACTTTCTCAGGAACTCATTACCGTGTTGCCTGTACTCACAAATATCCACACAAGTGTGTGTGTGTGTGTCACTATATTACCTGAAATATAGCAAGTCCATCGGAAATTGCATGAGTAGTAATTTGACCTAGGGCAGTAAAAAATGAGAGAGAAAGAGACATGCATCGGTGGATGACAGAATAGTGATGAATGCAAAAGCCTTAGGCCTAGGTCTGTGAGCTACGTGCGGCTCACTCAGCTTCTCTCGCAGAACAAAAGCAGCCGAGGAAACACCCACGATGCTGCCGAGGCTGGAACCAGCTAGTTCAGACCGGTATCTGTTAGGGGAGGAGGAGGAAAGGGGGTAGAGAGAGCGAGAGAGTGCGTGAGGGAGAGAAAGTCTGGCAGTGTGCTATACTCTCAGTGATGTCATCTTTTCGGCCGATACTATTAATAGTTTAGCATTAAAGCTGCATCAGCAGTGGACCAGTCATTTTGTTATGATAATGTACTGAACAGATATCTCAGAATTACTGATACAGTACATGTGTGATGTTGGTTAGGAAATAGCTGTCGTCTGTACTACTGTGTCGCACGCCATATATTTTGGTCCAAAGCTGGATTTTCTAGATTTGTCCTTCTATATTCAGTACAAGTAGTTTCTAATAAGTCAGACTTTTAAATATACTGTAATTTCCTGTGTCTTTGTTGAGCCTAGAACTCCAGAACTCCAGACATCACTCAGGGTCAAATATGTTATGTTTATATATATATAAATATATACACATTTTGTCTCAGGCTCAATTCCTGCGAAAGGCAAGAAAATAGAATTAAGATCTCCGATGGCTTTGTGCCGTTACCATCAGCGAGCCTTGAATTGAACACTGCGGCCTCAGTGCTTGATGACAAACACACATGTTGGCCTGTCTTCTACACAGGAAACCACCAGGACATCTCCTCTTCCTGAATGGAGAAAAGAGACTAAGTTTGACTATTGTGCTATTATTATCAGTGGGTGTGTGTGTGTTGTGTTTGCGGAGGATGGGCACAGTGCGCAACCATTACAGCTAGATGTTTTTCCAAAGTATGAATGCATTTCACTCATAGGAAAAAAATAATACACCACATGGAACATGGAAAATAATCAAATAATTAAATTCATTGTGATTGAAACTACATAACAGTGTAACTGCCGTGTGTTTGAAACTGGGTGAATGTGCAGTTTTTCATTCCTACTTGTCAATTGTATCAACTACGGATGTTAATGTTTTTACCTTCGGATCTCATTTCAATGGCAAAAGCCAACAGTAGCTTATTAGCTGAGTTAAACCATCACACTATGTTTACATGCACAATATTTCTTCAATCCGACTGATCTCATTCCGATTTGAGATTCCAATTTACACCCTCAAAGTTTAATCAGAATGGTTTTCCAGTCCCATGCCCCCACATTGCTACTGTTGGGCCCTTGAGCAAGGCCCCATCACCCCTCAACTGTTCAGATGTACAGTATAATGAGATAAAATATAAATAGCTCTGAATAAGGCCATCAGCCAAATGTAGAGGTGCCAAAAAGGTTAGGTTAGGCTTCCAACAAATCCTTCCTTCTGTGTTATGATTGGTTACAATAACTCAGTCTCATCTACTGTCTGATTGTTTAGATACTTTACTGCATATGGAGTGATGAACCAATCAGTTCATCTTCTTCTTTTTCTCTTTCACTCTCTTCTTTTGTCTTTCATGCTTTCTGTTCCCTCACTATTAGGCTGAATGTTTTTATAACCACAATATAACATCTTTAGCCTACCTACGCTTCCATATTTGATCATAATGAACAAAGGAAAGATGTTTAGCCTTGTAACATAGTTTTGAAAATTTCTGCATGTCTATCAGGTGTTATTTATCTCTAAATATTAGTAATTCTTAGAACGTAACAGAAAGTTGACCTTCGCTATCTTCCAAGGTTGCCAAGACCATTTTCAAACAGAATTAAATATTGTACATTAAAGGTAAACTAAGGTATTGAAAATGCATATGAAATAAACAAAGTGTTATGCAATATACAGTATGTAATTCCAGTCCTTTAGGGACTTCATGTTCAGAGAAATCATATAACAATTTTGTCTATATGATAAAAAGCATTTTGAAGTAGTAGAAATGATTTTGGAGTTAAATTAACGGGTCCGATTTTTGATCTTTATTCATCATTAAAGGTCCCATATAAATGACTAAAAAGTCAACTTTGTATAAAACGTGCCTTTTAAGGGAGTTGTATTTGGCCACTAGGTGGATTCCGTTTTACCTGGCAACCCTAGCATTCTTGAACTCTTGTCTCGAACTGGTTTGTAGGAAAAAAATGATCACGAATCACAATTCAGGTTGTGTTTGTACTACGACTTGGAACGAGTATGATGTTTTGTGCATAGTTAAATTTATCAGGTATAACAGTCACGCACAAACAGCTCGACAACCCAGGAGGATTAACAGTTTACCTTTCTGCATGATCAGAATGGAAACTGGCCTGAGGGTGCAGGCAGCCCAAGTCTTTTCACAGCTGTAAATGCTGAAGTGCTGTATGTGCAAACACAAAGAAGACAAGAGAAGTAAACTAGTTCTAAATTCAGCCATGCCTGAACAGCTTTGTGATTCATTTAGAGAGTTACACCAGTTTAACCAGTTAAAGGTTACACAGGAGTCATCAATGTTTTTCATGGATCATGGGACAGATGGAAGTTAAATCTCACAAGCCAAACGTGCCAAAGTTCCAAAGAATCGCAGTCAGTGATAAAGGCTGCCTCATTTAGCTAACGTTTCAGTGTTGCAGGATAAACACATATCCTCACATTAGCCATAATCTGGCTCAAACCTGCGATATCTTGCTTTTAGCTGTGCAGTCATCCTGTCTCGTCCCTGTCGTCTATAAGTCAGTCACAGAGAAGGGTCTGTAATGCATGAACTTTGCTATTTTAAGCCTGCTCGGCTTCTGTCCTTATCACTCAGCTTGTATCTAAGGAGACAGCTTCTTGGCTCGATTAATGCGTACGAGAGCCTTGAAACGTAAATTTGCTTTCAAAACTTTCATAAAAAGTGAACTGTTGTGTTTGAACATGAAATAATTATAAAAGAAAAGAGAAAAAATTTCACGACATTAAAGAAAAACCAGTGACCTTAATTCCATCTCCTCAGCTTTCATCAAGTTTCCTGTGTTACTCAGTTCTTCTATCTGTGTGTCTGGCTTGTCTTTTGGAGACTGATAATAGTGATAATCATGACTGTGAATGATTCATCTTTCAGTGCCTGCTACTAATCATATTGCTGCTTGCTAATGGCAGGACTCAGTTAGGAGCACAGCGTGGGACTGAAACCCGCCATCTTCGAGCCCTCTTCAGTTTTGTTTGAGAAGTCTGAAAAATATTTCAATTTCAAAAATATTTCAATTATTACAACCAAATTCTTTGTCTAGTTTAGAAGGTTAATTTCTCCATTCTTTATCAGCCTGTCCATGCAATGAATTCCTAAGATATCCGATCTCTTATCCGTGCTCTGCTGTCACCCAGGATCATCCGTTGTTCTGTATTATTGATTGCTCCACCGTGTTGATATAGCTAGTTCTTTGTTTACCTGCTGCAAGCATGTTCACACACAAGAGCAAGAGTAGCGGAATACTAATCTGAGTACAGTACGAGTACACCACCTCCTCTCCCATTTCCAGAAATGATATCTGATGTTTGACTTTTTTAATGTCACTCAATGTCCATGTACAGTGTACAGGACCTGCAGCTGTACAGGAAGGCAAAACTTGATAACACAGTCGTTCGAAAACTGTATGTCTGAAGCTAGCATTATAAAGTGATGCGAAAAAAATATTTGCCTCGTTAATGAATGTTCCAGAATTTTTTGCCATCTTTGTCACACTTAAATGATTCAGATCATCAAACAAATCTTAAATGATTCAGATCATCAATCCAAAAAAAATTAGTTAAAACCAGGCCTGGTTACTTCCAGGCGTATTGAATTAAGAAATCACTTAAACAGAACCAGTGTGGCAAATTTAAAGATATAAAAAACAACAACAACAAATACAAATAACACAACAGCAAATACAGACCATGACATGAAGAGGATGAAGGGAAAGTGTTAGAGAGGATAATTCCATAGAGGGGAGAAAGCATTTTGATTTGGATAATTAATCATTTGTGTCAGTTTATAGGCAGCATAGTGGCATAGTGATTCGCACTATCGCCTGGCACCCTCAGTGTCCGGATTCGATTCCCGCCTGGGTTCAATTCCTGCCCGGGTTCGATTAATAACTCTGTGTCTGCTCAGTAAAGAATTGGCACCCCGTCCAGGGTGTACCCCGTTAAGTCTTCTGGCCTTGCCCACCCTCTGTACGAGATAAAGCAGTATAGACAGTGAGTGAGTGTCAGTCTATAACCATTTAACCCAAAGAGCATCACAGAGTATTAGATAAATAGAAAATATTGTAGAAAGAATATTTCTATTTAAATTCACTTACTAGTTACGTACATGCTAGTTACAAAGAAATGCAGTGTTTGAAATGCTGACATCACATTCTGAAGAATTTCCACTTTTCAATGGATATATATGGATGAAAATTCATTGGCTACCTAGGCTGGCTAGAAAACTGACTAATCATGTCGAATCAGACACTAGACACAAATAAGACACTACAGTATGTCATAGAAACCTTATACCCTCCCAGTGTCAAGCTTACATTATCATCGTGTAGTACTGTATGTCATCTGTGTAGGAAGGTCTGGAGGACCTGAGTATCCAGTAGCTTAATGAATTATGGTAAAGCTCTGTTAGCACTTATGCACTAGAGTTTAAACTGGTTAGGGTCCATCAGCAGAGTTCTGACTTTCCAGCAGTTCCTTTGTTCAATTATTGCACGCAAAGTAGTCTAAGCTACTTCATACTTCCATCTCCACTGCCTTGCATCTGTTTTTCCCCCCCTGTTATCCTGTTCATTACATGGAGTGTTTGGATCAATCCTTGGCTGGAGAATGAGCCAGAAAGGTCATTAGGTGAATGAGGAGCTTCCCCACAAAGCTGAATCTAATGTTACTGATGTAATCAATTTAGCAAGCCTGGGAAAACAGTCCATATCAAGCAGAAGGCGGGACTGAGCTTCACTCCTCTTTTTTAGCTCCCTGGGGAACAGAGTTGGCACAAACATGTTTTCTCTATCACAGAAATTGTCTTTATACAGTAGGCTTTGTAAGTAATACATGACACTTAGTTTCTTTTCGTCTCCTTTGCTCAAGTATAAGAATTTACTTTTAAATTTTTTAATAACAAGAATTTTGCAAATGACTACATGAAATATTCACTTTTGTTTTGTAGTCACCGTAATTAGAGTTTTAACTTTTATCCAGCTACACAATGGGAAAAAGTCACCTAAAGTGTTTATTTAAAAAACTGATTGCAGAATAACCTTGTACAAATGGGGGATGTTGTCTTCTGAAGTGTAGTAGTGAAAAGTCAAAACATTTACATTTAGGCATTTGCTCTTATCCAGAGCGACTTACATTTTTATCTCATTACACATCTGAGCAGATGAGGGTTAAGGGCCTTGCTCAAGGGCCCAACAGTGGCAACTTGGTGGTTGTGGGGTTTGAACCTGGGATCTTCCGAACCATAGTCCAATGCCTTAACCACTGAAAAGAAAGACTCATGGTCTCCTTAAAACTCTATTTATATACAGTGACAACATTGCGGATCCTTACCACCTCTACCTCTATATCCCATGCGAATTAAAATATAGGCTGCAAAACCTCAATGTGACACACAAATGCAGTACCTGGGGACCAGTTAGCACTTTGGCCCTTGCTGGTGTATCCATATACTTTATATGTAGCAGCACTCTGATCACTAAATCAAAGTGAGCCTTTGGCCATTACTATTTATTCCAGCTTGAGTCACTTGAACATAATCACACCCCAGCATACTGTATGATCTGATCAGTATTTGGTCCTTGGGACTTTCTGCCTTGGTTTCCTGTGTTCGAGCTGACCACATGCAATTATGTTACTCACCCCTGTCAGTAATACAAACAGGAAGTTGGCAAACCCAGCACAGCATTTCCAGTTTATGCAGGTTTTTTTTTTTAAACCTTTTCACAGCTCATTGCAGTAATCAACTGAAAATGTTTGCGTAACTTTGCAATGATATGATGACATTATAACCGTTTCATTTCAGACCGAAGCTTTGTACTTTTCCAGCACTGCTGACTATTTAGGCATATTTTACTACTCTGTATTAAGAAAAAAAACTTTATTATAATGTCAAGTAAGCACCAGTTTTATGACATATTAACATTATTAACATACGTTAACATATTAACGTAATTCAGGCATGTATTTTCATTTGAAAGGTCTTCAGTAATTTCCTGTTATCATATTTCCCAACCACAAATCAGATGCATTATATAATAAAGCAGAGTGTGAAGTACTGTAAGTGTGCGCTGTTATTCAGCTGTGAAGTATTATTAGTATAATGTGGTGACAATGTGATTGCGTAACACTACAACTGTTATAATGGCTAATTAGAGTGGCCTCGTACTCTTTACATTCTGTATCACAGATCCGGTTTATTATGCGATTATTATTTACACTGCAGCATAAAGGTGTAAAGTATAAATGTATAAAACCATGTCATTATCTTTATTTGTATTTGCATTTTTCCAAAGTGGCTTGGGGTTTGCATAAAATATGAACCTTACCTCACTCAAGTTCATAATTTGTCTTAACCAAATACTGTATGTGCACAGGTTATTTTATCCTGCTTGAGTAAGTCTTATTTTTGCTTGCATGTACCTGCAAATTAATTTACTCTGTTTTCCCAAAGAATAAACAAACTCCATTAGTAGCCTAATTTAAACCATGTTCACCCTGACCAAGTAGTTAAATTACCAAGGATGAATACGCACACATCATATGCATCACGCAGCAACTCACATTCACGTTAATGAACAAGATTTTCCAACAAACATAAAAGTTAAACATCCTACTTGCATGGTGTCAATGATCTCATCAGTCCATCACAAAACCAAATAAGTCTGATATTAACGCTGCACCATTCGAAGTGACATTGCCATGATGGACCAAGCAATAAAGCTCGAATCTTATACCTCTGGTACACTGTCATGTTGGCTAAAGTACCTCCATATACAGTAAGCCCAGATTAAACCTCTCTAGAGAGCAAGTGTACGAGTCATCTGATTTATTCTATAATATTCCAGATGCTCAGCATGGAGAAGAAGAAACTGCGCCTTTACACAAAAGTTCAGGCAACTTCCCTGTCTGAGTCAGCCAAACCGCTGAATAATACTGTAGAGTGAACGGGATATTAGACAAAACGATGCATCATGCGGTAACTCACATTGATGTTAATGAACTTCATATTTAACCGCCTGAGCCTCATATCTGATCCCCCAGCAACATGAAAGTTAAACATCCCACTTTTTTGGGCACCTATTGCTGATCTCATCAGTCTAACACAAATGGAAGCCATTAGTGTCACCCTATACCAATTTGTCTGTGTGTTGTGACGTCCAGCCAGGATTTGATTTAAAAAATATATTTCTGGGTCACACTGTGTCATAGTGGTTAATGCTGTGGCTTCGCACCTTCTGGATCCAAGTTTGATTCCCACCTCATGTCTGTGTTTGTGGAGTTTGCATCTTCTCCCTGCGCTTGGTGGGTTTCCCCCGAGAACTTTGATTTCCTCCCATAATCCAAACACATGCAGATTAGGTTCATTAGCGTTGCCAGATTGTCCTACAATACATTTTATGTCTTACAATGGATTAGCACCAGTCAAAACCTGTTCTCATTCAAAACTAAAGCCATAACAATGCCTGAATGAGTGAAGATACATTTGCTTAAGTCTTGAAGAAACCAACCATTCTGTTTCAAATTCTTTTACTCCCAATAGTTCCTCTGCTTTCTCTTTATTTCTTTCTTTGCTAGCTGGATTTTAGTTTCTTATTTGTTTGTTTATGACTTTCCTGGCTCTCCATGATGCAGGAGGATGCCCTGTAGAATACTGGATAAAATATGGCCTTGGCCTCATGGTCTCCCTTTCCAAAAATGCATAAAACACATAGCTATAAATCATTTAGCCCTGTTCTGAGGGTTATGAGAAACTATGCTGTTGAAATGTCAGGGTGAAAAGGGTGTCGCCGAACTGATCCATGGATTTGTATTTGTGCTGCTGAATGAAACCACAAATGTTCTCCCAGCTCAGGCTGAAATATGGTTATGGTTATTTTGTTTAACATCTCAGTAACACTGCTTCCTGATTGCTGATAGTTTCATTTATAAGTAATATTCATAATGTAGTCACCAGCTGTTCCCATTCCACCCCACCCAAAACAAAGTGTGTGTGTGTGTGTGTGTGTTTACATTCATTCTGAAAGCTTGGTCCACACTATTTAGTTGAAATTCTATTTGCTTTCTTACCTATTCTATGCTATATGTTTTTTCTGTCACAGATTTGCTTCCTGGTGTCAGCATTCAGGGGTCGGGTGTTCTCAGATGACAGCTGTGCTACCCTAGGCCTCTTCTTCCACTACTTCCACCTCAGTCAGTTCAGCTGGATGATTATACAGGTACAGTAAGAGCAAAGCATAGTGCATTATACAGTACTCACTGCATGCAATCTATAATAGAAGGTAACTACCGTACTTGAGCACATTAATGATCATTCAATTATTAAAAGCAAACACAGAGTGGAACTAACCTTTTAAATAATTGATTCATATTTATTAGCAATTACAGATTAGTAATTACAGTAGCACTTGGATTAGTGGTTAGCATTGTCGCCTTGTACCTCTAGGGTCTGGATTCAATTCCCACCCGAGTTTGATCCCACGGAGTTTCCATGTTCCAGTTTAATTGCTAGGAGGAGCGGTTCCTCTGGCCACTGGGTTTCACCCCACAGACCAAAAACATGTCAATTAGGCTAATTTGCATTCCCAAATTGCCCGTAGTGTGAGAGTCTGTGAGTGCCCTGAGAACGATTGCCATCTCATCCAGGGTATACAGTACCCTGCCTCATGCCCTAAGTTTACAGACCCTGTTTATAGGATAAAGCGGTATAGACGAGTGAGTGATATTAGTAATCTGTGCCCCAGTGGCCTAATGGATAAGGCACTGGCCTCCTAAGGCAGGGATTGTGGGTTCAAGTCCCATCTGGGGCCCATAACCCAGAGGTTGATGGATCGAAACCATCCTCTGCTAAGACCTGTGATTTATGGGGGCAGTGTTGGCTCAGTGTGTTAAGGCTCTGAGTTATGGATCGGGAGATCGAGCCCCAGCTCCGCAAGGTTGCCACTGTGGGGCCCTTGAGCAAGGCCCTTAACCCTGTCTGCTCCAGGGGCGCCGTAAAATGGCTGACCCGCGTTCTGACCCCCTACTAACAAGAAGCTGGGATATGCGAAGAATAAAGAATTTCACTGCATATCGTACTGTGTATGACTGTTGTATGTGAAAAATAAAATTATAATTTGAAATTTAATGAAATGACATAGAGTACAAGTATTCTGTTGAAAACAACTCTGGGTATTCATAAGAGAAAAACATTTTTATAGGTCGCCACATGCATTTTGGGTAGGAGGCTCATTTTTGTCCTTTTCATTAATTGAGCAACGTCTAAACTTTGAGTACTTTAAACAGTATCCTTGCCCTGACTAATTCCTTTCAGCTTAAATGTCTTGAACGTTTGAACAGGAGTGGCCATTCTTTCCTTGCCCTACTTCTCGCACACATGTTTTCACAGAGTCTCATGCACAACTCGAGCTACGTGTGTTTCTGCTTGCACAGCATTTTTGCGAGAGTTGTTCAGACGTGCCTGAGGCCACCTCTCACAAATCCTCTGCCAACTCCAAGCACACTACACACCTACTATTCTTCAGCTCATCCTTTCTCACATGAACTAATATTAGTACTAATCGCAGCCTGATGCTGTTTTTTTAAGCAATCATTAACTGCGAATTGCGCTAGTCTGTATTATTCATTTCGTGCCTCATTAGGTCACATCCCTCTGCATCACTATATTTCCTAGTAGAGTTGTCATTCACATTTCTGCCCCCACCCCCTCTCGTGCTTGCTTTTTATTTGCCTTATGTGTGAACTGTTTGCCTTCCTTTATCCTTATCTTTCTGTAGGCCAGCACAGTTTCCATCTCTACCTTTAAAACACAATCAATGTAGGCCATTGATTTGAAAGCTCCTTGTTTATGAAGCACATATCAATGTCTAGCCAATGACTGACAGTAAGTCATAGTTAGGTGGCAGAGAATCATGAAGGCATGGTATATATAAGGTAAATGCATTAGGCATCATCTAGCTTACTAGATTGAATAACAAAACAGTATTAATTTTATCCTTTCAACAAGATTCACCCGAGGGCAGTGCAGCAGAAGAAAAGTTTTTAATGAATCATGTTATGTCATAATTTATACTTTTATAATGCCAGGTCTTGACTCTAGCAGTGCTTCTTTTCTAGACTTCTAGATTCAAAACGTCTGCTTTCCTGAAAATAATCTTAGGTTGTCTGAAGTCACAATGTACGAATTTACTATCCTAATAACCCTGGTTACCTTGGACAACAGTTTCAATATTTGTTTTCCGGTATAAGATAGCGCCTGTTTTACAGCAGACTGTGAAGAAACATAATGAGCGCTTCCTTTTCTTTTAAGCTCATGTCACACCAGAAATGACGATGCGCACTCAGGTGTGGTTAGAACATTTCATAAAGTTTGAAATTATATAGTTCCTCAAAGGGCGCTAGAACACTTTGGAAATTATAAAAGATAATGTAGGCTACATCATTTTTAAACTGAAAAAAAAATCACTTTTTGTGCAAATGTGGTGTTCATTCATTCATTCTTTCATCTTCGATAGTGCTTAACCTCTACAGGGTAACAGGCAAGCCTGGAGCCTATCCCAGGAGACTTCGGGGTACACCCTGAACAGGGTACCAGTCCATCACAGGGCACACGCGCACACACCATGAATAAATTGAGAACACCAATTAGACTAATCTGCATGTTTTTGGCCTGTGGAAGGAAACCCACCATGCACACTAAATAATAGTTACTAATGTTAACTATGTTCTTGTAATCAGTATAACAGTTAATAATCAGCAACACAAAAGTGCGATTCACTTAACCTGAAACATTTACTCCGTGGGAGAAAGGTTTGCCAAAATAATGTATTGTATGGTTATGCACAATTCTGGGTGAGTGTGTACCCTTTTGTTGTAACATATCGAAATATTAGCCAGCATGATGGCTTTTACAGACCTTTAGTGTATGTGAATATTAAAAGGAACAAAAATAAAATGATAAAAAGAATTATACATAGAATTATATTTGACCTTAAATTACACTGCATTAGCAAGGTCTCTAGAATTATTTAAATAAACTTGATGGCAGAAACTAATACATGCTGGAAATGCTGTGGAACCGGTACTTTTCACTGAAACCCAAAAGTAAAACTTGTACAGAAAGAAATCACGTGTGAAAGAAATGTCAAGCGTAAATGCTGTTAAGTTGGGACGGACTTACGACGGACTTGCAAACGGGACTATACTGAGACCACTACCATTGCAAGTTACTTTGCTTCCTTGTAATAATGAAATGAGGGTACTTTGGCCACTTTTCCATGTTTAAATCATCTTTCATGTTGCTTTTCCGCAGGCCATTAACTTCTGGCAGACCCTGGTGATGAATGACGAGCACACAGAGAGACGCTATCTGCTCTACTTCCTGTTGAGCTGGGGACTTCCTGCTCTGGTCATCATTATTCTTGTCACGGTGCTGCTCGGTGGTTATAGTTGGAGCATTCACGATGTCTACGGACTGGTACAGGGAGAGCTGTGAGTGCAAAAGTCCAAAAGTCCAAAACCAAGAGCTGTTTTTATTTTATCAATTATTCAAGAATTTATAACCATTATAGATTAATCAGTGTTGGGTATATTTCGTATTAAGTTAGGATAATGATCATTTCTGTAGCAATTTAGTAAATAGTAAATAGTGTATTAACAGGATATAGAAATATGTACTGTAGATATAGTTATTATTTATTAGTCCTCAAACATGAATAAATTTCCTTCATAAACCAAAAGAGGTAAACCAAAAGTTTAAGAAGTGGTGAAACAAAACCACTTTTTGGCAGTGAAACGTGTGTAGATCCCTATATCACACCTGTCATTCAAACACACATACAAACACATAATACATGATGTAGGCACACATTGTTCTTTGTTAACTTGTACATGGGATGATTAAGCTCACTCGTCCTGACCTGCAGAATAAGTCCTTCCCTTGTAGTTTGTGCAAGTTCCATACCCAGACTGAGTGGAGGTGGTTACTGCCGTTAGTAAGTAGGGGTATTGGGGTTATTTTTAGTCGCTTTGGTTATGAGGTCACAAGCAGTGAGTGTGTATACAGTGAATTTCACACCCTCCAAGACTCAGGTAATAGCTTCTTTCTCCTCCCTCTTCCTGAGCAACACTGCTGCGGTCTCCAGGGTGGTTGCACTCCCTGCCTTTGCCGGAAAGGTAAATAACCCTCTCTCGCAGAGACAAACAAGTGATGTCATCTCACCTCATCTCACACGGCTTTACAGTTCCCGCCTCTTCACAAGGAAGTAAGTTTCAAGGTTGTGTTTTCAGACAGGGAGCTACAGAATGTACGCCGTCTCGATGGAACTTAATCAGAGAACCATGTTTTTAAGCATTCTTGTAAAAAAAAAAAAAAAAAAAAAAAAATATATATATATATATATATATATATATATATATATATATATATATATATATATATATATTATTTCTGTTCATATTAAGTTTTTGACAGAAGTAAAGACAGGTTGACCCAAAAACCTGGATCCAAGGCCGTTTTTTAGACCCAAGTTTTCCTCACAACTAACAATAGAGAAGGAAAACCAGACTTAACACCACTTAACTTTCGTCTGTGGGGTCATCTGGGGTCAGTAGTACATTGGAATTGGCTGAGAAAATTGCTGTATTTAAAATCATCTAACATACTGTAAGTTCTGATACATTTAGAAATGCTCAGCATGAAGTCAAGAAATTTGAGCATTTGCTGTAGTCTGTGTTTAAATACATTTTCGCCTATGGATGGGCAACCCATATGTGTATGTATAGAATACCGTACACTGGGCATTCAATCAATCAATCGATAAATCTTGTACTGATTACAGAAGAGATGCATCACTCCATAAAGTCATGTCCGGCACAATCCAACTACTTCCTACCGGGTGAGGACATTTTAAAATCATATGGGTCCTATGAGTTTGCACGGTGGCTTGATGGTCAGCACCGGCGCCTTGCACCTCCAGGGTAAGGCTTCGATTCCCGCCTCGAGGTCTGTGTACGTAGAGATTGCGTGTTCTACCTGTGCGTGGTTAGTTTCTTCCAGTTTCCTCTTTCATAGTCCAAAGACATGCAGGTTAGGCTAATTGTTGTACTTAAATTGGGTATTACCCGCCTCTTAAGTAACTTCCATAGAAAAGACAGATATATCTCCAGGGTAGGGAGTATCCATTACACGATGTGCCTTATGGCATGTGGACGGATTTAAAGATCAAAACAAAAAAAGACAATGAGTTTGTTGTTCAGATGGCATGACTAATTGTTACAGTTTTTTATGTATTGTCTATATAACTGTACTGGAGTGATTGACACGATTCCCCAAATTAGTGTTTTGATAATGTTGGAGGAGGGCACCGGCTCACACATCACTGTGACATTACTGTGAAAGCGACTTTTTCACTCCCGTCAAAAAAAAATTTCAGTGGGCCCTCACGCTCTTTGGATGGGAGTTGATCATCCTGGAAGTGACCACTCCCATCATGTAAAAAATGTACCTTTGTAATGACTGGTTGTGATGCGTCCCTTTAAGACAACAAGTAGGTAGCCACAGCCCACACCAGCAAAAGTCCAACAACATACCAAAGCGTCTGCTTTTTCTTAATTTATCACCTGTCTCTTTTGCAAAGAAAATGAGGGTTTCTCCACTATATGTTTAATCCTTTTTTTGCGCCTTTACAGGCTGGAAAAACCACTGGGAACAGGATGTCCACTTTACTTTATTGAGCTGATTGAATGGTCCCATGTTGCTGCTGCCAAAAGCTCTTTGCTAATATTAAGCCATAAATCATTTTCCTAGCATCCTGTGTTTGGATTAGGCAAAGTAAATTTGCACCGTGCAGCTGATAAAAGTTAAAGCAATCACTGCGTATGCTGAAATCTTTTAGCATTAATATTAAATGTAGTGGAAAGGGGTCACAAAACAACATCGACCTAAGGCTACTGCTACTGTAGTAGTAACTTGCTTGAGTTGAACTAGTGATCATGTCGTGGTGATAGCTATCTTAGCCAAATGCTGTTGGAGTTTCATTACTTTGCTAGGTTTATTAGCTAGCTAGTTAGCTCATGTTAGTTTATACACGTTTTAGCATAGTGGTACATCTCAATTTTAATACGGAGCAGTGATACAGTAAAAAATCTGTCTAGCTAGTCAAGCATACTTAGCTAGCTAATAGCTTACCTACATGTTACCACATGCCACTTTAGCCCCTTGGGCCAAGACTCCACATGACCCTACAGTGTACTGTGTTGTTTAATCCTTTGGGTCCTGTGTGTTGCTTCTTGGGCCTCCATGGATCTGACTGGTTTGTCTGGTGCATCCCATGGGTGCTTGGTTGCATCGGGATCCTGGGAATTTGGAGGCCAGGACTTATGCACAGTGGACTTTGGTGCACTGGGTGTTTTGGTACATTTCTGTCATAGCGTGCATTAACATTTTTTTAATAGATTTGTGATGCATTGGGTTTTTTGTGGGATCTGACCGGACCGGTTTTCTGTGGGATCTGATCTTTAGTGCCTGCATACATGGGTGAGCCATGGGTGCCCATGATCCTGTCACCAGTTTACTGGTATATAATTGATCAATGTTAATATATTGATGTTATTTCTGATGGCAGACATAATTACACTATAAAAAGAAAAGTACACGTAGTTCATCAATTTCCACCCCTGCTAAGAGCATGCCATGGAAAAAAATGTCAGGATGTCAGGGGCGCCTGGAGGGTATTTATTTTTTGGCTTTATTTTGTTTCCACATTATTTAGGAGGTCAGGATTTATTAAAAGAGAGTCAAATATAGATTCCCAGTACATCACACTGATATGACTGACACATCAATTTATTGTAGCGAGGAATCAAAGTGCTAAAATAAAATAAAATCAAAGTGTAAATTAAATCCCAGCTTCACAAATTAAAGGTACTTTTCAATGCAACTATGCTTGTACCTTTGTCATGCAATATGAGTGGAAAGTATTTTGTTTGCACATACAGTGATTAAGAGTTTGCTTTCCTTATTTTACCACTCCCTGGGGTGATTTATCAGGCAGTGTACGTCAGCTAACTTTGTCTGACCTCTCCGTTTTTTGTTTTTTTTTTAATCTGTCTTCACGCTTTTCCCCTCTCCACCCTGTATTGTTAGGTAGCGGGCCGTAGTTATAGTTCAACATCATTCCATCCTCCCTGAGTGAAGCTAATATTACAGCAAAGCTGTGGGAAGCCACAGTTGCCACTGTGGGATATTTGACCTTCTAGTGTAAAAAGAGTAACTTGTTTACTCGTATGATTTAAATAGTGAAATTTTATGTGAAAGATTAATGCTACCCTGTCCCTGGGTAGACTTTGTGCGCTCTTCTTAGGTGTGGATGTGAAATAACATTCTGTGAAGTTAAAGCAAACATTGTAATAATAAGGGTTTTCACCCTTCCATACCACCTTTCGCATGCTTTGAATTCCATTAGTGACATAAAGTGCCATTCATCTCTCTCAGAGTAAAATTATACATGGTTTATATTTTGAGCTTGTTCGGCTCTGTGAACGAGGGGTTGGTCCTTTCTATTTGGACAACCATCACGTCAAAACAAAAATCAGCCTCCATTGCACTCCCCAAGCTTTCCCATGGCGAATGCCAGTTTGAGAATTGCTAATTGCACAGTGGCGAAAAACAAGTGCAGATGGAAAGAAATTCCTGAGATAAAATGGGAGGATGGGAACGTGTCACCCAGACAGGGAGAGACGGCATTGCTGCCTCCGGAAACCGAAAATCAAGCTGAAACCTTTTCAGACATAAAGACCAGCCTTGACATCACAGCAAGCAGATTTACACAGCACAGACCTGCATGGTGGCTTAGTGGGTAGCATTGTTGTTTTACACCACCAGGGGCCGGGTTCAATTCCCGGGCTCGTTCGATTCCCACTTTGGGAACAAGTTTGTATATTCTCCCCATGCTTGGTCAGTCTCTGGTGCTCAGGTTTACTCCCACAGTCCCAAGGCATGCTAATTGGCTAAGACAATGAGATGAGACATGTATACAGTACATATAGCACAAAGTCATTCACAGTACACGCATGTGCACATGCATAAATAACGCAGATATGCTCAGAAAGTACATACTGAAACTTTGCATGTCTGGTTTTCAGATATAAACAGCACCCATGACTGGGCTGTCGGGCAAGCAAATTTACACACCACAGACATACAAAGCAAATGCATTCATATACCACAGGATATGCAGAACATAGATATATACAGCACATACTGTATATCACCCAGACATGCACAGCTCAGACATAAACAGGACCTACATCAATAGCACGCAAACATTGCACACATACACTACATTGGTATACACAGACAAATATACTGTACTGTACAGGGCACAGATGTACGGCTAATTGCACACATATACTTTAACATTCCACTTAATAGAAACTAAACATTTCTATAAATTCATGCTGTATAATAACCCGAAGACCAGTTTGACTCAATTATCACTTTGTTTACACTGAGCTAATTAACTAAAATGATATACTATGTGTCTCTGTATTTTTCTGCTCCCCTCTCTCTCTCTCTCTCTCTCTCTCTCTCTCTCTTTCCCCGTGTGTATAGATGCTTCATCCCGAATTTGTACACAGCTCTCTGCACTGCTGCCTTCATTCCTCTTAGCTGTGTGGTGGGAGTGTTGGTGGTCTTCATCCATGCTTACCATGTTACTCAACAGTGGAAAGCCTATGATGATGTCTACAGGGGCCGAACCAACAGCTCAGGTGTGTATGTACACTAAGGCTTAACGATGTATACACTCACCAGCCACTTTAATAGGAACACCTGCTTAACCATGCACATATTATTATGAGATTTGCCTGTACATTGGTCAAAACCCGCTCTTTCAATGATATCCTTACATTTCATACATCGGAGGACTCAAAATTAGTGTGATAAAACTTCCTGTTTGTATATCTGAATGTCTGTCCAGCCAGATGTCACAACATCATGCACAACTGGCTCGACAGAATTTAATTAAACTTTTCCAACTTATCTGCCTAAAGTATAAACTGCGCCATAAATGAAATCAAAATGCAGTGTTAGGTGCAGCTCAGGTGTGTGTGTACACTAAGACTTAACAATGTACAGTATACTGTACACTCACCAGCCACTTTAATAGGAACACCTGCTTAACCATGGACATATTATTATCAGATTTGCCTACATCTATATAAATAAAAGAATGGATTTGTGTCTAATTACAGGTTAGAGTACTTGGATTACTTTTTTGATGTAACGAGTAATCTAACGCATTATGTCCGCCATTTAAGTACTCAGTTATTTAGTTATATTTTCAAAAATGTAATCCGTTATTCAGTCAATTTATGTAATCTGTGAGCCAGACAGGAGTGTTTGTGTCCCACTGTTATTCCTGCTGTTAGTTAACAGATTATGGGCCAAACTTCGCTGAGTGATGATGATAGAATCATTATAAAGGTCTTGACTAAAACAACATGCATGAGGAATCACAAAGGAGTTTTCATTTTCTGTAATGCAAAAGTACTAGAACTAGTTACTTTTATCAGAAAGTAATGCTACTGAATACTTTTAACGACAGTAATTTTGTAATGTAACATCCCCCAACGCTGTCAAAATGTTTAGTAGGAATAGCAGTTTTGTGCCAGGTTACAAGCTGGTTTGGGCGATACGAGCTATGGGCGCGTCTTAAATCCACTGCTGGACAGAATTTAATGAAACTTTTGCAGTACTTAGTTTTTGCCTGGAGTTTAACCGAATAAGTGAAATTAAAATGTTGAGTAAAAGTGATGTTATTAACAATTATGTACCAGATTTAATAATCTACTTTACAATAAACAACACCTTCACTAACAGATATTAATTAGAAAAGCTAACCTGAATATAAACACCCTGAAATATTACTGATTACATCAAAGCTGATCCAGCTTGTTTTTAGCTTTAATCTTTTAACGATGTTAAATTAAAAACATTAAATCCTGTAGCTCATCATTCAACACTGTAATCTTCTCTAATCATGTGGGTCACCATTATACTATAATTTTAATTTTTTAATTTAATTTAATTTTTAATTTTAATTTTTTTAATTTTATAGAACTTTATTAATCCCAGAGGGAAATTGCTCAATTTTCGCATATCCCAATTAGGAAACTGGGGTCAGAGCGCAGGGTCAGCCAGCTTACGGAGCAGCGCCCCTGGAGCAGATAGGGTTAAGGGCCTTGCTCAAGGGCTCAACAGTGGCAACTTGGCGATGCTGGGGTTTGAACCCCCGACCTTCCGATCAGTAACCCAGTAACCCACAGCCTTAACCGACTGAGCCACCACTGCCCTAAGTAGCTGTTAATATCTTCTCTGTTACAGTTTCTCCTGTATTGGCTTATATTATTATACAGTACACCCTTGGTTTAAGAGCTTTTCTTAACAGACTAACTCATGAAACAATGCCTGCCCTTCAGTAAGTATTAATCCATGTTCATACTTTTCCAGTAAGGCTGCTTTGCTTTTAGCTTTCTCGATAATAATTACACCACACAAGGCTATTCCATAACCACAGAACTATTTTCACAGTGGACTACAGACCTGTCACTGTGACTGCTTTGCACATAGCATGGTGCCACAAACACGCACACACACGCATACAAGCACTCGCGTTCGCTTCAACTCATGAAGCAAGACTTCAAAGCCTTTAAAAGGCTGGCGAGACTTCAAAAGCTCGGATGCTGCATACAGACAGTTGTGTCTGATTATTCTTCAAACTAGAACAGATTTAGTCGCTCTTTGTAATAGCTGTTAGAATTTTTTTTTATATATATATATACACCGTTCAAAAGTTTTAGATCACTTGCAAATTTCTTTGTTTTTGTTTAGTGATTTATTTTCTACATTCTACATCAATACTGGGGATTTCAATACTATAAAATAACACACATGGAATTAGGTAATTACGTAACAACAAGAAAAACAACAGTTAGTTGTTATTTTAAGACACAGAGGTCAGCCTTTCTGTAATAGTTCTTGCAAGAACAGTATTGTCAAGTGCATTTGCAAAATCAAGCACCATAATGAAACTGGCTCTCATGAAGACCATCCCAGGAGGGTGAGACCAAAACCTACCTCTGCTGCAGATGAGAAGTTCATTTAGAGTTATCAGCCTGAAAAATGACCAATTAACAGCACCTCAGATTAGAGGCGTTATGAAGTCTTTACAGAGCAGAAGTAGCAGACACATCTAAATATCAACTGTTCAAAGGAGATTAATGCATTTTTTGGATGCCTTCAGCATTCCTTTACAATGTAGAAAGAAAGAAAAATCAGGAACCATCATGGAGTTAGAAAGTGTTCTAAAACTTTTGAACGGTAGTGTATATATTCCGGAATATAAATATAGTTGAAAGATTTAGTGCTATGATGACCTAGGCCATTTATTTTCAGCACATTTTGAGCAGGAAAATGGCAGATAATACAGTATATCCTATCCTTCATTGATTCCTATTGATTTTAGCAAAATAAAGACAATATTTAGAAATAGCGAGAAAAATTATTATGCTCACATGTAGGTTTATGATTATTTGACTATTTACATCAAATGTTCAGAATGTGGCATTGCGCTTTGTACTCAATAAGCCATATTGTTCATGTTCATGTTAGATAAACCAATCTAAACAACTAAAGTCTAATGTCTGGAAAACTTGAATTTAGACCAAAATCAGCTTGAGCAAAACAAACGGGGTAAATTTTTAGCACACAGATGCTTACAGACGCCCTTCTGTCTGTAGTGACGAGGTCAGTATTTGACTCAGCCTCCTCCTCGGTGGCATCGCTGCTGACTCAGCACTCCACAGCACTCAGCATACTGCCATCTCATATGCACAGCCGGGGCAACCTGTGTGCTTCTCTTTTCTTCCTAATCATCACTCTCTAAAAAGAGCCAGAGAGCTTGAGCCAAGGCTGCTCGATGTGCTATTGAAAACTGTTGAAAGAGCGACTCTACCCTTGAGATGTGCTTGTATACCATCAGGTCAAACCTTCCTTACAGTCAAAAAACAACTTTCTCCTAACTTAGCCTTTGGAAAGGGATCTTCTTTTTGATCTCTCTGTGGAAATAATTCCAACTATATATATATACAGTGGTGTGAAAAACTATTTGCCCCCTTCCTGATTTCTTATTCTTTTGCATGTTTGTCACACTTAAATGTTTCTGCTCATCAAAAACCGTTAACTATTAGTCAAAGATAACATAATTGAACACAAAATGCAGTTTTTAAATGAAGGTTTACGTTATTAAGGGAGAAAAAAATCTACAAATCTACATGGCCCTGTGTGAAAAAGTGATTGCCCCCCTTGTTAAAAAATAACTTAACTGTGGTTTATCACACCTGAGTTCAATTTCTGTAGTCACCCCCAGGCCTGATTACTGCCACACCACTTTCAATCAAGAAATCACTTAAACAGGAGCTACCTGACACAGAGAAGTAGACCAAAAGCACCTCAAAAGCTAGACATCATGCCAAGATCCAAAGAAACATCAGGAACAAATGAGAACAAAAGTAATTGAGATCTATCAGTCTGGTAAAGGTTATAAAGCCATTTCTAAAGCTTTGGGACTCCAGCGAACCACAGTGAGAGCCATTATCCACAAATGGCAAAAACATGGAGCAGTGGTGAACCTTCCCAGGAGTGGCCGGCCGACCAAAATTACCCCAAGAGTGCAGAGACGACTCATCCGAGAGGCCACAAAAGACCCCAGGACAACATCTAAAGAACTGCAGGCCTCACTTGCCTCAATTAAGGTCAGTGTTCACGACTCCACCATAAGAAAAAGACTGGGCAAAAATGGCCTGCATGGCAGATTTCCAAGGCGCAAACCACTTTTAAGCAAAAAGAACATTAAGGCTCGTCTCAATTTTGCTAAAAAAATCTCAATGATTGCCAAGACTTTTGGGAAAATACCTTGTGGACCGACGAGACAAAAGTTGAACTTTTTGGAAGGTGCGTGTCCCGTTACATCTGGCGTAAAAGTAACACAGCATTTCAGAAAAAGAACATCATACCAACAGTAAAATATGGTGGTGGTAGTGTGATGGTCTGGGGTTGTTTTGCTGCTTCAGGACCTGGAAGGCTTGCTGTGATAGATGGAACCATGAATTCTACTGTCTACCAAAAAATCCTGAAGGAGGATGTCCGGCCATCTGTTTGTCAACTCAAGCTGAAGTGATCTTGGGTGCTGCAGCAGGACAATGACCCAAAACACACCAGCAAATCCACCTCTGAATGGCTGAAGAAAAACAAAATGAAGACTTTGGAGTGGCCTAGTCAAAGTCCTGACCTGAATCCTATTGAGATGTTGTGGCATGAGCTTAAAAAGGCGGTTCATGCTAGAAAACCCTCAAATAAAGCTGAATTACAACAATTCTGCAAAGATGAGTGGGCCAAAATTCCTCCAGAGCGCTGTAAAAGACTCGTTGTAAGTTATCGCAAACGCTTGATTGCAGTTATTGCTGCTAAGGGTGGCCCAACCAGTTATTAGGTTCAGGGGGCAATTACTTTTTCACACAGGGCCATGTAGGTTTGGATTTTTTTTCTCCCTAAATAATAAAACCCCTCATTTAAAAACTGTATTTTGAGTTTACTTGTGTTATCTTTGACTAATAGTTAAATGTGTTTGATGATCAGAAACATTTTGTGTGACAAACATGCAAAAGAATAAGAAATCAGGAGGGGGGGGCAAATAGTTTTTCACACCACTATATATATATATATATATATATATATATATATAAAAGCCTTATTTAAAGATAAGATTTTTTTGTTTAGAATTTGTAGGCGGCACGGTGACGTAGTGGTTAGCACGGTGGCCTCGCTCCAGGATTGAGGGTTCGATTCCTGCCTCAGGTTCTCCACGTGCTAGTTGGATTTCCTCCCACAGTCCAAAGACATGCAGATTAGGAGGTTAAGTGGTGTTACCAAATTACCCATCGTGTATGATGGTGCCCTGTGATGGATTGGCACCCTGTCCAGGGTGTACCCCGTCTTGTGTCTGAAGTTTTCTGGGAGAGACTGTAGACTGTATATATAGGATAAACAGTATAGAAGATGAATATGAATAACATGAATTTTTTAGAGATGGATAGAGCTTACAAGACATACTGTAGTTTCTATGTTTCCTGGATGCACCCTGGACTAGCGGCTTTTCCTCACACTGTCTATTAGCTATTTGTTTATGTCTAGCCTTGATCTGTGGCTTGCAGTAGCCTATTAGTTACCGCTGTGTTTTACGCCTAAAGTAAGAAATGAAGAAGCAGAATGCTTGGACTGCATGAAAAGATGCCCAACATACTAGCAACTTGTGTTGATGTTTACATGCAAGAATTGATTTTCTGGGGCGTTGATGTCGCTCAGAACATCTCTAGCTTGTAATGGCCTAAGAGCATCCCCTTCCCTGTAATAATCGCACAGAATGGATAACAAGTAGCTCTTTGATTTGGGCTAAGAAGGGTTATGTGTCATTAGCTCTAGTTTACAGAATGAATTTGTGCATCCATTTCCATTGACTCCTGCCAGTGCTCTGTTATCTAATGGGACTTTAAGTCATTACGTCAGAATTGGGCATTCTTCCAGTGTGTGGGTTAGTCTTGACACTGACATTGGCTGCAGTGCTATGAGGAAGAAATAAAAAACAAATAAAACATGAATAATAAATTCATGAACAACAAACAAATTCTGCCACATACATATATGCAAGTGCCCTGAGTCTCCTGGGACAGGCTCCAGGTCCCCGCGACCCTAAATACAGGATAAAGCGGTATAGAAAATGAATGAATGAATGAACGTATATGCAATTAAGAAGCTTATCAACTGCTGTACCAAAAGTCCTGTTGAATTCCCAAATCTAGCCCCTGGATGCAGGGCATCCTCAGTGCCAGGAACGGCGTCTGGCATGAAACCTGTGCCAAGTTGTTTACGGATCGGATGGTCCACTATAGAAAGCCCTCAGTGGGAGCGGCCAAAAGAACGATGGCAACTTAGATGGAAGTAATCTAAAATCAGTACTTTCGCAAAAATAATAATACATAAATGTGTAGCTCCTTTGGATATGTTCTGCCAAGTACAGTATGTAATGGAGCTGTGTATTGCCTTCAGAAAGTGAGATGGTACAAGGGCATTATATGGAACAATAATATATATTTTGTCTGGATCTGGGGTGGCACTTTGGTGTAAGCAATTGGTGTTTTAGCTCCAGTGTTTTAGGGCATGTTCTCAGTGTGTGTGTGTGTGTGTGGATTTATTCTGATCATGCTGATAGGCCGATTAGCCCTGCAAAGTTCCCACTTATGTGTGAGTGAGCAATAGACTGGTGCCCCATTCAGGGTGCATTCCTCCTAATGATGATTGGAATTTATTCTGGAGCCTTTGTCACATGGTGTCATCACCAATTTTTCCACGCCTTCATCAACCCAAACTTTAGCTTCCAAAGATACAATGATTTACTGCTGTACATGTACTTATCTGTGGATTCTTCATGCTTTCATGCTGGATTGGTCTTGATAATTTATGTACAACAGCTGATGAAATCTGTTGCAGCTCTTGCATCTCGAAACAGCAAGCCTTCAGCTGATAACGAGGAACCTACTGAAAGTCTCTTTCAGCTGTATCTGCTCGGAATGCAAATAATCTGTGGACTGACCTTACTTCTGACGTCAGATCAGATCAGATTGCTGGATATAGTTTCAGGTGCCAACAAGCCAGGAGGCCATCTAAGCCAGAGTTACCCGACATAAACCCCGACCATACCTGATGTGTTTCAAAAAACGAAAATTCAAGTAATGTTATTAAAACAGTTATGTAAAAAGAATAAGGTAACAAAAGATGGTGTTTATAGCTAGATATCTACCTGAATAAAAGGGCTTTTTGATAGAGCAGACAGTCTTTCATAGTAATCAAAGAACATATCTGTTTTTTATGACTGTAATTGTACTTTGCACTGAAATTGCTCTCATCTGGAGTTACAGTAAGGACTAACATTTGCAGATATATGAGCAAGGAAAAGAGGTGAAGTGCTTAGGCAAAGCCAAATGGTGCATGATGTTTCACTGAAATATTCCTCATATATGGTTTTAAATATATTTTTGATATAGAATCAAATGAAAGTCTTTAGCCACCCCTCATTTCTCATGTAATTGGAACAATTGTTATACCGTGACAGGCTGCAAAGTGCCTAAAGATCCAGTTTAAAAATGGGTTGTTTATGTAACAACCTCAGCAGCAACCTCATTTCCCCTCTCGTCTGTTCCAGCCTTCAGCATCACTATACTAATCATCAGCCTGATTATCTGTCATTTTCTGCACCTGTTTCTCTCTGATTCATCCCTTAAGTTAGATGTTTTTTATGCTTGAATGATTCACTGGGACTAGACTGAAAATGAGAGCAGAAAAATCCTTTAGGAAGGCCGGAAAACCATTCCTCAAGACAACATGAAAAAATTAAGTCTGACTATGGAAGCAAAATATGAAGACATAAGAGGTGGCTCAATTGAAGATTTACAGGTGTGGAACAATAAGTTGCCTAAGTATTTAATGTATTCATTATAGAAAGATATAGATAGGATTTTCCTATGTGTTGCTATATTCTATCTAGTCTGTTTGTCTTCTAGTGCTCAGAATACCATCTGTCTGAAATTACTCAACCATTATGCTTTTACGAGCCTATTTATGTCTTTGTATCACACACCGAATGCAGTTATTATGCCGTTTCAGTGTCATTCTGTCATTATTGATTTCCTTTTATACTAGCAGCAGAATGGAAAAAAAAAAAGGAAAGCCAACAAGTCAGAGAAATCATTGACTCCTTTAGTGGGGAACATTCACGTATTCCACTGTATCTTTATCATGTTCAGCCATTAGCCTTTACTCGAAAAGCAATAAACAGGACAAGTGCAATAAGAGCTCCGAGTGGATGGAGATATACTGTACATACTAAGGGAAGCAAAAATGGAAAAACAAACGCCTACTGTACAGTTGCCAGGACAAGTTATCATCATTACATGTTCTTGATAGCATCCTTTTGTCGGGTTTGAACCTTGCACTTTTTTCTTGAACGTGAGCTTAGAGGACTCTGCACTGAAGCCAATCTTTCAGGTTCATTGCAGTCACATGATGTATTATTGATCATGAATTTTGCTCGAGAACTTGACTTTTGCATGAGCCTGCATTTTTTTGGTTTATTTTTAATAACACTTTAGCAGCAAGTTATTGATTCACCCCAGAGAGATCATAGTGTGTCAAACACCTGCTCAGAAACATGTTTCATCCAAGAATACCCGCATATACCGAGCTCAGGAGAAGCGGCAGGATACCCAAAAGACATATCCGTTCAGCGCACATTACTGAAAGACAAATCAGAATAACGGTTCATAGCAAGAAGAATCTTTGTAATTCTTTGTCTTTGTCTTCTATAATTGCTGAACCTCTACTTTTATTGTGCATCACTTACTAGCATGTCTTCCTCCTTCCAATCTTGATAATAACATATTAGTGTTTAATATTGTGGGAGATTATATAAGCCAGATTTCTTTCATTTGAAATCTAAATAAACCCTTTCAGTATATTCTATAAGTTCCTTCTTCTGCAGATGTTATTCTATGACGCCTTTCTTAGTGTAATTCAAAACTTAAAATCATGGATTAGTTGGCTTTAGATTCTTTAAAAAAGCATACTGATTTAATCTAGGAAAGCCTTTTTATTGCCCTTGCCTGATCATGCATTTCTTCCTCCGCTCCCTCCTACAGAAGTTCCTTTCCATACTAAAGAAAAATCTTTAACAGTGTTCTTAAGAGGAAATTTATAGATAACTTATAGGGCATATCATGAGAGCATGGAGTCTCATGGGTAAATATTTTTCTTTAGGGCAGCAGCCATCAGGTCTGTTCTGTCTGTGTAGAGAGATTACTCCCCAGGGTTTTGGGAACATGCTGCTTCTGTATAGGCCAGTTCCTGACCAAAAGAAAGGAATGTGCTTATAGGGATGGGAAGATAGTGTAGGCGATGAGGGAAGGAAGAAGAGACATTATGGCTGAAGCAGATAAAAAAAAATGGAGATGTAGGCAAGAAATAGAAGGATGGTAGAAAGAGAAGAGTTTGATATAGGCAAAGTTTGCTGGAAGAAAACAGTTTGAAGACTGATTGACAGGATTACAGGAAGAGACAAGCAACAGAGCAGTGGAAGTAACACTTCTGTACTATCCCAGGAGGTAAACGCTGACTTTTGCAGACTGTGTTCTCTGTCAGATGAGGAATGTATGACTTGCGGGTCACATCTAGGTCTAGCCAGTATATCACCCAGTCAGATGGCTCAAAAGCCTGCCTTTGGAAATCAACTCAGTAGGTGCATTTCATTCTGAAGGCAGGAAACTATCCTTCAAATGGTATTTACTTTGCTGAGCAATGTTTTAACCATTACTGTAACACACTAAATGCTGTAGGCTACCTTAAGCAAACTTCAAAGCAAATCTCTAAAAAAGTTAGAGATATAAGCATCCATCTAGGAACCTCTGTGGTACAACTAGGTACTGAGTAGGCCAATGGTAACCATCGCATTTGTTCCAATTTTTACAATTGTGGTAGGACCTCTGCTCAAAAATCACACGCCAATTAGCCTAATCTGCATGTATTTTGACTGTGTGAGGAAACCCACCAAGCACAGGAAGAACATGCAACTGGGAATGAAACCCGGATCCTGGACCATTAAGCCACCATGCCACTTTGTTACTATTATGGTACCTTTATCCTCATTCCTTATACTGTAGCATGGAGTCTCATCATAACTATTACATAAACACATAGAAACACATTTATTAAAAGAGTACAATAAAACAGAACGATGTAACCAGAATGATAGGACATTAATCAAGATGAATAAATAATTGTTTCTTCTTTCAGATTGAGCAGTGGGTAGCTGCCTTTAAATTAGTACAGAAACACAGCCTAAATGTCACCTACCTAAAAAGCCAGTTGGAAAGCATTGTATGAGTCAGTCTATCATTAGAGTCAACATGTACCTCCATTGCGATCAAGCTTTCCAACTCATTGACCCAATGAAACTTAATGCTGGTGAATTAGCTTAGAAACAGTGCTATTATGAAAAGATTAGGGCACCAGGTTCTAGGGAAAAAGCATATGTTGTTAATGTCAGGCTCCTCTCAGGTTCATTTGCTCCAAACAGTCATTTATAATGGCAATTGCTGTTTTGGATGCATGTAATATACTGTATGTACAAAAGTAATAGAATAGATTAAATCATTTTCATGCTGATTAACAAGTTGACACTGGATTTTGACTATGGTTTGAAAACTAGGGCAGTAAACCAAGTATGCATTGGTGTTACTAATTTCAGATGCAAGTGGTGATACCAGGGAACCACTGCTTTAAATAATTTCCTTTATTAAAGATGATACATTTTTTTTTTTTTTAGATTTTTTTTTTCACTACATATCAAAGCTTTAAGCTTTTCAGATTTATGCATGTTGAAATATTTTTTTTACGGTTTTAGACTGTGACTTTGAACCGATGTACTATGAAAAGTTAAATAATGAACTTTCACTCAAGCAGCTTTGGACTTTGAATACTGATGACTCCTCATTCATGAAAAGAAGGCATTGATGTGCAAACAAAGCCTATTTTGAGTTTTCAGTAGGTTTTAATTGCAATACGGCCCAGCTAAATGCAAGTAACGGAGGTGTTCCAATTCAAATAAGGGTCACAGTGGTTTTTGTGGATATTGTTCAGGGGGATTTTATTATTGTCTGGTTTTAAATGCTGTTGCGTTGTTGTGTTGTAAACATTATGGTTTAATAATAATGGGCCAAATGTAATTAGTAGCTCGGTAATATTAAAAAAGGACAATTATAAATGTTTAAGGGGTATGTGACGAAGGTGAGGGAGGGCAGATCTCATATAAAACTGTAGCACAATTAATATTATCACAGATGAACATTCTCGCAGTGCACGTTAGGTGCGAAGTAACATGGATATCATAAATTGATTGCAGATTTGGCAAAGTTCAAACACAGCAATTCACTTACATGTACATCTCTAAGATGCAAATGTTCACAAAGTCCACCAATCAGCCACAACACTATGACTACTGCCAGGTGAATTGAATAACACTGATTGTCACTTATATATTCCAGGAAACTGGTGACAGCATCTTGGGCACCCTAGGCCCATCCAAAGGCTAGCCCATCCAGCCTGATCCCACAGAAAATCCAGTGTAACACAAAATGCTGAAAAAAATTAATGCTGGCCACATTAGAAAAGCATCAAAACGGCCAGTGTATCGTTGCCGGCTGCGTATGGGGCTTAGCAGGCAAAGAGTTCAAGGTTGTGGTATGGCCTCCAAATTCCCCAGGTCTCAAGCTGAATGACCATCCATAGAATGCACTGAGCAAGCAAGTCCAATCCACAGAGGCCTCACCCACCCCGCATCCAACAGACACTACAGCAAACCCCAGAGTTCTTATGGGATTATCCCCCAAGGGGCCAGAGCTGCCCCAGCAGCACAAGGGGACGTTACACAAAATTGGGCTTTGCTTTTAATGTTATGGCTGATTGATTTAAGTATGGCATCATTCACAAGCTTTACCTCCACTAAAACAATTGGATATGTATTCATTCATTCATTCATTCATTCATTTTCTATACCGCTTAATCCTGTGTTCAGGGTCGCGGGGGACCTGGAGCCTATCCCAGGAGACTTCGGGCACTAGGCAGGGTACACCCTGGACAGGGTGCCAATCCATCGCAGGGCGATATGTATTCATTTGCTGGATAACCTCCCTCAAATTGCAAATGATCGATTGTCTACATTGGGCTAAGCCTCACAGCTCTTGAGTAAAGCCTTCTAATAAGGACTCTGTTAATAAATTCACTTGCCTTGCCAGGCATTTTGGGCAACAGTCCCAGGACCATAACAATTCCTGCTCATCTACTTTGCCAAAGCAGAAGATGTTGGATACTATGGAAAAATAAAATACCAGGGTGTGCCAGGCCAGTTTGCTGCACAAAGTCGTGGACCTTTGCCCATGTCTGCCTAGCTGCCTTCCTGTAGCACATGCTGACTTCTTGAACAGATTAGAAGGAAATGTCAAACAGGTTGATATACTGTAGATGTACTACAGTATCTTGTGAGGTGTCTTTTGAGTATTTGTTTACAAGTGTGTCTTGGGTTTTGTTCTTCAGAGGTTCCCATGGTGTTGTATTTGTATGCCTTGGTCTCACTGGTGTGTCTGTGGGCTGGCCTGCACATGGCGTACCGATATCTCTGGATGTTGATTCTCCTCGTTATCTTCAACATCTTGTTGGTAAGTATTATCCATTATCCATCATAAGCAAAGGAACAAGCTGTTCTCAGCCATCTGTTGACCTTTAACTTTGTCAGTTTGTCATTCACTCACCTGTAATGGTGGTAATCCATGATAATCCATCACTGATCATTTCAATGCTTATTTTTCACTTCTCACATTACGAGTACAGTACATGTGAAATTTAACATCTAAAATCTTGCCTAATTACTTTCTTTTTCAGATACAATAGTCTTTTAAGGTTTTATTGGATGATATAGGAAAAGATTTTTTGTGATGTAGTTCACAGAATGAAAGATCTACAGTATGATATCTTTATGTCTGTAAAGTTCATCCTATTTTATCAGTCTACCTTATCTATGTGTTCGCGCTGTATTAATTTTTAACACTGGTACCAAGGAGCAACTGTTAAAGCATTGTGCCAAATGTACAGTCATATAGTTCTTCTAGTGTAAGAACTATTACTGTACAGTACTATAGGTAGACTGCTAACGCATGGTACAGTATGTGTCAGCATCTCATTGACCTGCAAACCAAAAAATCTTTACATGCAAAAGTAAATCACTGTGCTACATGTTAGATCATCTTATTAATTAAAATTTAACTGAGTTTGCAATTTCGAAACCAAATAGCCAAAATATCTCTTTTTCATCTTTATCCTGTCGATTGTTCTGTGGCTCACTGAGAACTCTTACATAATATTGATTCCTTAAGCTACTGCATACTGAAAGTTTTACAATGATCCTCATATAAGGAGAAAGTTGTTGTCAGCAGAATCTACAGGTGAGTTTCAAAAGATGAATAAGCTGTTGCATGTCCTTATATCAGTATCTTAACAATTCCCATTTACATTTACAATCAAATTGAATTGTTCCACCGTTGTAAAAAATTATGTCATGCAAACACATGCAAGACTGCAACAAAGATACAATATAAAGCTATGACTATTTACACAGATTAGGCAGGCAAAAGAATAATAGAGGAACATAATTCCAACTGTCACCCTTCTACCATTTCTAATTGTTCATGCATTCTTTTGTCTGTATTATGTCTCATTCAGACACAATGCATCTGTGACCGAGCATGTCTAATGAGACGCCGCAAGGGAGACATATCCATCACTAATTACATAAAAAGTGAAGTATTTGACCCAGATCTACTTTATAGCACTTCACTTTATTAATGAAAAAACATTACACTATGCACTAATAAAAGGCATTGAAAACTATAGTGAAAAACAAGGCAGCAAATATTATTGGGTGAGTAGGTTAGAGGGGCGGTTAATTAATACTGTGAACACTGTTATTTGTTATACAGTATTGCTAGAAATTATCGTGTTGCATGTTTATTATTTAGTAACATTGTAGGGGCATTGTAAGGGACTGGAGGTGTTCAAGTTAAAACAGGACTTTTGATAAATGTTTCCTTTGTACAGTAGTCCACAAATTACATAAGTTGGCAACAAGTTATTCTTTCGTTTTTAAAGGAGTTGTTTCACTTGCTGAACAGGAACGACTGCATTTTTAAGTGACTGTGTCTCATCATCATACCGTGCTTGAAATATTCTGTAAATATCAATCATTTTTACTTTTTATAAGAAGTTTCATCCTAAGTCCTGGATTGACTTGAACGCCTTTTAAATACTGTAATCACCTGATCGTTATTTTATCACAAATATATAATTATTTCTATTATTATTAATAAAACGCCAGACCTTGTATTGCTTACCAGATGACTATTTTATGAAGTGATTCAACCAGACGAGCAGATTTAAACACACTGCATTTATCCAGGTTCACATTCACAATATTACATTTTATTCACGATTATAATTCACCATGTCATGAATAAACTGTTGTTATACAAAAAGCAAGAATTGTTTTGACACCAAACTATTATACAGTATGGACAGACGTATACACACACACACACACACACACACACACACACACAGAGACATAGCAGATGGAGACAGATGGTGTCCATCAATAAAGGCAGGTTTGTCAGGTTTTGGAATAAGTCCGGGCATTACTCAAAGATTGCTGCGGGACAAAGGGTGAAAGATGATGCAAAGCAGGTTATAAAGTACACTAACAACTGCAAACTTTACATCCAACTGTAAAATTGGAAAAATTATTTTCACTTTAAGATCAAATGTATTGAAACATCTTAACGCACTTATGAATGCATTGTTATTTGCACCATGCTATATTCTATACGTGACTCCAGAATTTAAAATAGGAACAGCTTGTTAGACTGCTCTACCAAAAAGCATACGCTTGTGCAGGAAGATGCAGCAACGATGCCAAAAACTATAACAGCACATTTGTTTTGTCTTGTCTGGGTGTTTCTTAAAACGACATTCGAAAAATGTCTGCACTGATAACTAAACATACACTGTGTGGACTGAAATGTGAAGAATGCAGCGATCCAATACAGTTCAGGCTGCAGTAAAAACACTACAAAACAGACTAAATGTTCAAGTATTTTTGGAATACAGCAAAAATTTTGGACACATTTCAACTTTTCAGTAGCTTTGCCCCAATATATTACTTTAGTTGCTTTTCTTGCTGTCCTTGTAGCAGTTTGAGTCTGTTTTCAATAATCACTTCAGTTCCTCTCTTTTCATGGAAGCCTTTTTTTTTTTTCCGTGACGCCGATTTTTCCATGTTGATCTTGTTGTCTTATGTCCCTGTTGCGTTAACTTTAGTAGGTTGTTTAATGTTGCCGTTTGGTCTGGTACTATTTAAGCCTGTAAGAAAGAGCACCTATGATATTGTGCCAAGTGTTACATGTGTCATGTTGATGTGAAAGATGCATTTGTGCATGTGCATTTTATTTATTTTTAAAATTATTTTAATTTTTTCAGTCACAATTGCTTGAACGTATCCCTTTGCTTGAAATAATAGTGTTAGTTATGTATGTATTGTGTTTTTTGTCTACTGATATGTCTGCATTTTATCAATAACACAATGTAAGTGTGTTCAGATCGAAGCGGTCATTCAAACCAATAAAAGCGATGTGCTGCATTCCCAAGCGTTAAATGAATCCAACTGGTAGTAAAAGACAGATGCAGGTTTGCAATACATCTGTTTTTCCATCGCCGTGTCTCATTAGCAAATTTGGCTCTGATTTTAAAAAAATTATAAAAAACTGCATGTCCACAGATTGGCACGCTGTCCAGGGTGTACCCTGCCTTGTGCCCAGAGTCTCCTGTGACCAGGTCCCCGCGACCCTAAATACAGGATAAAGCGGTATAGAAGATGAATGAATGCATGTCCACACCCTATGTCCATCTCTGTCCAACACGTAGGGCCAGATCCAGGATGGAAAATGTCATGTGATAAATATGTAGATAACTGAATTGCCATGACACTATTTACGCTGCCAGACTCGGTCTTTGCTTCGTCAGTAAACAACTCAGTACTGTTTCATTACCAGCATAAAACAGGCTGTTGAATGATGGAGCAAGGGGGCACAATTAGATTTCCTTTCTTATTCTTGGACTCAGAATCTAAAAATAAGTCCATCTTCATTCAGTTGCCTGTCCTGTTTTTCCTGACGTAAGCGCTGTTTGTTAATTTACAAAGTTCGTTTGAGTCATTTAGTATGCAATGAAAATGGATAATGCAAGCCTAGGTGTATTCACTGTTACACCTTACACCGGAAGGACATACACACCTGAAAAGAAAAACATAGCACATACTGTACAGGGTATTGGTTAAAAAATAATATTAAAAATAATACTGGTTTAATGGTTGAATAAATCAGAAAATCTGCGGCCAAAACATGCCTAATATTATTATCAAACCAAAGAAATTCACTCATCGTCTATACCGCTTTATCCTGTATTCGGGGGACCTGGAGCCTATCCCAGGAGGCTTAGGGAACAAGGCGGGGTACACCCTGGACAGGGCACACATACATAAACACACTCACACACACGCACTATGGGCAATTTTGGAATGCCAATTAGCCTAATCTGCTTGTCTTTGGACTGTGTGAGGAGTATCCGGAGGAAACCCACCAAGCACGGGGAGAACATGCAAACTCCATGCACACAGAGATAGCAATTGAACCCGGACCCTGGAGGTGCAAGGCGACAGTGCTAACCACTACACCACCATGCCGCCAGAAGAAACTCAATTTAGTGATGTTCATTTTTAGCTGATAAGCTTTCAGAGGAAAACAGGGTAATAGAGATATCATACACTCTTCATTCTCTTATGATATTTTCAGTTCTGCCAGTATGAGTGTGACTCCCCTATATTATTGTCATTGTACATTGTTAATGACTTGTTAATGTCAAGTACGTCAAATATTAGAATACTTCCTAAATGCAGTAACATTGTAGGGTCATTGTAATCGACACTTCTGAAATGACTTTTTTTTTTTTTAAGTTTAGTTTGCCTTCTGTCTGCCTTTCTACTTAATATACACTGTAGGTCAAACCATCCGACATAAGGTTTTAACTATTCAAAGGTACTTTTTAATGAAGCTAAGAAAGTTTAAGTATCCAAAGAACCACCAACAGTATAGGCCGTACCAGTATATCTGTGCCAAGACTAAAATCAATTTGTCCTTGGAGTGAGAGGATTTTTAAACTTCAGCCATATACACTATAGAACCTCAGATGGAAGGTTCTTCCATCTTCCATTATACTTTGAGAGAAAAAAAATATTTCAACCTCTTTTCCGTCAGAGAGGGTTCCTAGTATAACCCAAGAAATCTGGAATAAGCTGATCAGGCAGCTGTACGTCTTGACAACATTGATGTGAAAGTGCAATTAACAATCAAAACTACCATACATTTAAGCCCATAGCACCTTTCATAACATAGCTTGCATTGCCAATATTTCATGAACTGTGGCCATGCTGCGATGTTTAGTGGAAGTGAGGTATTTTGCACCTGCATGAGCTGACTTGGTACCAGTTCTGTGCTAATGGCTGAAATGATGCGTAAACCATGACCTGATAAACTTACAGTTATGTCATGCTGATGGGAATGACGTCATGCAGTTGCAAAATCTTGTTTGTGGAATTTCCTCGCCGTGTGATTTGTAATCTTTGCTCTCTAGCTGCAATGTAAATATGGACGACTGCACAGATGGTCTTTAAAGGAAGATTTCCAGTGTCGTTGCACTGTTAGGTGAGGTAGGTTTTTTTTAACATTTGAATATGTTACTTTGTTTCTGCAGGGTCTGTACGTGTTTGCTGTCTATTTCCTCATGCATAACCAGCTGTGTTGGCCTGCCAAAGCAACCTACACAGTGGAGATGAACGGCCACGATGGTGCTGACGGAGTGTTTCAGAGCAGCGGGGCAGCCACGGTGGGGGGAGGAGAGATCAGCAAGTCTACACAAAACCTCATCAGTGCCATGGAGGAGGTGTGAAATTTCACATAATATTACATTTCCTGGATGTAATGAAATATTTTTAAATCAATATCGATTCAAATGCAAAAAAAATTTAAATCTGTGTAACTCACCAGTAATAACACTGATTGGCCATTGCAACTTTTTCGATTTTCCCACCACTCGCAACAATTCATTGTCCATTTTCAGCTGGACTCCAGTTTCCTGGTTTGTTTAGTTTGTCGACCACATATCTGTTTCTAATATCTCACACTTTCAACACACATATAGTTGGCTGTACAAAAGAAAACACGTGTGATTGTAAAACTAAAGGCCATTGGTCAGTAACATACCTCAGCCACCCAGAAAGCCTTGATTGCTATCTGATTTGTTGATTCCAGCATAATGTTCTAAATATGTTGCTGGTAAATACACGCAGGTGCTAATCAGTGAATGAACTCACTTGGCATCTATACAGTCACTAAAGAGAGAAAAAAAATCCTGATTAGGTCATTTTCATTTATGGGCCCAGATTTTATCTCTTTGTTTTAAACCAGACTCAACTATGCATTGAAACACTGTCGTTGCAATACTATTTGCGCAGATCAAATGGGCAAGATTATAACTGGTAAAGAACATCTTGGGAATTTCCCAACTTTCCCAACTTTCATTTTCAGTTTTGTCTGATTTCAGTTTCATATCTGCAGCATTCATAAGACTGACTTATGAAACAGGAGTAAAGCAATGTTCCCTCAATATGAAATATTTAATACCGACTGAATTGTGAATGATAAACCCAAATCTTTTTGGAACATAATTAAACAAACACATTATACTATTATATGTCAAAGACAGACATTCATACGGGTATAAAAGTGCCATGTGCATGATTCCCTTGCTTCAGTCTAATAAACCAATTATCCATTTAGTGTAAAAGGCTAGATTAGACTGGAACACCCTGACTTATCCTGTACCATTCATAAGGATTACAAACTCTTGGTTATCATATTCACCCTGGGGAGAAGGACAAATGGTGGATAAATGGTGGGTGGTGGAGTGGAAGGCTTGGCAGTCTGATTAGGCTTTATTAAAGAATATAATAAATGTGGCAGCGCCTAATTCGCTTAGCTTTGGACAATCTGATTAGGCTCTACTCTAATGGACCTTTTGACCAGATTCTGGTGCTGTGCACATGGAAAAAGTGGAGTGGCTTGTGCTTCCTTTACTGCCCGTACTGCCACTCTGACAAGAAAAAGTGAAGTCATCAATATACAGAAAAAGACAGAGAACTGATTTTAAAATCACTTCACACGATTGATTGCTCACATAACCGCCAGAAACAATGTGTACATATAGTAGTTCCTCAGTCTGCTTATACGTAGCGATAATATTGCTTTTACTTGTGTGAAATTGGATGTTAATCAGCCATGGATCCTTTATATACAGCTCTGAGCAACTCTTAAAGCTTGACTTTCCATTTTCATCTGAATGAATGAGTGTATGTAGGCATCCTGTGAACTGGTACGACCATCTATCTATCTGATCAATTTATATAAACACGATTCAGCTGAAGGTGTAGTCTGCGACCTCTAATGCTATACCTGCAACCAGAACCTAATAGGAGGGTTAATGAATGGTATGTTTTTCCCTTCTACTCCAGATCTCGGCAGACTGGGAAAGAGCTTCCCTAAGACCCAGCAGTGAACCCGGCAGTGTGTTTAAAGAGACCCCTCAGAGCGACATATATCCTCCTGAAGGTGGCTTCGTTAACTCAAATCTCGTCCAAGATGAGGAATCGCAGGAATTTGATGACCTTATATTTGCCTTAAAGACTGGTATGATTTCTTCCCAAAGCACCACATACAGTACCACATTCTACATCAGGATTATTCTATGTTATACCTCTAAATAATAAAATGTGTTGACATTCAGTTTAGGGCGGGTGAAACCCAGTTTGGTTCTGTAATTTAAGAGATAAAACAGCTTAACAGCAGACTGTGGATCCCTGTGATATATTATTGTTCAGCTTCACTGTTTTCCCATAATAGAGTAATTACACTTTGACCAGCAGCATTTTTAATGTACAAATTTAGCAACATTGCAAATGCTAAATGTTTCTTAATGCCAGTTAGCAGCTCGCCCTTTCATCAGATCAGGTCAAAGATCCATGAAATTCCATCTGGGTGTCCTCATAAATAAATGTAAGGACACATTTTATGAAAATAGGCTTCAGCATTTCAAAGGTTAATCCAGCGATCGCATCCAAAGTATTTCTCCAAGACGGCAAACTTGATGACGCGTTGAAAGCCGGACAGTGTTTGGACCTGAAATGAAAGTCGAATATCATAAAGCTTCTAAAACTGCACGTCTTTCATGTTAATATTCAAAGAAAATTGCATACCTTTGTCCATCTCTGTCTCTGAACCCTCAACCAGGGGAAGAGGCTAACTTAACTTCTAAGCAAATTTAGCTGGTGTTGAAAGCTCAGTCTTCTTTGCAGGGTTTAGCCCCTTCTGTTACAGTACAAGTCTTATATTAAATCTGCTCCATTAGTCATGTACCAACTTCAGCGAGTCACCAGCAAAGGCAACAAAATATTAAAACATATAGTTATGGGAATTTGTTATTAAAGTTTTTGAATACACAATATGATTTTCAGTTATTTTATTCCTTGTTGTTGTATAGGTATTTGATAAATACAGTATGTTCACTCTTTGTATAACAATCAAAAAACAAAAGTGGATTTTTTTTTTGCAACTTTAACAGAAAGAAAAGGAGAAGCTGGTGAGGGAACAACTATTTATAGCTGCATTAATGCAAGTGATAACAGGAACTAGCTTGCAGACGTTTTACAATATTAAACGTATGAGGGGTGTTTAAATCAAACCAGGACTTTTTTTGGTGCAGAATAAAAGAACAGTTTTGAGAGCTTTGGAATTACCTTTATTTCTCTATATAATCCCCTGCTACACTAATGTATTTATTCCTGCATTTCACTAGTGCCTCTATTAAGGTAGAAAGTTTTCGTGATCCATCGGGGCTATGATCAGATTACCTGCTTTACATCATTATCAATGCTGGCCTCCCAAGAACTCCTTTAATAGCCATTTTCTTTGACAGAAAGAAACAGTCTTTGACTACCAAAGGCTTGTTTGCAGGACAATGCATGACCTCATACTGCTCACTGCACCACTTACGCCACACATTACAGAACCTTGGCTGGGACTTACCGCCACATCCCTGTACAGTCCTGACCTCACTCTATTTCCTCATGGCAGTTCAAACCAGAAATTCTAGATAGCTATGGTCTATGATCTTTGGTTCATACTATCGTGAAGCAAAATGTGAAATTAACATTGTGTTTTACAGGCTGGTTGCAGGTCTTACATGCTTGGGTTTCTTTTAGGCTCAATCAATCAAAATACATTATACTGCAGGTGCATATATGTCTCACAGCAGAAAACAGTCTGAATTATTTTGTGTTCGCCCAACAACGAAATCCCACTTTACCCCCTGTGAGAGATATCAATCATACCGGTAAACTACCAGTCAAAAGTCAGGACACACCTTCTAATTTCATGGTCTTTCTTGGTATTAATGGCACTAATCTGCTGGTACCTCTGACCTGGGATGCTGTTCATGAGAGCCAGTGGTAGTTCATGGTAGTTGATGAGTTTAGCAAATGCTCTTGACAATACTGTTCTTGCAAGAACTATTCCAGAACAGCTGAAAATAACAATAAATGGCTGTTGGGGTCATTGTTACTTAATTTAATAACTTCCTATGAGTAATTTCATAGTTTTGAAAAAATCTAGTATTGTGCTATAATGTGGAAAAAAAATCCGTAAACAAACAAAAACACTGAATTGGAAGGTGTGTCCACACTCTTGACTGGTACTATGTGGACAACTTTTCTACCTTCAAGGGTAAGCTCTATTAGCATTAATTATGTTATTATGTTTTTACCATACAGTAATAATTTATAATAATTAACATGGATTGATATGATGATTATTTTCCATTGCCAGCATGTCTCAAAGCATTTTATTCCTCTTATATAACAGCAAATTATGCTTATGATCTCATGTTTTATTAATTATTGAATAAACGTCATACTATAAATGTTTATGGTTAGATTTAATGTAGTGGGATGGCTATTAGAAGTTAATTCCGTTTATTTATTAAACTTTATGACAGACATATTGTTTATTTTTTTAATAGGGAAAGAAAAATGTACAAAGCACTAACATCCATATTTAAACACATAGTTATACTGTACAAATACAAATACATATTTATATATTGTACATATATATAAACAGAGGTGGAAAGTAATGAATTACATTTATTCGCATTACTGTAATTGAGTAGATTTTTTGTGCACTTCTACTTTTTAAAGTAGTTTTTAAAATCTGTAATTTTACTTTTACTTAAGTATATTTTGTTTAAAGTATTTTACTTCACTACATTTTAAATCATATTCGCTACTGAGTAAAAAAGAAATGAATAAAAATGAAAAAATTATAAAAAATAATACAACGGGGAAGGAAAGAAATTGGACCCCGGGAACCACTGCACTGATTGATTGATAGACGTGGAGAACAAATGCACTAATTTCACAAGAACGATGGAGACGGACAAATCAGATACAGTACCAGTGATGCAGACACAGCTGAAAGTGAAATGGCAACAAATTCTTATAAAACAAACCCCTGGTCATATTTAATCGACCACTTTGATTTCAAGCACAACAAAGGGAACAGATTTATTATGTAAGGGTGTTCCATCCCCCATCCCACCCCCGCTGTAAAATAAAAAAAACTTCACTTGTACTTCAGTAAAAGTTCACTAAAGTACAGTAACAGTACTTTTACTAGAGTACAAAATTGTATTACTCTTTCCACCTCTGCATATAAATATAAATAATGATTCACCATATGGATGTGTGTTTATCACTGGTGTCTTTGTCATTAAAGAATGGGTTAACTGCATACCATTAAAGTGCAGCTGTACTTGATAACATTTTAGCTAAGCGTGTAGTTGCTATGAAGTGGCCATTGAGCTCTGAACAGTATTTGTGTGTCAAACTCCACAGGTTCTGGTCTTAACCTGAGTGACAGCGAGTCGATCCACGGCAGTCACGATGGTGCGAGCGTGGCCAACTCCCAGATTGTTGAGCTCCGGCGCATTCCCATCGCAGACACGCACCTGTAACCTCGCTGCCTTTATACTGAATCCATATTACAAGCCAGCCAGCAGTATTTTTGTACTGGTACCACCTTTGCACTAAAATGTACCACAGTTTTAATTTCTCACAGAACTGTTTTTTTATACCTGGAGTTTTGTCAATACTTCTGATCTTTTTATAAATATATATATATATATATGTGTATATGTGAATTGTTACTTTTGTGACATTTTGTGAAGTTTGTAAGAGATGTAAATATCAAATATTGTAGGTTGAGAAGCACATGGGCATTCTGGCCCTGGAGTACAGCTGCTTATTTCGTGTAACATATAATAATAATAATAATAATCATTAAGAAAATTCATTTTACTCAAGTTGTCTGTGTCGTCTGTTTGCTATTACTTTGAGTTATAATGTATAGTAGAAAATGTATTCTAGTAGGTCTATAAAGTTTCTGCATTGCCTAATATGGGGAAGGATTATCTTGAGTAATTCCTCAAAACATCCAGCACAATACTTTACAGAAGAGTTTGTCACCTGGGAGGGATCTGCTGCTAAGCGATTCTGTTTACACAAACGGTACAGCAGATTAGGCGACAGCACGCGATTACATACAGTATGCATTCATTTTCCATAGAAACAGTATCTTCATTTTTTAATATTTAAAATCTCTGCATGTGCTTCCACAATTATGTGGGCATTTGGATCATCCTCACATAAAAAGCTCAACATGTGTTGTGTAATCTATGCGTTTTACAGACTTCTGCTGTACAGGCTTGTCTTCATCCTGTTCGTCGCACCACGTTACACCAAGTACCTGTTGACCTCAAATGTCCCAGGGCAAAGATGATGAATAGATTATGCTTAGTCATATGGGCTGCTATTGTCGGTTGGCAAACTGGTTCTGCGACTGAAGCAAAACATGCAAACGCATGATTTACTGTATGAGCAAACAACTTAAGTACATGTAAGTAGCTTTCTACCGCTGGAAAACAAAAGCATTCATTAACAGGCTTGCATCAGAATGCGATGATAAGTACTTATAGTACCAAACATGACCATAGGCTATAATTGTGATGCCATAGGTAGTCTCTATAATCTGACTATGTCTAGTTACACATTGTTTATTAATGAATAGACAGCAGATCTCTGAGAACAGAACACATATATTTAATAATAGATCACTAAAAACAGAAACTACATGTAATACCAGCTTACTGACTAAAAGCTGAATTATTTAAAGGTTTTACACTATATGATTGTGAGCGATTTCTAAGAACGATACGATTGAACGATAGTTTCGCACTGCACATTACACATTCATTTGAAACAGCTGGCTGTAAGTGTGTTTTTTGCAGGCGTACAGGATGTGTTATTACCCAAGACTCATCCACCATATAATGCTAAAGGCTGATCAGCATGAGTAACCTGTTCCAATGCTAAGAGAAGACACAACTGGTGTTCATAAATCCCTCTCTATTAAATAATGTCAATAATGTATCAATAATGCAATTATATCAATAATGTATCAATGTAATAATGTCTACATACAGTAAAACATAAATAGAACTAAGAACAGAACACATATTTAATAATAGATCACTAAAAACAGAAACTACATGTAATACCAGCTTACTGACTAAATGCTGAGTTTTACACTATATGACTGTGGGCGATTTCTAAGTGATATTGAACGATAGTCACGCACTGCACATTACACATCCATTGAAACAGCTGGCTGTAAGTGTGTTTTTTTGCCTGGAGAACAGCCTCTGACCTTGGATTGACTTTAGATTTCAGAGTCAACAACTCCTAAATGCAAGCTCTCCTCATGTTTAGAAGCCAAAGCCACTTCTTGGCCACGATTCAGCGAAGGATCGGGTGTCTGTGTTTGCTTTTTGGCAGTCCAGAGGTGGATGAAAGACAATATTTTCTCTCTCTCTCTCTCCACACACACATAATAAGCAGACACCCTCTCGATGAATAAGAATAAGACGACAAGCCCTTCAGTATTGTCGATCAGTAAACTAGATGCAGGATTTACTGTAACACTCATGCGATGCGCACTCATCATGTTGAACATCTGCTGCGTAACTTATTATTCGTTCTCAAACTTGAAATTGCACTTGAAATAATGACATCAAATAGCCTCTGGATCTCTCCCCCCAAATCAGCACTTTTTGTAACATTTTCCCACATTATTATTTAAAGACAATAAGGAGGCTGATGCAGCATTTTCTCTTTTTAGAAAGGAAAATGTGTCAGTGAGGCGTACAGGATGTGTTATTACCCAAGACTCATCCACCATATAATGCTAAAGGCTGATCAGCATGACTAACCTGTTCCAATGCCAAGAGAAGGCACAACAGGCTATTATTTTACTCCAACTCCACATAAAGATTTTTTTTTCAGGCACAACTGGGGTTCATAAATCCCTCCCTATTAAATACTATGTCACTACAAAACTTATGAATAAAAGCAGAATGTTATCATAATAATGCAATCTTATCAATAACATATCAATATAATAATGTCTACATACAGTAAGTAAACTATTTTTTTTTTTGAGGCGAGCTACATAATTTTACAGAGTAAAGAAAAGTTTTGTTCCTAAATTCCTTTTGTCTGGAATAATACTTACTAATCAGCATTTTATTAAAAAGTCCAGAAAAAAATGTGCATGTCATTTACTTATTTTAGAAATATGACCTTTATTTTGCTTATTTAAGTGATACACTTCCTCATTTGCATTCTTTTAAATAATTTTTAATACAAAATTTTTTTTATATATATATATATATATATATATATATATATATATATATATATATAGAGAGAGAGAGAGAGAGAGAGAGAGAGAGAGAGAGAGAGATCATGTAGAGAATGACTCTCTCCCTATATACTGTATATATATATATATATATATATATATATATATATATATATATATATATATATATATATATATATATATATATAATTTAATAGATGAAAACAACAATCTTTTGTATTACAGATTTAGAATAAATTACAACAAATGCTATTTTTCATCTACAGTACCAATCGAAAGTTTGGACTCACCTACACATTCAAGAGTTTTTTTGTTTTATATTTTAGATTCTTTAAAATGGTCACCCTTACTCAAAATGTCTATAATGTCTATATCTATTGTATGATAAATGTATTATGAAAACTATGTAATATGCAATTAGAATTTATGCGTTAACCATAAATATAACATTGTTGACCATTATTTATTTTTGTTTAACTTACATATTTTGGAGTGGAAATTCCACTCTTAATTTAAATACAGTACAGTACAAAAGGACATTTGTGGCTCTTATTTTCAGCCCTTGTACCTGACCAGTTTCAGTTGAATATTTTGTTTGTTAAGCCTCGCAGTGATTTTATCTTCAAGCATAAAATCCATCTAATTAAAAACATGAACCAGTGAAAAAAATGTTAAGATGGCAGGTGTTCAAGCCAGTGGTTAGTATGCTTGTGATTCTGAATGCTGAGAAGTTGGGACAGACGAGAGGGAAATGAGGTTGCTGCTGAGGCTGTTACATAAAGCATGCTTTTTAAAATTGTATATTTAGGCACTTTGCAGCCTGTCCTCATTTGTCCTCATTTATTCAATTGAATTTACATCATTTAATATAAGTTAACATGAAGAAATGAGGAATAGCTTTTCCACATTACAGTAGGTTGATATACTGCATTAATATTTTTTTTGTATTGTTGACAGCTTTGCATATTATTGGCACCAACATGTGCTCAACATATATGGCCACCACTTCAAGATTGTTGGACAATTAAGTCCAGACCCTGTTGAAGTTGATTGCGACAATGTCAGAAGTGTGCAAAGCTGACATCAAAGCAAAATGGTGGCTATTTTGTGGAATCTAAAGTATATAACATTTAGCTTTTTTTAGCTTATTACATAATTTCACGTGTTATTTAATAGTTTTGATGGCTTAAGGTTTTTTCAGTTGGTCTATCCAAACTTTTGTCCAAACCGGTACTCTACTGTATGTCGGATGTGTCTCTCAGCTGTCTTGTTTAAACATTTTGAACACTCTATTGTCTGTTTTCTAATATACAGTACAGCAAGCTCTTTGTCTGAAGGTTATGGAAATAAATTCCAAAAGCTGTGATCGAATTCACAAGACCAAGTCTCCAAGTCATCTCTCTCTCTCTCTCTCTCTCTCTGTATCATGTATGTATCCAGGCAGTTATTTGTGGCTATCTATTTTTTTTTTACAATATCTGCCTTTGATGGACATCTAGGTCCAACCCAAGTCCAAAAACACTTCAATGTAAGGTGTGTGCTATTCAAATCTCTGTATTTTTCATATCCACCCTTTCTTATTCAATTAAATGGCATGTCCTGAGTTTAGATCTCGTTTGATCCCGCTGAACCCGTTAGTTAAGCATTCAACAGTTTTGTTTTGTATCCTGTTCTTGAGGACTTCATTAGCCTCATGACTGCGATGTCCTGACAGTCTATAAAAGAAAATCATACTTCATCTTTAAAATACACCATAAACCTGTAAGGAAGATATATTCATGCTGTTATGTTTGCAGGTTATTGTTTGATTTTAAAACTCTACCACCTAAGTAGACTACCTTCTGAATTACACGAATGGTATTTTCAGTACAACCAGACAGTCAGGGTTTAATGGCAGTTTCTCGTGGGCTGTAGATATTTAAACTGCGTTTGTAGTTTATGCATTATGAAACAGTGCTGTGTTTATGTGCCTTTGATTTCACTGTCACTGCTATTCTAAACCTTACAGTATTGCATATAATTCACATGTGATCAGTCTGTGTGAGTACCATGTCATCTCATGTGAAAGAACATGTGACAGTTTTTCGCAAAAGGTTGATGCCCTGAAATTAAGTTAAAATGTGTCATGATTTGAATATGAAAATATGAATAAAATGTAAAAAAAAAAAATTATAATAATAATAATACATTTATGTATGTAATTGTGTAAACTTACTTCTAAGAAGAAAAGACATAAGAAAAGACATGAATCTTAAAAACTTATTTTAACAGTAAATTATGTTGGAAAAATTATATTATTTTATAATATAATAATTATATTATATTATTTATATAATATTGAAATAAATTAATATTCAAAAATCTCATGTAAAAAAATCATGTGAAAATAAATCAATAATATATAACCAGGCAACATAACGTGCATATGTCCAAAAACTACATGTACTTATGTGACTATTCAAACCTAAATATCATGTGACACTTCTTATGTGTTTGAGCAATCACTTACCAAAATCCTCCAGACCACAAACCTGCTGTTCCACAGTTCATTGGCTTCATAATGAGAGGCTTATAATCATGTCTGCTCTGACCTAGATAGTATGGCGAGTGTGTGCATGTGTCTATGTCTGTTTGTTGGTTATCTAGAAAGACTATAAGTATTTGTTCATGGTGCCAAAAGATCCACACCCACACTGAAACAATCCACAGCTCAGTGGCACTGTAGTATGGCACAGGTTCGAGTGTATCATAAGCAGCACGTTTTAATGTCATGATAATGTCAGTGCTAGGTTGAAAATAATCTGCCAACTAAAAATACCCAGCAAATAGCAGTCCTATAATCAGACACTGACACTGAGAAAGGGCTAGACGTCTGTGCTTCAAACAGGTGCATGATTTCATTTCCATTGAAATCCTAAATTCTGCTGTGACATCACCACGACCATTACTAAGCCACTACTTTATTATTATTATTATTTTTATTATTATCCCTAATAGTGTAATATTATAAATTATTAATGATATATTATAATGCAGTGGTTGTTCATCCATAGGGACTTGTCCACTGATGACGCCATAGCTCTGACTCTCCATACTGCCCTCACCCACCTGGAGAAGAAAGACATGTATGTGAGAATGCTGCTTGTAGATTACAGCTCTGCACTCAACACCATCATTCCCTCGAAACTGGACAGGAAACTACAAGATCTAGGATTGAGCAGCTCTCTCTGCAGCTGGATTCTCAACTTCCTGTCCGACAGACACCAGATAGTCAGACTGGGCAGTATCACCTCATCCTCTGTCACAATGAACACTGGTGCTCCACAGGGGTGTGTACTGAGCCCTCTACTGTACTCACTCTACACATACGACTGCATGGCCACTAGCAGCTCCAACATCGTTGTGAAGTTTGCGGACGACACAACAGTGGTGGGTCTCATCACCAACGGTGATGAGACGGCATACAGGGAGGAGGTCAGTGCCCTGACACATTGGTGCCAGGAAAATCATCTCTCCCTCAATGTCGGAAAGACCAAAGAGCTGATAGTAGACTTCCGGAGGTGTAGAGGTGCACATTCCCCCATCATCATCAACGGCGCTGCTGTGGTGAGAGTGAGCAGCTTCCGTTTCCTGGGTGTTCACATAGCAGAGGATCTCACATGGTCAGTTCATATTAACAAAACAGTGAAGAAGGCGCAGCAGCGACTCTTCTTTCTCAGAAGACTGAAGAGATTTGGCATGAGCCCCTGCATCCTCAGGACCTTCTACAGCTGTGCCATCGAGAGCATCCTCACTGGATCAATCAATCAAACTGCACCGCCTACAACCGCAAAGCTCTGCAGAGAGTGGTGCGGTGTTCCGAGAGGGTAATTGGAGGTGAGCTTCCCTCCCTCCAGGACATCTACAGGAAGCGGTGCCTGAGGAAAGCGAGGAGGATCATCAAAGGCTCCAGTCACCCAAGCAACAACTTATTTAAACTGCTCCCGTCAGGCAGGAGGTATGGCAGTATCCGGTCCCGAACCAGCAGGCTGAGGGACAGCTACTATCATCAGGCCATCAGACTGCTGAACACTGACCAATAGGTCTTCATAGACACTAAACGGTCACTTTACACTGTCACTTTATAGTCACTAAGCCACTTTGCACTCCATACTGCACATAATTGCCTTTTTGCACAACATTAATTGCGGACATTCTTATACATTTATACACAAGTAGACATAGTCTCACAAACGTGTGTGTATGTGTACAGTGGTGTGAAAAACTATTTGCCCCCTTCCTGATTTCTTATTCTTTTGCATGTTTGTCAGACTTAAATGTTTCTGCTCATCAAAAACCGTTAACTATTAGTCAAAGATAACATAATTGAACACAAAATGCAGTTTTTAAATGAAGGTTTACGTTATTAAGGGAGAAAAAAAACCTCCAAATCTACATGGCCCTGTGTGAAAAAGTGATTGCCCCCCTTGTTAAAAAATTACTTACAGTAACTGTGGTTTACCACACCTGAGTTCAATTTCTGTAGTCACCCCCAGGCCTGATTACTGCCACACCTGTTTCAATCAAGAAATCACTTAAATAGGAGCTACCTGACAGAGAAGTAGACCAAAAGCACCTCAAAAGCTAGACATCATGCCAAGATCCAAAGAAATTCAGGAACAAATGAGAACAAAAGTAATTGAGATCTATCAGTCTGGTAAAGGTTATAAAGCCATTTCTAAAGCTTTGGGACTCCAGCGAACCACAGTGAGAGCCATTATCCACAAATGGCAAAAACATGGAACAGTGGTGAACCTTCCCAGGAGTGGCCGGCCGACCAAAATTACCCCAAGAGCGCAGAGACAACTCATCCGAGAGGCCACAAAAGACCCCAGGACAACATCTAAAGAACTGCAGGCCTCACTTGCCTCAGTTAAGGTCAGTGTTCACGACTCCACCATAAGAAAGAGACTTGGCAAAAACAGCCTGCATGGCAGATTTCCAAGGCGCAAACCACTTTTAAGCAAAAAGAACATTAAGGCTCGTCTCAATTTTGCTAAAAAACATCTCAATGATTGCCAAGACTTTTGGGAAAATACCTTGTGGGCCGATGAGACAAAAGTTTAACTTTTTGGAAGGTGCGTGTCCCGTTACATCTGGCGTAAAAGTAACACAGCATTTCAGAAAAAAAACATCATACCAACAGTAAAATATGGTGGTGGTAGTGTGATGGTCTGGGGTTGTTTTGCTGCTTCAGGACCTGGAAGGCTTGCTGTGATAGATGGAACCATGAATTCTACTGTCTACCAAAAAATCCTGAAGGAGAATGTCCGGCCATCTGTTCGTCAACTCAAGCTGAAGCGATCTTGGGTGCTGCAGCAGGACAATGACCCAAAACACACCAGCAAATCCACCTCTGAATGGCTGAAGAAAAACAAAATGAAGACTTTGGAGTGGCCTAGTCAAAGTCCTGACCTGAATCCTATTGAGATGTTGTGGCATGACCTTAAAAAGGCGGTTCATGCTAGAAAACCCTCAAATAAAGCTGAATTACAACAATTCTGCAAAGATGAGTGGGCCAAAATTCCTCCAGAGCGCTGTAAAAGACTCGTTGCAAGTTATCGCAAACGCTTGATTGCAGTTATTGCTGCTAAGGGTGGCCCAACCAGTTATTAGGTTCAGGGGGCAATTACTTTTTCACACAGGGCCATGTAGGTTTGGATTTTTTTTCTCCCTAAATAATAAAACCCCTCATTTAAAAACTGCATTTTGTGTTTACTTGTGTTATCTTTGACTAATAGTTAAATGTGTTTGATGATCAGAAACATTTTGTGTGACAAACATGCAAAAGAATAAGAAATCAGGAGGGGGGCAAATAGTTTTTCACACCACTGTATATACATGTATGCATATATGTGTATATGTAGATATATGTATGTATATATAGATATATGTAGATGTGTATATATGTATATTATGTATACTTGCATTCACAATTTTTATATATTTTTTTATTTATATTATTTTATATACATATATGTATATGTATGTGTATATATGTATATATATTTATTTATTTATTTATTATTATTTTTTTTATACTTAAAAAATAATATCTTAATACAATAATAATACTACTGTACTATTCATATACATACGCATTTATTCTTATAATTGTACACCACTATTGCTTGTGTAGCTTGCACATACAGTAAGAATTTCACTCACGTGTACTGTACCAGTGTACCAGTAACGTGATGTGACAATAAAAGTGATTTGATTTTGATTTTTGCAGAGGCATTAATATCAAACATCCAGCAAAGTTTTCATTCATAAGTAAATAATTTTTAAATCAGTTAAAATACTTTACCTCATTAACAAAGGACTTAATCACAGGGTTGCCATAGACACAGTTTACCACAAAAAGGTTATTTTACAAAATAATCACAAATAGATCGAAATAATTAAAAAAAAAACTTATATGAGAGCAGACAGTCTGAGTATGATGTAAAAAAATAATAATAATAATAAAAATCTTGTGTAAGCTGCATCGCAAAGGATTGTTGGGGGATAGGTAGGATTATGAAGTAGTTAATGTTGGTACCTGAGAAATATGTGCACAAGATGGTGACCTTGTTCCCACACAATGACTAAACAAAACAAGATAAATCTGTCTCTCTTTTTCAATTCCCAATACATTTTGGGTGGGTTACTTTCAGGTATTGTGTGCTTTTTGAGCTCTAGATGAGCTGTAAAAATCCATGTTGCATTCAGGTCAGAATGGGACTTTTGATTGTGCAGAATAACAATGAGAACACAAATATGAGAGTAAAAAAACATGTTCATACTTATGTCACAGCATAATCTACATTCACAAAGCTGCTGCTATGCCTGTCTATACTGTAGATCCTTTACCAGTATGATAATGGATCCTACGCTATTCCTCTAGCTGATGATTCTATGCTGCGCCACTGCCCTAAGCAAACAGATTGCATCGCGGTCAGGAGGTCACGACCTGTAAAGCTGCACACACTCACACACTCAGATCAGTTCTAAATGATAATACACAAATCAGCAGGCAGTAAGTAAGCTGCACAATGAAGACTCCTGAGCTTAGCGTGCTGCTGCTGCTGATACTTCAGCTGAGACAACATGCTGGTTAGGCATACACACATGCCTGCACATAATATACTCCATTTTACTGCCTACAAGCCTGCTGAATTTACTATGGCTACAAAAATAAATGTATACAAATACATTAAGTATTCATTCAACTGATAAGCCATAGTTAACTCTACGATACTACTAAAGAATTCTTGGAACTGAAAAGATCAATATATGGTAGATAAGTGCTGTCTTAGGTTTGGGAAGGGGTTATCTATCTGCAAATCTACTATATTTCTTATATCATATCTATGTGTGATGCACCATTTTTAAATCTAGAAATCAATTCATCAACCTGTAATCAATAATGTCAACAGTATTATGCTGAGTCATATTGTTTACTTAGGATGCAAAGGTTTCTGACTTTGGCTTTACCATGAAGCATAGCTTATTACTCAAGGAGACGGATCTGTCTGCAGTATAGCTTGCCAAAATGTGCAGACGATTATGAGAGGTTTGATGTTCACAGACAGCAGGTTGCCAAAGGTCATAAGAAGGTATCATCTATACAAATAACCACCCTACAGTGTCTGGCGAGACTGTTCCTAGCTAGTGCACAAGGAGAAAGGCATATATGTTCATATCCATTCGTTTGTAAGAATAGTTGAAAAGGCCACCTCAATATAGTTTTATCTATTACTTATAAAACTATTCAGATAGCAGACTCCTGCTTTAAATTTGTGCAACAATAGTCTTGCTATTTATTGGAGCTTTAGAGCTTTTCATGTCTGAAAATTCCACTAACAGAGCACCAAAATGTGGACAAAATACAAAATATAAGTAAAAATATAAGTAGTAATAAAAGAAAATTGGTTGTATTAATTGCAAATTGCTCACTTGCATTGAAATTTATGGAATGTGGCGGATGCCCTTATCCAGAGTGACTAACAGAAATGATCCAAAAACAGTATCAAAAAGGAGGAAATTTATAATCTTATGGAAAATATATGAGTAATTCATTTAAAACAAGTTGTCTGGGTGGAAAAAAACATTTTAAACAATAATCCTAAACACTCAAGCAAGTTAAAGTACGCACAAGTGAAAACCACCTTTATTATCAACAGTATATGAAGTAAGGTAACATTAGCTGGGCTAGCTAACTTGGGCTACATTCACGTTACAAGACACATAGTAGTTTAATTCCAAATTTTTTTTTCAGATCGGCTTTGCATGTCATGACAGTTCACAATGCTAATTACAAGAGTCTTTGCTAACATTATATGTGTTACAGTATACCACTCATTTTTAATGTAATGTACAATGGATTTAAATTTAGCAAAAAATATTTTGTTTTGGAGGATGGCAAGCAGTTAGTCATCTATATTTGTTGAGGTCCAGAAGAAGGAAGAAAACCAGATGTCTTACTTTAGCTTGTTTAGTAGCTATTGCTGCACTGCTATGAAATCCCCATGCTGCATACTGATGACATCAACATCCTACGCATGTGCAGAGGCAAAATGTTGCGTGACCATTCTCATTCAAGTCACATGAACACATATCAGATATATACTGTATCATGACCATATATAAAAGAGACTTTTAAATTTTTCAAAAAAAAAATAAAAATCTGATTTCTGTGTTCAGACAGGCCCTAAAAAAATCAGATCTGAGTAATTTCAGGCTACTAATAATAGATTTCATACTATGAAACACACCGGGCACTGGTGGCTTAGTGGTAGGTGTTTCGTCTGCCATGCGGAAGGCCCGGGTTCGATTCCAGCCAGTGCCCAAACCCCCCAGCCACTGGATGCAGTGCCGGTCCCAAGCCCGGATAAAATGGGAGGGTTGCGTCAGGAAGGGCATCCGGCGTAAAACCTGTGCCAAGTTGTAGTGCAACACCTTATCGGGAGCAGCCGAAAGACCAACAACATACTATGAAACACACAAGATTTGGCTAGATAGGGTCCAACAGTGGCAACCTGGCGGTGGCTAATAACTTTTCTGCACTACAATATTGCTACAGGTTTTGGTTTGCACAGTTGAAAATCATTCTGACATTGTTTCCTCATTGGTAAGCATTAAAAAATGAAGGTAACTGATGAATTGCCTCAGCAATGCTTATCTGTCTCCGCTCTCTCAGACACTGCTGCTAATTGAGCATTTGAAACTGCTTTATAATGTCGGAATCCTAAATTATTTCAAATATTATCATTTTATTTGCTTACAGTCTTTTGTGGTTAATGAGATTATTCCCTCTGAAACACATCATCAAGAATAAATGTAATGAATTTATAAAACTGTGATTTCATTATATTGGGGGGGGGGAATACGGTCACTGTCAGTAAACCATATGCTCTAGTTAAACAACAAAAACGCACGGTGTTTGTTTCTTTTCACCCTGCAGAACATATTAGGTCCAGGTTTGCATTTATAATGCAATTTTTTTTTAAACTTGACCATGCGAATAATCCAAGATAATAATTAAAGACTTAATGATAAACATACTGTAACAGCTTTCATAATAGTGGATTTCCACCACTGCATACTTCTCCGAGGCACTGCAAACCTCACTGCAAAGTCAGTGCCCAGATAGAGAAGTCTATAAGTTTATGATATCAGCATCAGTAACGTGTATAATTATTGATGGAAGGAACCTGGGAAGAACCCATGTCTCCACCCCCTCTGTAAATACTTTACATAATAATCTCAGTTTGTTATTTAGCAGTTTGTATTTAGTAGCAATGCAGACACACCAGAAGACATGCACTGGGTGTGATCAGACATTCCCACCAGCATGGCACCGAGCCAGCAGGCCATGCGCAGTGGAAACAGAGAAGCCTCTATCTCTCCATTACACACTCGCTCTCTGTATGTCACACTCTTTATCTTCAACCTTCTCCTCTCACTTTGAAAGCCAGCCAGTCTGAACCAGTTTTGTGTAGTGTTTTCCAGTTTGGCAGAACTTGAGTGAGTCATGCTTATGAGGAAAAACAATTTGGCAATGAAGTCTTTGTCCAACTTCTTGAGAGGCCCAAGGATTCCCAATCCAATCCAATCCAACTTTATTTATACAGCACTTTAAAAAACAACAAGGTCAGCCAAAGTACTGTACACTGTACATTTAGTTTTTAAATTAAACTCATGAATGGTATTGTGTCTCAGGACTCTTTGGATCACTGAAATGAATCTCAGACACGTGTGATAATTAGTTTGCCAGATGAGCCCAATTAAAGGAAAAGTACTGAAGAAGGTTGTTCCACATTATTAAAAAGGCCACAGGTTTCAAGCAATATGGGAAAGAAAAAGGATCTCTCTGCTGCCGAAAAGCGTCAAATATTGCATTGCCTTGGACAAGGTATCAAAGCATTAGAGATTTCATGAAACCTCATCATACTGTGAAGACATTTGTGGCTGATTCAGAGCACAGTTAGGTTCGTGCAGATAAAGGCAGAATGAAGACGGTTTCTGCCAGACAAATTTATCAGATAAGAGAGCAGCTGCTGAAATGCCATTGCAAAGCAGCAAACAGGTATTTGAAGCTGCTGGTGCCTCTGGAGTCCCGTGAACCTAAAGGTGTAGGATCTTTTAGAGGCATGCAGTTGTGCATAAAACTACTATTCGGCCACCCCTAACCAATGCTCACAAGCAGAAATGGTTGCAGTGGGCCTAGGGATACATGCAGACATAACAGATGAGAAACTCATGGTGTGGCCACCATCCTCCCCTGACCTCAACCTTTGGAGAATCCTCAAAAGATCTATGAGGGTGGGAGGCAGTTTGATTCAAAACAGCAGCTCTGGGAGGCTATTCTGACATCCAGCAAAGAAATTCAAGCAGAAACTGTCCAAAAACTCACAGGTTCAATGGATGCAATAATTGTGAAGGTGATATCGAAGAAGGGGTCCTATGTTAAGATGTAACATGCCCTGTTAGGATGTTTTTGATTAAAATTGTTTTTGATTTCATTAAATATGACTTCCTAATGCCGCAAATTCAACAAAAGCCCATTTTCAGTTCTTTACAACCTATAAAATGTTTTAACTCTGTTGTGCATAATAATTTGGAACAGTGCATTTTCAGTTTTTAATTTTTAAAAAAATAAATATTGTTATCAATAGGAGGTTATCAATAGGTTTGTTTAATATAATTCGAATTATACACTAATAGTTGATGACTAGAAAATTATACTGACTGCCATTTGCATTGATTAATTATGAAAATTAGAGAAAGATATCATTTGCGTAATAATTTGGAACGCAGTGTACACTTCATAGCATACAGGTTAAGCCACAAAGATGAGGACACCTGTTGTACACGTCGCTACTCTCTATCACTGTCTCAAGTCTAGCACTGTTTCTGACTTAACACATTGGATTTGCCGTTTTTTTGACAACCTTTAAAAAATGTTGCAATGTGTACAGTAGTACGGTCCTCATTTCTTCATATTTTGCTTTCAAAGAGTCAGACGAGTCAGACTTTCTTGGATATTTTAATGTAATCTTGAGGAATAGTTATCCAGACTTCCTGAAGGACGTTTTTCTTTTTATACTCTTTTATTTAATACGAATAAATGAGGGGTGTGGCGGCGCGGTGGTGTAGTGGTTAGCACTGTCGCCTTGCACCTCCAGGGTCTGGGTTCGATTACCTGGCCAGGCTCGATTCCCGTCTCTGTGTGCATGGAGTTTGCGTGTTCTCCCCGTGCTTGGTGGGTTTCCTCCGGGTACTCCGGTTTCCTCCCACAGTCCAAAGATATGCAGGTTAGGCTAATTGGCGTTCCTAAATTGCCCGTAGTGTGTGAATGAGTGTGTGAGTGTGTGTATGTGTGTGTGCCCTGCGATGGATTGGCACCCTGTCCATGGTGTACCCCGCCTAGTGCCCGAAGTCTCCTGGGATAGGCTCCAGGTCCCCCGCGACCCTGAACACAGGATTAAGCGGTATAGAAGATGGATGAATGAAATGAGGGGTGTCTCAAAGCTTTTCCACAGTACTGTAAATGGTGAAATATTAGGCTTTTTGATCCATATATTTAATATTACTGTGGCCCAAAACACTTGGAGCAGGACAGGAAGTGAATTGAAGCTTTTGTTTTTGATCATTGATTCTTTCTCAGAAATAAATGTGGTCAAAGAGTTTCACTCAGGAAATCTATTCATTTTTCAAGATACAGTACGTTTATACAGTTAAGAAACCTATATGTATGTTATTCCACTTTGCTCACATATTTAATGAATCTTTCTATGAAAGGATTTCACATGATGTTGAATGAATATCTTTAGTGTTGTGGGATCATTTTAGTCCTTATTAGTAATTTTTAATAGTTAGTTTAAAGAATGCATACATTAATTAGAGGAAAGTCTTCTGTTTTGTTGAGGTCAAGGTTTGGTGTCTGTTCTCCTTGGAACCTGTCACCATAGCCATCCACTTCAACCAACACCGTCCTTTTTGTGAATTCTGGAGACAAGATCCAGCCTCCCTATCACAGCTTCACCCTGGTAACTAAGAGTGAATCTGTCTAAACATTAATGTATTTATTTATTCTTTCTATATACTGCTCAATCCTGTACAGGGTTGCAGAAGGTCTGGGAGTCTATCCCAGAGGTCTTGGGGAACTAGGTGGAGTACATCTTAGACCAGGTGTGCACTCACTCACACTCTATGGGCAATTTGGTCTGTAGACTGTGGGAGGAAATACAGTGACTGTGGAGCGTGGAGTGCTGACCACCATCATACCACCTTCTCTAACACTCCACCGGGTCATGGTAATTTTTTGTGATATTACCACGCAAATGACCATGAGGGATCTAAAACGAAGGAGTGCATGGATAAATAGATTAATGGACGCACACCAAGTACATGAAGCTGGTGAAAATGTATAAAGACCGCTGACTGGCACACTGACTGCCCATGTCAGAATTATAATGGATGATAATTTTTCTTTAGATATAGTAAAATATACCAAGACAACGACTATTTTAAATCCACACTAGGTGCAGTTCAATATGCTTACTTTGATGCATATAGTTCAGTGTATATATGATACGTATGATACTACTACGTAGATGCATAGATTCCAAAAACATCCAAATCAAGTTAAAACAATATATATATATGTATATATTTTTTTCTTTTTAGTGAAAAAATGTTGGTATGTACTAAGTGTGGGCTGCAGGGAATTAGAACATTTAAAAAATGTATCAAACCGGAAACCCACAAGAACATCAGAATGATTCATTCAAGCACATCCAAAGGATTTATTGTGATCAGGAAAACAAATCCAACATTTTGGATGCAGGGCATTTTGTCACATTGTGTTCCATAAACTTTCATTATACTTTGATTTCTTTCAAAATTCTTCACATCCAAATAATAAAGAAAATAACTAAATAGCAATAATGTGTATTTAGTATACAACCCAACTAAGTATGCTACAGTTATAAGTCACTTGTGACACCTCATTTTTGGAAAGCTGGTACTAATGTTTTGGCAAAAAATTTTCATTCATACATTACATTCTTTTCACAAGTAAGTCACATATATTGGGGAAACATGGGGCCAGTGGTATCTCAGTGGTTAAGGCATTGGACTACGGTTCGGAAGATCCCAGGTTCAAACCCCACAACCACCAAGTTGCCACTGTTGGGCCCTTGAGCAAGGCCCTTAACCCTCAACTGCTCAGATATGTAATGAGATAAAAATGTAAGTCGCTCTGGATAAGGGCGTCTGCCAAATGCCTAAACGAAACATAAAGTCTTCAATAATAAAAAGTATGTAATTAGGTATAAACATATGATTTTAAACATCTTGGCCAACCTGGTTGAACATTCCATTTCAAGTCAATTAGCCAGATGTTACAACTGTGTTTAACAAAAAAGCCTCTCAGAACAGACTACTTGGAACCCTGGTGGATAGGCTACAAAAGCAGAAGGCCATATGAGATTCCACTTCTGTTAGCCAGCACAAGAAAGAAAGCCTGCAATGGGCATAGTTTCACCTACTGTATAAACTGGCTAATGTAAGATAAGAAAAAGACGGGTGATGATGTTAAATCAACTGTTATGCTGACCTGCCTGCCACCTAACACACAGTACGATTGCAGATCATTTCCTGCTTTCTGTTTCACCTAAATGAGGACGGGTTCCCTGTTGAGTCTGGTTCCTCTCAAGGTTTCTTGCCATCTCAGGGAGTTTTTCCTTGCCACTGTCTCCCTTGGCTTGCTCATCAGGGACTATCTGACCATTTTGTTTCATACACATTCACATTTCATATGATAAATAATTATTTTGATTGTGTAAAGCTGCTTTCCGACAATGACAAATATAACTGAATTGAATTGAATTCAATTAGATAATATTATAGGCCTAAATGTTCTGCAATCATGTCAAAATTCTTCCCTTATCCCACTTCCTACAACCTTTCTGTAAGCGCACTAGAATTATAATGGATGATAATTTTTCTTTAGATATAGTAAAATATACCAAGACAACGACTATTTTAAATCCACACTGGGTGCAGTTCAATATGCTTACTTTGATGCATATAGTTCAGTGTATATATGATATGTATGATACTACTACGTAGATGCATAGATTCCAAAAACATCCAAATCAAGTTAAAGCAATATATATATATATGTATATATTTTCTTTTTAGTGAAAAAATGTTGGTATGTACTAAGTGTGAACACACATTACATGAAGGCTTAGGTGTCTGCTTCCCACCCAGCCTCATGTAGTCTGTCAAAATCTAATGAGGTAAAATTAATAGAAGGAATGATTGACAGTGAAACATTACCCATCTGTCCTCTCTGGTAGAAAAAAATAGCTATGATTCCCCGGCATTCACATATATAGTGCACTAGCCTGTTGGCAGGAGGAGCTTGTTGGCATGTAGATTGGGGAAGTCCATTGCGTGAGCCATGGTAGCATTACGGTCATTCTTGTAACACATTCCTGCTGTGCCGCTTACCATGCTGACTCAAGCTGGTGTGATTGCTCGGTGACGTTGGCCTTCTTCTTGAGTGTACAGTAGGTTAGACAGAGAGACTCTGTGATTTACAGTGGTTTGGGATTTGGGAACTGAGTCAGGGAACTGCTCTTGTCCCTAAATCACCCTGTTGGAATGGGACAGTGCACAGCTGAGCTAGACAGATACTTGGAAAAAACGCAAATGAGGAGATGGGGAAATGCTGTGATGCACTCATTTATATAAAAATTAAGAATGAAAGTGCAGGGAAAATTAGGTACTGTAAGAATGAGGATTAGAGGAATAAGAGAACAAAAGAATATCCACCAAAAAAACTGGAGTTAGTATGTGCTGTCTCGCCTCAAATGATAGTCTATTGGCTGGACTTTGGAATTTGTGCAGGCAGTATTAAATGGACTTCAGAAACTGAATCTATTTGGTTTTGCATGCAGACAAGGAAGAAGAAATCAAAAGATTAACACAATAAACTGAAAAGCTTATCCTACAAGAAATTGCAATTCAAATAAAAAGAAAATGTGTACATGATTTTGTGCACACGGCACATAGTGTTTAATCCTTGTGTTTTTGCAGTTTTATAATGTCAAAATGCGCTCAACTGAACTTATACACACAAACATACATACATACAGTACATACATACATACATACATACATACATACATACATACATACATACATACATACAAATGTGCATGCACATACTGTTCTCATAGTTTTCCTCTTTGAACAAAAATAGAAATAGCATCTCTGTTACACTTTCTTGGAAGAGAGCTGTGTGGAATCATAAAGTATCTTCCACTGAAACTTGAGCTAGGTGAAAAGGGTGAAAACAATTGCAATTCCCAAAGCACAAAAACTTTGTTCCCATTACATAACCACACATTGTTATGACAGACAGCCTCAGTGTAACTCTTGACCTTGCTCCTGTTCCAGACCACACAGCAAGCCTGAGATACTCAAAGATAAAGAGTATGATTGTGTTCCAATCCACACAGTCAATATGTAAAATGCTATCCACTGGAAAGGGGCAGTGTTTACTGGTTTTGCAGCCTTTTAATAAAACCAGGTCAAATGAGGTTACAAGCTGTTTACAGTGATCACCAAGTCTGTCACCTCCTTGTGTGACTTGTGGGGAACAAATTAATTTTCCAGTGAGGCAAGGGGTTTCTAAAAGTATCGCATGTTATGGAAAAACCGAGCTTGGCTCCGTTGCATCTAACTCAGGGCTCGTTATGGTTATGGGCTGTTATAGCAAAGGGTTTAAAATAGGTGAGGAAAGTTTTCATGAATTATTATAAAGCAGAGAAGTAGGATTTTATATTACTTAATTAACTTCTCTGGGCATTTTCAGAACCAGTTTTGTTTTAATTCAAGACGTGCACAAAGACGTTTTCTTGTTTTTATTAGAACCTCTGCTCTTGCTTGCTTTTATGTAAGATCAAAAGGGACTTCTTCAATTCTGGCCACTACATGGTTCCTCTTTCACTCTCTGCATTGCGTTAAGAGTGTATGTCTACACCCTCCTATTTACTTGGCCCAGCTTTAAAAGAGCACTAATGCTGATAAGAGCTTTAGTTGATGTTTACCAATAAGTAAAAATGTAAAATATTAAAGTTTGGCCTACTTTTCCATGTTTTAAAGAATAATGCATGCAGAATTTCACTAACACTTGTTAACAAAAGGTCACTTATTATACACCATCTAAACACAGATGTCTTACCAGGCTTTACTCTACATCAACCACATATTGAGATGAACATTGCAAGATGTTGCTCACAACTAATTGTACATTTTCCAGCAGTATAAATACTGAACCCCAGCTCATCTTACTGATAGTGTTGGACAATAAACAGAATGAGATGCTTATATGGTTTGGAGAGCAAAGGCTGACCAAATTTGGGTTTGGAGAAAATTTTAATGCAACATAATCTCAGTCTAATTGTGCTGCTATTTTTAATAACTTAGGTGAAAACTTGAAATGCCTGTCATAATGCAAAAAAAAATTGCCCGGGTTAGTGATGGCATGTCACCACTAACATCTGCTCCATTCTCATGAGCATTGTTTGCATTGGGGGTGATGGGAGGGGGACAAATTTGTATGTAAGGGTATATACTATACCCTCTGATCTCATGTCTGGGGTTGTAGAGATCAAGGCTTAATATCCAAGATACTGACGGCAACATGTGTCAAAATAAAAAAAAGAAAAAAAAAAGGAAGTGGTCTGGCTGTACTCACCAAATATCACCCTCTCTCGTACCTAGAATGGGTTGCACTGAGAGAGAGAAAGAGAGAGAGATCCAGATAAAATACCTATGCCCTATTTGGACCAATGTGCACATTATTTGTTTGTTTACCATTAATTGAAAGGACAAGGTACTAAAATATCAGGGTTATAGGGTGTAAGACCCTGTGGACAACACTGTTTCTGGTTTCAGGCTTATTGAGCTTGCTATTTGCAATCAGCAACCCTTTATTCTGGGATAAGCTATTATTTTGTTTGTTATTTTGTTTTTGCTTTTCTCAAATAAGTATTTAACGTGTTCATACCATTCTCTTTTTAGCATTGGAATATAACACAAGCCATGGTTACACCGTTTTGTCATAATATGAAATATGATGTTATTGTGTACATATCATGCATGAATATCAGGGTACTGCTATATTCTAAACACCATTCAGACCAGATCAGAAAGTTGATACTGCTGAAGGCGGGTGAATGCAAAGCCGAAAATAAATGTGACTGTGCACAATCCATATATGTCACATGTGAACTTCTAGTGACTTGTAATCATCTCCTCTTGAACAGAATGCAACAGGGATTAAGTGGTCCCACCAAAGACTTTTGTTTACCAGCTGTAGGCAGAATTGGATAGCTGGGCTGCTATCCCTGCTCGGGCTTAATCTGTAAACATGAACATCAAACAAAACCATCTTTTGCATGCATGTATTTGACCAAGACTTTGCACTGTTATTGTCATTTGCCAAGAACTATGTTAGTCTATTAAAAAAAAAAAACGCAAACACACACACACACACACACACACACACACACACACACACACACACACACACACACACACATTACAAGGAAAGAACTTTAAATACAATGCCAAAAGACAAGTTATCACACTCAACACCTCCAGTCATGAGGGCATACAAACAATTCTGGCGTGGCTAATCATGACTTTGCATTCTCTAACTTGGTAAGAACTTGAACTCCTTCTTTTCATAGCTGGGAAGAGATCATGCCACCTCCGTGCCCCTTCTTACATGCGAGCTATGCAGACTGTCCTGGGACATGCAGTAAGCCCTGGAACCTGAGCCTGGGAGCAGTAAGGGCTGGGTTACTGGATTTCTTGTTTCATTCAAGTGGCTATAGAAGTAAATAGACTGTGGGGGCAGCATGGCAACCGGCTTTACATGTCAATAGCCATAAATGTCTGCAGCTGGCCTCTTCATTGAATGTCTACCCTTATAGTTACACAAAAGATTGGGGTCTGGTTATTTGTATTTATTTTTTGCAGTGCTCAGATTCCACGATGAAGGTGCCAATTTGTGATTTGTGTCCCAATTACATTTTATTTTATAAAAATGTATGTATGTTTGATGTATTATGTACATGTACAAATGTATGTTTTAGAATTATAGAATATAATTAACAATTTTAATTATTTAAACTTGTTTAATTTTTGTAGTATTTAACTTATTAAATATAATAAACTAAGTACTAAATGTGTGCCTCTATTTAGCAACATGTGCTTTTACGTAAGTCATTTGTTATAGATTATGACAAATTAAAATTTTCATTCACTTATTCAACCCTGTTACCTGAACACATTCACCTCTAAGAATTATTTTAAATATTTCACAAGTAACCTCTTTTAATATTGTGGCTGATTTACATTTGAGACTTTTCTAAAGATTAATTTGTAAAAGTAGTTAATTAAATAATGTAATGTCTTTAATGTCTTCTTTACATTAGCACGGATGTTGTATTTTCTAATTCTACACTTAAAAAATTACACATGCTACTTTCTAATGCTACTGCTACAGTGGCTGGTGTCATTTCTCAAAAAATCAAGTTAAAATTTAAAGGTGTTTCTAAAGGTACTTTTAAAACTACTGAGGTGATCTGTTCATACGCCTTTCTAGACAAGCTGTGATAGACATCGTAAGGTGACTGTGTTACTGACACTACAAAATAATTACTTTTAAAATGAGTAAAATACCATTGAAAATTAACTTTAATTTATTTTGATCCATGTGATGTCTTAAGTTGTGTATTTTATAACAATGCCATCGACCAAAATGCTTTTTTTTTTTTTTTTTAGAAATATCTGGTTATAACTATAACTCTATTGTGAACATTTTAATAGCATGCGAGACTGTGTGCCTCTTGGCTCCTTTCAATACTTTTTAATATGATATCATCAATTTCCCCTCACAACATGACTTCCCTTCTGTGCATAACACATACAGTATGTTACACAAGTGGCCACTTGCCAAACAAAAGGAAGAGGGGAAGAGGGCATAACAAGGAGCAGATTTTAAAATAGGAAAATTGCATTTGCCCTCTGTGATTGCCATGTTATTATTATTATTATTATTATTATTATTATTATTTAACGTAGTGTGCATTTTTTCTAATTAGCACACTACTTTTATTTCAAGTAGTTCTGTTCTAATTTGACTTCTAAAAAATTATAACCTAGCAAGTCTAATTACGAACTAACAATGTAAACAGTTCTATAAACAATCTAGCTAAACAGGAGTGGTTTGAGGCATAAAGGCCAAAAATAATTTTTTTAAGTATATATAAAAGGTCACACACTCCTTTATTTTGCTGGACCGCGTTTTGACCTTTATTACGGCTGTGGCATCATTTCAATAAGCTCATGAAATGTCACAACATTTATTTTACTCCAGAGTCTCATTATTTTCTCTCCCAAACCTAATACGGATGATGCGAGAGTTGGACTGCTGCGTAAAGTCTCCTCCAGCACATCCCAAATAGGGATGATCTCAGGGTTAAGATCTCGACTAAGTGGTGGCCAATCCATGTGTGAAAATTCATGCTCCCTGAACCACTCTTTCACAATTTGAGCCTGATGAATCCTGGAATTGGGATCTTTTAATATGTCTGTGCAATCTTGAAAGATTTAATCCATTGTTGGAAAAACATGGTCATTCAGTATATTCATGTAGTCAGCTGACCTTATTTTTCAGGGGGCACAAAACATTTCTGAACCTAGACCTGACAAACAGAAGCAACCGCAGATCATAACAATAGTAGGCACTAGGCATCACTAAATTTGCCTCTCTTCTTACTCTGGAACAGGGTAAATTTGGACTTATCAGACTACATGACCTTTTTCTAATGCTCCACAGTCCATTCTTTATGCTCCTTTAGCAAATTTAAGCTTTTTTTTATGATTAGCCTCTGTGATAAGTGATTCTCTTAAAGCTATGCAGCTGTTTAGTCCCAATCCCTTAAGTTCTCTTCACAATGTGCATGTGGAAATGGTCTTACGTCCACTATTAAACAGAGCTGCGAGTTCTGCAGTTGTTGTTATTGTTGTTGTTTATCTATTTGATTTTCCATCCTGCTCATTCAGGATGTTTTTCTGACCACTTTTCTTCCTTGAAGATGATGGTACACGACTATCCTTCCAGGTATTAAAATGCATTTTACAATTCTTAATCCAATTTTTGTAGTTATAGCAATCCCCTTAGTTGTTTTCTTTTCTTGATGCAGGACAATAAATTGACCTTTTTGAATAAGAGTGACAGCTTTGCCATGACCACATGATGTGTCCTCTGTTATGAGAAGCTTCTAACTATCAGTTAGTTTTAAATGAGTTGTTGCCAGCTGAAACATGTTAATCACTGCATTAATTATTCAGTGGAAGACTCTTAACTATTGGCTTAGTTAAATCCACGTTGTAACTTTTTATTAGCTCAGCAGTGTGTGTGTGTGTGTGTGTGTGTGTTTCACTCTTACTATATAAAACACACTGTTTTTTTTTTACGGAACAGGAAATGAAATTGTATCAAAGCACACTGATTCCTGCTGATGACGTTCTGTTTCTGTAGTCTGTGTGGACGATATTTCTTCACCCCTCTAAGGGATAATCTAACATTCATTTGAGCTAATAGTGTAATGGCCTTAAGAGAGCAGCTGGGATTCCCTCAGGAAACTGAAGAGGGTAAGTTGACAAGATTCGACCAGATTTACTCCTTAAGTCTAGAAATAAAAGCATTAAGAGAGGGTATAAATGAATCTCAAGATGATAAGAAAAAGGAAACGGATTTACACAATGTTTGCAAATAATGGTATATACCACGAAACTGCCGTATGTAGACACAATATATCTACTATTTAAATTGTAATGTACATATTAAATAATATTTAAGCATTATATTTTGAAACAATGCTATATAATTATAGAATTGTCATATTATTAATTAACATATGACAAATACATACATTTTTAGACATTTTAAACATTTAGATAATACATGCTTAATTGACTTAAATTAAGAATAAGAATAATTAATCCTATTAAACAAATATCTCCTTACATTGACTTCTCTTAAACCTTTAAATGAAATTATCAAATAGATTTAACACATCCTGTAAAAGTTTTTCCTAGCATATCCCACTATTTACTTACCATGTTACACAATCCTTTGCTTTAAATACACCATTTAAAAAAGACAGATTAGTTGTTTATTTCAACAGATTTTTGTAATTATTTTATACCAAAATGTTTAATCTCTTGCTGGAAAATTAAGTCAAATATGATCAATAAAAAGTCTTTGAGATCACACCACCATGCCAGGCAAACATGCCACCTGCTTACTCATTATTATCCCTTTTACTGTTTTTTGGGTCGACTTTGAACTATTTATTCAAATTCTGCCATGAAGTAATTTATCAGAACTGGTCTGTATATTCCCATGTCATCAATAAAACAAGGTTTAAACAAATGCTGATTTTTCTTTTTTTTTGTTTGTGGTTTTGTTTTGTTTTTATGGCTTTTTATCTGTTCTGACTTTTAGGAAAAAATTTATTCTCTATTACATAACCCTAGTTCTGTATTCCACAAGCACAGGATTTCCCACGAAGTTTTTACACGAAGAATACTTTAGCGATATCTGTGCTTAGCGTAGGTTCTAAGATTAGCCAGGAAAGCTTGGAAAGTTGTGTGGCATAAGCAGGGGCTAATAAGCAGCCTCCCACTACTGGCTAATCCCACCTTCCTTTATGCTACTACCACAAGGTCAGATTACCACAAAGGCCCTGACCTGAGAGATTCAATGGCAGATGGAGCCACAAGAAGAGTGAACAGTGCTAGGACAAAGCTGACTCATGAGAGCCTAAACTTCCCCCCTGGCAGAATGCAGATTTAACAATATAATTGTATACTTGGAGAGTTATTTTGTTTAGTCGCTGACCAGCCCATGTTCCCAATACACTTTTGAACAAGATATCCTAGGAACAGACATTATACACTTTTGTGTTAATTCTAAAGATAAACCTGAATTTCTTCTAAACCATGTTAAACTAGGCAAGGTCCTGCCTCACAAATGACCAACGATGATGCCTTTTAATATGTATGAAGACAATGTTTTTCTAACTAACAGCGTTGCCAGGACACACATATTCACCCAATATCCAGTAAAAGATTCCTTTATCCTAAACTGGGAAGAGTCTAATTTCAAGCTGCCTCGCTGTCTTTTTCAATTACTTTCCAGGCTGTTTGTGTACTTGCTTTGGAGATACAACCATGGGCCATGCTTAAGCTCAACACTGATCTGTTGTATAGCAGTTTCTCAGGTTTTAAATGAACCTCTCAGGTCCTCCTTCAGCCCTTTGCGTGTTACTTCATGCTTCCCTCAGTCCAATCAGTAATTGCCAACCATGATGTTTTATAAATAATAATTAATGTGCCATTCAACAGGTCAACTACATTACCAACATTATATAACAATTTTATTTTAACAAGATATGATTCCTGATTTAAAAAACTTTAATTTTAATTAAAAGAATTAGTTAATTAATATAAAAGCCAGAGTTCTGTTGTTCTATGATATGCAATGGGGCTTTTTTTCCTCATTTTATACCAGTTTATTTCTCCACCGGTAGAATTGAAATTACATCTGTTCTACAGGTGTATATTAGGCAGGACAATAACGTCTGCTAGGTTGTATATCAAGTTTGTCAGGCCCTTGCAGCCTGACATTTATAACCTATCCTAAGTCCTAAGGCTACTCTCGACCTGTGACCAGAGTGTCCCTGATGAGATGAGGTCATGGGGTGACATCTATAAACGGGCCTGCCATCTTTGTGTCCAATTCCAGAATGCAGTCTCAGTTTTGTGTTTATCCCATATGAAAACTAAAATAATTTTTTTTTCTAAATAATGTACTTAGGATGTAATACAGTTATTTCATGTATTGAAACAACCAAGGAGTCCAAATAACAAATATTATAATGTGTCCACTTAAAAGTGATTGTGTGTATATATATATATATATATATATATATATATATATATATATATATATATATATATATATCATGTTTACTGGTTGTTATTATAGTTGCATTTGTAGTTATTTTAAATTTTCCTTCTCGCTGACTAAAGTAACTTGGACAGTGTGCAAATAAATACAGTACATATTTTGGGCCCTTTGTAGAACTTTTCCAAGTAATGACTGGAAATAGTGCAATTCTACTGATTCCCTCTAGGGGCACTGCTGCACTAGTTTTCAGCAAAAATAAGGAGCCTAGAGAGCTACATTTTTTTTCAGCTATTAGATGTATTTCTACACATTGTCCCTTGTCTTGGGGTGTTAATGCTAACATCACATGACCCTATCTGGTAAAAATAATTAAACACAGCATTCTGGTCACTACATGAAAATCAATTAAGCCTAATATTAAAAGTCAGCAAAGCTGAAAATTAGGAGGGGAACAGTTTGTTTAGGTGTTAATTTACCGGCAGTTAACACTCCTTTATGTAAATTCCTGAAATAATAGAAGAGATGTTAAATAGTATGGGAAATAGCAACATATGACTCATTGGTCAGGAAAGGAAGTTAAAGAAAAACAATTCATAAAATGAAACATCAATAATCTTTTAATGCTTGGAAAAGTTTTATTTAGCTCCAAGGAAGAACAAAGACAAATTCAAAACCATTCCAAATAGAAATTTGTCAGTTATGTAGTGTTGATGATCACTAAATAAAACACAAGGTTATACAGAAAACGTCAGAAAAAAAAACAAAGAAAATATTGCACTTTGGTTCTTAAAAAAAATAATAAATCCACCCTGTTCTACTTCATTCATTCCTCAGAGAGAGTTAAAGAGATAGTGGGGAGTTTAGCTTTAACACTGGACTACATGGAAGGCCAAGCACAGGAAGTCACCAACCATGACAGGAAAAAAAATAATTACTTTCTCAAGCTTATTGTTTTTACTTAAGGCCCAAATCACTTGCCAGTTGTGATTTTGCAAGATATGGATTGCCAAAAACAAAAATTAACAAAACCAACATAAACAAGAAATGAGCTGTGTATCAGAAGAGCAATGTTTATTCTGTCCACTCCCAACCAAGCTCTCTGAAGGTGTGCGAGACCACAACTATTGTTCCCAAAATAAAGCCAGGTGAGAGACCTGCTCCAGGTTATTCGACCAGGAAGCAAGCCTTAAATGCCCGTAATGGTAATCAAAGCTAGTCATCACAAAGCATAAGCCATAGTAAATTAGAGTAGCGTGTCTGGGGATCGGTGCTCGCTTCGAAGGACCATTTGGTTTTCCCTTTTTGTCCTTTTAGACATAAACATGCTTCAGACACCACAGAGACAGTCATAAGGTTTTGAGTTGTAATGAAAGTGAGTAATGAACCAGATAAGTTCTACAAGGCCACTATGATAAGACCACTTTAATGAATCTGTGTATATTTGAAGCAGTAGTCCTTGAATTCTTGCTGAATTCGACACACCCCTTAGAAAAACCACAATTGACACATACTGTACACACACACGCATTAGCTACTTGACTATGATCAACCATATCATCCTTTCAAAGGTTGGTGAGATTTAAGCTATGTATCAAACATTGCTTGAATTTTTTTCACTAGGAAATGGATGAATACCAAACATCCTCCAGACCTCTGTGAGATATGTCAACCTTATAAAATTGTGTTTAAAAAAACAAACAAAAAAAAAACACAGGTGCTATATTACTGCACGGAAGCGGACTATTAATGTAGTTGTTGAATGAGTTCTAAAAACTAATGTATGCCTCATTTCAACATAGTTCAACCCACTATTTGGCCAAATTTCTTCATGGGTCCTTTCAGAGTCGCCATCATTGTTCTCCTTCACATTTTGCTCTGAATCATATCTGCCATCACTGGCCTGGAGGAATGCTAGGACAAAAACGTCATGAAGTAAAACAGGACAAAAAGGGAATGTCGTCTACCGTAGAAATCTGCCTTGTGCATGTTCTTCGGTTAATCTAATCTACTTTTTAACTAGTCTTCTCACCTACATCTTTTTTTTTTTTGCTTTCAAAACAGTGCAATTGAAACAACTTTTTCATATATAATTTCTTGCTTCCAACTGTTTGGCAAGTGAGAAGTTCTCCTGAGACTGAGTGCTTTTTAGGCAGTACTGTATAGAAGCCTGCACTGCGTTACATTACAAATAGAAAGGCAACAAACTGTTCAGACCGTTTGCAGGCGAACTGCTGGGTTCCACCCTGTTTCATCTCTCCATCTTGTCTACACATGCAAGTGGCAAATGCCTTCTGTTCTCTACCACAAAACATGCGCTAGAGCATTTTCCCCAAACAAATGGAGATCGACTTGAAGGCATTCTATGTTTAAAACTTATAGATGGTGTCTATGTGGACAGGAGGGGGAAAAAAAAAAAAAGAAGAAAAGTCACGCTGTTATTACAACTCACACAGGCAACAATGCCATCCAAGCCTGAAGAGCCAAGTGGTGTATGCCACCGGGCGCAGTTGGTCATCTGCACATCCTTAGGAGTGAACGCAAAAAAAAAGAAGGAGAAAAAAAAAGATAAAACACCTAAGAACTGCTAAAACTAGATCAGAGCAAGATTTGTGTTTCAGTCATATTTTTGTCTCTGCATCTATTCTCAGCAAGTTGTGCGGATAAAGCGTAACAAGCCTGCAAATCATTTAAGTCGTATTAGACCAAGACAGTGGAAAATGAAACAATTAGTGATTTTCAAACTGAGCCTTAGAACTCAAGCTAAAAACAAGATGTGCAAAAATCCACAACAGAAGCAAAGAGATTCTAGTCTTATCTCCTTTTTAACTGCAGGTGGTGGCTATAGTGTATCCTCTGCATATTTTGTCTGTATCCAGGTAGCTCTTTGCTACAGAACCTTACTTTGTGCCATGGTTACAGAAAAGAAGCATGAGGACAACAGAAACGAGGCTGATAAATCCTGGCGTTTCAGTCCAACCAGGTGCGTCTGTCCACAGGGATCGACATGGATGAGCAATGTGATCACACTTCCCTGTGGCAGGAATGAAGTGACACGGCAGAAAGCTCCTGCACTTCACTGTCCTTCCTCCAGCATGTTCATTTTCTCTCGGCATCGCGACAGCAGAGCAAGTGCACTCGCCATCTGCGGGGAAAAACTGAAAGTCGAAAGTTTTGTAGGGCACGACTGCTCTGAGCTGGTGCTATGAGCTTTTCAGCGTGATGGGCATGTGTCGGGCCTCTGCTCCTCGGGCTGTCTGGGTTGATCTGGATTTGGATCAATCTAGAGGGAAAGAGTAGGAGAAACACAGCTAAAGTTAAGACATAAAAGATAGATAGGCAAATATGAAGCAGATCCCTTGAGGTTACACTAAAATCTACTGACCTAGTATTACAGTAGCTTTACATCATGTTGTAATTACAACAAAGTACGAGATAATGGTCTACTCAAAAGCTGTGCACTTGAGGAATTATTTGTTTCAGTGTAAACACACTACACTTCAGTTTTAAGTATCTGATACCAGGAACTGAGACGTATCGGAGGACATATTCTGAGACATTACACCCCTTACTGTCTAAAACTTATACCCTTACTGTCATTGCTATTTTGTGCATCGCTTTGGTGTATAAACACTTCACACACTGTCTATTCAGATCTTTCAGGACACTCAACTTCTTACAAGCTCACAAATACTGTAAACATATCTCCATGTGTTACATTAATTTGTACAGCTTATAGTTTTCAATGACACATATAGATCTTGAGAATAAGTTCTCAAGTCCATCATCATTTGCAAATCAAGGCAGATGTAAATCTTTGGTAAAATTTACCTCAGAATATGGAGGAGGAGGCTGGAAACGGAACTCTTGGATGTAGGCAAATAGCGGGCCCTCGAAATCTTCACGGCCTGAGGACACTTCCATGCAGCTTTGTCTCTGTTCCTCTGTGACCACCTCTGCATAAGCTGGGGGAGCTGCAAAAGGGAGAACAGAAACCATGCTCTATGTGAGTGCTATTTCTGTTAACTGTTAACCTCCCACATCCTCGTCTGGTAGTGTTAATCAAGGGAGGATAAGCACAGCAAATCTTTAAATATTTTAATCTCCTATATGGAGACATAACACACAGTATGACTGAAGTACAAATACAAAAACTGTATAACATGTTATTTGAACTCACCTTCAGGTCTTTCTGGGAGACTCATGCCTAGCCAGTTCATGGTCATGCTACACTGGCTGCTCACAGAGGATGTGCGGCTGCCAAATGGGTGCAGGGGGATAGTGCCGATCACCAGAGGCAGGTTGAGGGACAAGTTCATAGCTCCTGGAATGTCCACGTAGACCTAGAGATAACAAGTGGAATCAACAGGTCAGTTGCATGCACCTTTTAGATGTCTAATGAAATTAACCTGATAGAAATGTCAGTTTTATGATGCCGTGTTATTGTGCAACCACAGGGTGATTTTTTTTTGTGGCGGTGAGGTTATTAGCATGCAGTAACCTAAAATTTTGGGCTCAGTTGGAAGGCTTTCAGTGAACTCTTGGATGTAGGCAAACAGTGGGCCCTTCAAAAAGGACTGTAGCAGTCCTAGGCTAAGTCAAGTTCAGTGTGTTACAGAATATTTTGTTATGACATTCATCAATCTAACAATTACATGGCTCTACTTAAAAATATTAAAGCATTTCATGAAGTAATAATGGCTCCTAACTCACCATGAGGGAATACTCTACTCGAATGATGCTGCAGTCCAGGATTGACGGTGACACGGGAGGGATCTTCAGCATCTTCCCGTTCCATGTTTCTGTCTTGCCAGAAGACAGAGACTCGCCACGGATGTTGGCCACCAGCTGCTTGATCTCCTTCATCTTCCCTTTGGCATAAAAGGTCTGCGTTTGGTAGATGGCAGCCTTTGGCACGACCATGCGCGAAGAGCAGTTCTCGATCTCTGCGAAGATCTGAATCAGTTCTCCTGCAAAATGGAACACAGGATTGAGCTAAGGTGACTATTCCAACAGTAAATGACATCACCACGAATAATATGGAAAAAAAAACTCAGGCTTGAAATTATATGTTACCTGGGGTGTAACCCTTCCTTTCAATTTTGGCACTTAGGGAGATGGGACCTGAGGTGCAGAACCAGCAGCATAGTGTCTTGTCTTTCGTGCCTGCTTGTGGAGACTGTAGAAAACAGAGTAATGACAAGAAAAAGATGATGTTAGTGTCCTGAGACTTGTTAGCTTTAGGATGTCTCAAATACACCATGATGACCAGTGGTCAGTACAGTGGTCCTCAGGGATGTCAAGTCAATCCACAATCTCTCTTTCTTGTAACCGCAAAGCCCCAGACACACCCAGCACTATTCTAGAGCATCAGGTATTTGGTACAGATGTTTTTGAAGCTTGAAAATAACAACTATGTGACCAGGAGGCCCTGAGGACCAATTTAACAAATGCTGATACTGCAGGAAGAAACCCAAATCATCAAAAAAGATGATAATGTAAATACAGAGATGCACTAACAGAATGGTGTTGTGATTATAAAGCAGAAATACAACTTACCAGCAGGAGGGGAGTGTTAATGTCAATGTGTTCAAAAACAGTGAACTCTTTCTTGGTCTTCATGGGCAGAAGCCATGCCCTGTGCAGCTCTGCTTTCACCCAGTAGCGCACACTGCCATGCTTCCCTTCGAAAGAGGTAGCCAAAGGTCTGCACATCAGGAACAAAAAGAAAAGAAAACACCATGAACAAACTGAAAGTATTACATGATAGGACACATCTTATCTCTCTCGTTAAGAGCTTTAAAATGAAAACCTTGTTCACAGTAAATTGTTTCACTTTCTAGTTAAGTAGGGGAATTTATAAGAAAGCACTCACGTTTGTGGAAGCTCAAAGCTAAATGCATACTCGTGTCTTCCTGAATGAATTGTGGTGAGACCTTCCTCAGAGTTATCATCATCTGAAACAGAAGAGGACAATATTCCAAATACATGTATACCTTACCTGAGACAGCACTATACAGTAAATAACAACACAAGAGTGTATAAAGACAACAGTATTTATGATCATAAAATTCACAGTTATTTCAACACCTTTTAATACTTTGTTGATTGATTAAATATCACATTGTAATATTATTGTGTGTGTGTTTTATTGGGTTTAAAATGAGATCCATTCGTAAAGGACAGGGCACATCACGTAAAATACAGAATTTGATTTATTTATTTTTATTAAAAAAAAAAAAAAAAAAAAAAAAACAATACACTCGCTTTAAAAATAAACCTTAAGTTAAAAATCAAACTGTTTTTTTTTTTTTTTTTTAGCTAAACGCAGACTTCCGCTCAGCGCTCTGTTTTCAGCCGAAGCTGCGTGCACGCGCACTGCTGTCACTCAAAAAGCAGAGCCGAACAAGAGAAGACCGGCCTAAACCGGAGCTGGCTGCCTCCGCGCGCGCCGCCTCGCGCATTACGCATTTACAGCCGTGCAGCGTTCACTCACCAAGGGCTGCAGCTTAGACCTGTTTACTGTTTATTTACTGTGCCCTGCACTCACTAATGGTTCACTCATTTTAATTTATACTGAACAATAAACAAACAGTCGACGCCAAATGACGGGACAGAATACCAACTATATTTCTAAACTTCACTTTTATTATAAGTATTTCAACGTTACAAACGATACACTTGATAGACTGATTGCAATACACAATACAAATAGATTACAGAAGAAATTTTCATGACAAAAAAAATCAATTACAGTATATGAAAATATAAAATTTTATGTACAGAAATTAGACATGCAATCTAACATTTATTCGCCCAGCAATCACAAAGACACCTGTACATGGACTAACTTAACCTACTTGCATAATGTAAAAATAACATGAATTCACATATCGTTTCTCTGATCATAGCTTTAGCCTACAATATCCATTGCGTGAGACTGTCCAAGAGCTTGTATGTTTGTTTGCAAAACACTAACAGGGCTGCAGCAGGGTACACAATGTGCTTAAACGTGTTATGCACTTCGTTTTATATAAATATAATATAATATAACAGTACTAAGAAAATACACGCAATTTCAAAACGTTTGCATGCGAAATATCTGCACATGTTTCATGCATCTGGACCATGACGGATATTAAAAGTTGCAGCTATTTAACACTTTCTGCAGAAGCGTGAGGTCATCGAAAACACGTTTCAGCGAGAACCAATCAGAAGCGAGCGCGAGCAGGTACTGCATCAGAACAGGATTGAACCGCTTTTAACAATGGGTGGAAACTAAAGGCGAAATTGTGATAAAACACCAAATAAACATCTTGTTTTTGTGGATATTCGAATAGAAATAGCAAATTATCAGTGTTATGTAACAGATATGTGATATGATTTCGGTAACTTTTCTTTAATGAAAATAAACCACCCCGACTTAACCAAGAAGGAACCTTGTGCTGGTTGCTCGCCCATTCATTCTTAGCCTACTTCTTCTTGACAGTTGAGTTAAAAAGCTGAATATAAGTATGAATACAAGTTCACATTCGAACTGAAAATGCACTTGGCTTTACATTATAACCAACTCTTTCAACCGAGGAAGTGATGCAAAATTAAACAGTTGACCTGGTCTGCACCAACTATACTTGTAAACAAGTCTGAGCATCCATTGCAGAACAGAGAAAGCAGCACAATACGCAGAAACTATAACACATTCTTCCTTACCTCTTCCATGGCCAATAAGGATGTCTTTGTGATTTAGATACTCCACTTCTTCCGTGTAGTTTTGCGTGTAGGCAGTGTTGGAGCCAGCGTTTCGAGATTCAGTCCAGCGCACTTTCGCTAACCCCTTGGCGTGAATTTTCAACGAATTGACGCGAATTTCTCCCGTCACTTCGATGATGACTCTTCCTGAGACGCTGTCCCCGCTGGAGAAAACGGGGACGTTGCTGTCATTGTGACAGTCATAGCTTACAACGAAGCTCTTCACTTTTCCTAGCACCATGGCGACAAGAAAAGGGAAAAAAATTATGTACAAAAAATTCTATAGAAAAAAAAAGAAAAGAAATCTATGAAAATAATCTCGTATGAAAAAAGCACGTTTCAACACTGTTTAGTGTCATTGATGTGCGAGAGCTGAATAACAGCAGAAGATGCTGTTATCGCGACTCGACACACAGACTCGATGGTGGTCCACTATGAAAGACAACCCGAGTTCCTTCGCCCTGCTCACTTTAAGCGACGGTTTGGTGAAAAACAACTTACTGCGCATGCGCGAAACTTTTCTACCCCCCCCCCCCCACGTCGACACGAGGAAGGAGGAGGAGGGGGGCATTCCCCTGTCTAACTCTACATTAACACGGTGTAACAAACAGCTGAGCAATGTGAAAGACACATCACTCATTTACATTATAAATCATATTGTTGTTTTAGCAGGGAAATTACCAACCAAATAAAACGATATTGCTTCTAGCCTGACTATTTTTTTTCCCAACTAATAGAAATGAAGTCTCTGAAATAACTAATGCTACATTGCAGACAAGATATAAGTTATATAAAAAAATGAGGATAATTAACACGTTTCAAACAAGCTTTGGTCAATTTTATCAGTAATAAGCTACTTAGAAAATAACTCAAGATCACAAGTTAGGAATATAAGGACTAACAGTTTGACTGATGGTGGGTCATATTTTTTTCAGCATGCAAATTATTGCATTACGTTCCACGTATGTATTATGTGAATGTATGTTCAAAACTAAATCTTCAAACAAAGCAATACGGCTCCTTATGATTATAATGATGATCATGGCGGTGGTTTAACTGAGAGGGGGAAGCCATGCGTCAGTAATATGCAACAGGTGTTCATGCAAAAATCTGCTATTATTACAGTATTACGGATGTTGCTCATGGACCGTGTCATACAAGTACGGTACAGTAATCTGGAACGTTGCAGATCATACAGCAGTATATTGAATAATTAGTCTTTAATACGCCACCGCGTGGTTATACTGCAGTATTACTTGACAATTTTATAAATTTTTTGAAAATAGTAAAAAAAAAAAAAACCTGTTGCATGTAATTGCTTTATAACTTTTGCACAGCTACTTTAAGCATTCAGACTCATGTGAGGTAAATTTAACAAAGGGCATTTTGTGTACTGTTGAAATGCCACGGTATAATTAACACAACGTAATTCAATCTATTAACTGTTATTAGACAAAATATTCTGAGCATAAACTTTTTGTAGCCCACACTGTACCGTACAAAATATAAACACGCATTTTCTGAGTGAGTATTTCGCTTAGTAAACAATTTAGAACATTTTAATGAAGCGAAAGTTTAAAAAAAACATCTTTAAGCGCTTAGGGCTGATTAAACTCCGTGCAGTTATCGCCCTCTAGTGGACTGTCGAAAACTGACAATTAAAAACAGACGTACTCGGCGTATATTTTACCTCAAAGTATCACGAAAAAGGAATAATTCTAAATAATTAAGTTTGAATTAATTAAAAGAATTTCATAGCACTGCAGGTCACATACATACATACATACACACACACACTCATTCCTTACACTACGGGCGATATAAGAACGCCAGTCAGCCTAATCTGCATGTCTTTGGACTGTGGGAGGAAACCTGAGTACCCGGAGGAAACCCACAGAGCATGGGGAGAACATGAAAACTCCATGCACACAGATTTCAGCCAGGATTCAAACTTTCAACCATGGTGGTATAAGGCTACAGTGCTAATCACTAAGCCACTGGGCCGCCTAGGTTTTAATATGCACTTTTTAAAAGAACGTTTCTAAGGTTTTACTTGTTCAATTGACCGTTCAAGGGTCGTTATAATATTTGTGTAAGAAACAAGGCTTCTGAGTTAAAAAGAAAGTGATAGAAGCTATGAGATCCTGAAGTAAAGTGGAAGTATAGCAGCTGTGTATAAGTAGCTTTTTTAATACATGAAAAACAGCTTTAGCTTTGTTTAAAACAAAAATGGATTTTACATGAGATGAGTTTTGTTCCCTAAGACTTTAATCTGTGCTGCCCAAGTCTATCAGTGTTTATAATATGAGTTTGTAGACCGTCAGGAAAGTCATAACTCAAAATTCAACCTGGGATTAGATCATGTGAGCTACTGTACAGTATGTACATTAACTGAACATATGGGACATGTGATGGAGCATACAGTATCTTGATGATGGGACATGAGATTACAGAAAGGCATTTGGAGGAGAAACTAAAAATAGATCACTTGCCTTTAATTTACTTTTCATGAATTTTATTAGAGCGGCATGGTGGCTTAGTGGTTAGCAATATCGACTTGCACCTCCAAGGTCCAGGTTTGATTCCCACCTCTGTGTACTTGGTGAGTTTCCTCTCACAGTCCAAAGACGTGCAAGTTTGGTTAATTGGAGTCCCCCAAATTTCCTGTAGTGTGTATGTGTGTGATTAGGTTAGCTGAGCATTTAAAGTACATAATCATTTGACTAAAATGCATTATGAATGCAGTGGAACAAATAAAGGCTACCTAGTTCTCTATTTGTAAGTTACACAGGGAGTGGTGTACAACAGAATAAGCATTAATCATCTTCTGGTGATACCACATATCAATCTTTTATTTGCATTTGCAAAACCTGTCAGTTATGTTACAGCCTACCAACTTCATGTTGTTCAGAGCACGCACATTGATAACGAATGTATAACTGTATTATAACTAACAATGAATCAGCTATCTGATACAGCTTTTTAAAATGATTACATTTCTGTATTTAAAGTTACATTGCATTTTTATAATTGACGAGGTAAAATTATGGCACCACTATAATTGCTATAATTGATTCTTTTTCTGTTTGCTGTGATAGTACTGGCCATGAACAACCCAACCCATAAAAACAAAAAAGCCATTATTTGCATACTGGCTTAGGTTTATACAATCATTTGGAAATATGTAAAAATGTTGTTTGTATTGTAATAATATCATTACGTGCCATTATGCCACTACACAAGAAATAGTAAAGTAATACAGGAAAGTTGTGTATTAAAGCTTAGCTCCAAGCTGAAATTTACCATAAAGGTGTTTTTTTTTTTTTTTTTTTTGCAAACCACATCACTTCTCCATTTGCAATGTCTTCCGTTATATTACAAAATAAAATTTCTGGTTTATTGGTCTGACTCCATGTTCTGTTAGCTTTACCTTGCACAAAAGCTATGCACTTGTTACAACATAGAACATACTCATGGCTTGGATTCCTCACAATGGGCACCTCTACACATTGTGGGAATGAAAGTAACAAAGTAAAAAGAGAACAACTTATTGCGAAGTAAATTAAATGTTGGATGCATACTCGTTGAAATGTTGATGTAATTTATTTATATTTCTGACTGCATATATATTAGTCCTATAAAGGACGTGAAGCTGTTTTTTTCTTTGCAGTTCAATTATTAACAAACAATATGAAAACATGTGCCGCAAAACTACAAAGAATATATATCCAACTGTTTCAGTTTAAATACTCATGCAAGCATTTTCGTGTGTTTGGGGAAATGAAAATCAAGCAAAGGGACCACAAGGAGAAGGGGTACACAACATATAGAGTTGTAGTACAACACTGAGCGTAGCTCCTAAAAAATTTATTTGCATATTTGAAAATAATAATTTTAGGCTTTTTATATTTTAACTGTATATTTGATAACGCAAATGTGGTTTAAAGGCTCATTATAATAAAAGTATTTATTTTGGGAAAAGGTTTGCTTTTTCTTATAGGGTTGGATTTGTGTGGACTAGGATGAAGTTATGAAGTTTGAATTTGGGCTTGAATGAAAAGATCATAATTTTTTGAAAGAATGTTTTACCAGTTCTATAAACTGTTAATGCAAATTAGTTCATGGGATCAGCTTTGCAAGGTCATGCATGCATAGATAAAATTAACACGTACGTAACCATTCAAGCCAATGTTAGACCCATGCACTTTTAAATGCACCTTGGCGTATTATTTTCTATAAAGAGAATATGTTTATAAATAATATATTTTTTCATACATCTTATTTTTTTTAAAAGAGCGAAAACAAATTTGTTAGTAAGAGAATATTGTAGTGGGGGAAAAAACACTAATATGCTGCTAGAATATTATATGGATCTATGAATATATATATGAATCATTTTCACACATGAACATGCCATCTCACCGTGCAAAGTTGATGGTGGTCAATGACATTTTGTAGTGTGCAGCTTCATTTTGGCCAGTATTGTGTGTATATAGACAATTTATGTCATTTATCAGCTATATGACGCAATATGCAACTGGCATCATCACAAGGATGCAGACAGTGTTGGGGTGATGCTGCTACAAACTACAAAAAGGCACACACAATTCCACCAACTTCAGCATCCTCATATGTCCTTGCACCATAATCATCAATTTCATAATTTCTTGTTATTACTCTTTCAGATTATTCATGTTTCTCAGGGGATTTAGTTGGATAAGCCTCTGGTGGTGGGGCCGGATTTGGCCAGTACCCTAAGGGGGCTCCTGGTGGAACGTTGCCTGGGCCAGCAATCCCTGGATTGAACTGTGGGGCTCCTGGTCCTGGATGTTGCTGAGGGAAAGGTGGATTTGGATAATTCATAGCAGAGTACTGCGAATTATATGGTGGAGCTGATGCAGTGGCATTGAATTGTGGGGCTGTTGAGTTTGTGCTTGGATAGAGGGCTTCATAGGAAGGAGGAGGATTTTGTGAACTTGAACACACTGGTGAAGGATATGGACTAGGGTAAATCGCTGGAGCTGGACCAAAGGGAGCAGCTGGAGCTGGACCAAAGGGAGCAGCTGGAGCTGGACCAAAAGGAGCAGCTGGAGCTGGACCAAAAGGAGCTGGACCAAAAGGAGCAGCTGGAGCATTGGGCCAGGGTACTGGCTGGGGTGGAATTTGGTTCCACCCTGGTGCTTCTGGGTTTCCACCAGGTTGAAAACCTGGCTGGTTTGGCCCTGGAGCAAAATTCTGGCCTGCAGGTAGAATAATCACTGGAAATTTGATCTCTGGGTCACTAGCATAGGGCACATCCAAATAGACCTGTGGAAAGGAAAAAAAAAAAGAAAGGCTATAAAGTTTATATAAAGGAAAGTGAGTAATTATTTTCTAAAGAATTCAATGGATTTTTTGACTGGGCAAAAAAATCTTTTGTCATCCTTATTCTAAAAGAATTGGATTAAAATTACAAATCCAACTTAAAGTTTTAAAAGACAAAAATATAGCCAGCTTAATTACATAAAAAAAAACAAAAAACAGAAGTTGAAGATGCTAGTAGTAGGAAAATCTAACAAGAGAACATTTATACCTTAAATACATAGTCCACTTTCAAAATGTTACAGTTTATAACACTCAGTGCCACATCTGTTGGAAGCGCCAGGTCTGAGTTGACTATTTGCTTTGATCCTGATGAGACGGGATCCCCGACATTTTTGAAAATAGTCTGGTGAAAAACCTTCCCGTGACCCTGTGCATAGCAAGCTTGTATTTGTTCGAGTTTGTACTTCAGCTTGAGATCACGGGATGAAGAATTATTGATTTCACTGGAAACCTTAATGATGTCACCTTTGAAAAAGGTAAGAATTAAGAAATATGGGCAAATAAATGACATCAGAGAGATGTAAAAAAAAATTTTAATGGTGAAGGCTTTTTTTTTTTAAATAACATTAACTGACCTTTCATGTAACCCATTTTGTTAATTGTTGATTTCACTGAGATGCTTCCAGAGGTGAAAAGTTTCATCTTTTTTTCAATACATCCACTCTGTGGGTTCTGTGTGTGAAACGACAAAATAATATATTGAAATATAACTAAACTAATATATTTCAAATTTACGAATTAGACAAAGTTTAGGCAGTCTACACAACAGTATACATGTATAGATCAAACTTAAATAGTTATAGTAAATATATTGTACATAGATATTAATACATAGAAATTGTCAGCCATATTGCTGTGCTTCATTTTATATGTAATTTTCTTTTAACCAAATCACCATTACATTAAATATCCAGTTAATGTAAACAAGATAAGAAGAACCATAGCATACCCCCCCCCACATGAATTAATGTTGAAAATATAATTTATGCACATACCATTAAATTAACACCACACATCCTTGGAACAAATGTGATTTCTTTTTTGTCGTTTTTGTCGAAATTCCAGGAACGGTCCAGTGTGACTTCTAGGGTGTACTTTACCCAGCCATGAAATGCCTGAAATGATGCTGGAAAGTTTCTACAATGGAGAAAACAGTATAAATTACTTGAATACAACATTAATTATACAGTTCTTAAAAATATTTAAAGCTGAACTCATTCAGCTTTATGATGAATTCTGCATGGCAAACATACAGTACTGTAGATATGTGGCAATACTCACATGTAGCCGATCTTTTAGTTAGTTATAATATGTGCACTAGGTAAATCCAAGTCAAACACTTGAGCTTCTTTGAAACAAACTTTACTGATTATGCAATATATAGACATGCATGTACAGTACTGTGCAAAAGCCTTAGCCACCATATTATATGCTGTACCAATTTTGTTATACATGTTTATCATGTCTGCATAATTATGTACAAAACCATTCAGTATTTCCACATATAACTTAAAAATGAATAAATACATAACATTACAGGAGAATATATGCATGGCTGTAAAGAAAAATATATTAGTACTAGACAGACCAGTTTACAGATGGAAACAAAAATCCTGATATACGCTACTGGGATTTGCATAAAAATAGAATCATTCTCAATAACAGGTTATTAGTTTTTTTTAGTTTTGTACTATAAAAATATAGTACAAAACTGGTCTGTCTTGCATGCATACAGTATATTCACCTGTAATGTTATTTATTTATACATTTTTAAGTTATATATAGAAATACTGAATGATTTTGTACATAATTATGCTGACATGATAAAAATAGATAACAAAATTGGTACAGCATATAATATGGTGTCTAATACTTTTGCTCAGTATTGTATACATACAGTCGTGGCTAAAAGTTTTGAGAATGACAGAAATAATAGTTTTCACAAAGTTTGCTGCTAAACTTCTTTTAGATCTTTGTTTCAGTTATTTCTGTGATGTACTGAAATATAATTACAAGCACTTCATACGTTTCAAAGGCGTTTATCAACAATTACATAACATTTATGCAAAGAGTCAGTATTTGCAGTGTTGACTCTTCCTTTTCAGGACCTCTGCAATTCGACTGGGCTCTCAATCACCTTCTGGGCCAAATCCTGACTGATAGCAACCCATTCTTTCATAATCACTTCTTGGAGTCTGTCTGAATTAGTGGGTTTTTGTTTGTCTACCCTCCTCTTGAGGATTGACCACAAGTTCTCAATGGGATTAAGATCTGGGGAGTTTCCAGGCCATGGACCCAAAATTTCAACGTTTTGGTTCCCGAGCCAATTAGTTATCACTTTTGCCTTATGGCACGGCGCTCTATCGTGCTGGAAAATGCATTGTTCTTCACCAAACTGTTGTTGGATTGTTGGAAGAAGTTGCTGTTGGAGGGTGTTTTGGTACCATTCTTTATTCATGGCTGTGTTTTTGGGCAAAATTGTGAGTGAGCCCACTCCCTTGGATGAGAAGCAACCCCACACATGAATGGTCTCAGAATGCTTTACTGTTGGCATGACACAGGACTGATGGTAGCGCTCACTTTTTCTTCTCCGGACAAGCCTTTTTCCAGATTCCCCAAACAATCAGAAAGTGGCTTCATCTGAGAATATGACTTTGCCCCAGTCCTCAGCAGTCCATTCACCATTCTTTCTGCAGAAGATCAATCTGTCCCTGATGTTTTTTTTTTTTAAGAGAAGTGGTTTCTTTACTGCCCTTCTTGACACCAGGCCATCTTCAAAAAGTCTTCGCCTCACTGTGCATGCAGATGCGCTCACACCTGCCTGCTGCCATTCCTGAGCAAGCTCTGCACTGGTGAATCCTCTTTAGGAGACCATCCTGGTGCTTGCTGGACTTTCTTGGAAGCCCTGAAGCCTTCTTAACAAGAATTGAACCTCTTTCCTTGAAGTTCTTGATGATCCTATAAATTGTTGATTTAGGTGCAATCTTAGTAGCCACAACATCCTTGCCTGTGAAGCCATTTTTATGCAACGCAATGATGGCTGCACACGTTTCTTTGCAGGTCACCATGGCTAACAATGGAAGAACAATGATTTCAAGCATCACCCTCCTTTTAACATGTCAAGTCTGCCATTCTAACCCAATCAGCCTGACATAATGATCTCCAGCCTTGTGCTAGTCAACATTCTCACCTGAGTTAACAAGACGATTACTGAAATGATCTCAGCAGGTCCTTTAATGACAGTAATGAAATGCAGTGGAAAGGTTTTTTTGGGATCAAGTTAATTTCCATGGCAAAGAAGGACTATGCAATTAATCTGATCACTCTTCATAACATTCTGGAGTACTGTATATGCAAATTGCTATTATAAAAAATTAAGCAGCAACTTTTCCAATTTCCAATATGTATGTGATTCTCAAAACTTTGGCCACGACTGCATATATACTTTATTCTCCTATGACTGATTAATCACTGTGCTGCTGTGTGCCTTGTCGGACTGCTGCAAGCCGTGTGTGTGTTTAAGGCATAGGACAAGCCTCATTTCCTTAACCTTACGCAGCCCAGGCAAGCAATTGTAAGTAATCATACTGAAAAATGTTTGTCACTATACATCATGTAGGGCTAAGATTAAAAAAGAGGTGGGACCACAAACTTTGAAGTGATTATTGGCTTAGGTGTTCCCTCTGTGTGGCTGAGGGCTTAAGCTTGCAAAAGGTTCAACTGATGGTATGTTCCATTTGAAAAGCACATATCAGAATGTTACAGTTTCTACAATCTTTATACACTACTATTATGTTCTCCCTTCAGTCACACCTTATAGCACCTTTCACCCCACTCCCTTCTCCCAGGAAAAATATTTACATCCTCCCTAGCAAAACAAAGGTTTTATTCAATGGTCTGTGCATTATGTAAATAGCACGCCTTATCATTATTTTAGGAGGTCAATGTAACTGCTTTATCTCAGTCAGGTTTGCAAAGGATATGGCAATACTCCTGAATACGTGCGATTTTATGCATAATAAGACTAAACACTGTGTCGTACACTCCTGTGCGAGAGTTTATGCATAATAAGACTAAATGTAAACCTCCACATAATTTAAAATCCTATAAATTCCATGGCGTACCTGCTATATTCACAGCACTTATCCAGAGCAACATAAAGAAGCATTTTGGACTGCAAAAAAAAAAATCACATCTTCATGCTAGTTTATTTATAATTTTCGCTCATCTTGCGAAACACTTGCAGACCAAGGTTCACACAATCCCAGTTTAACTGTATTTTAGATCAGAGTACCACTGAGAAAGTGTTCCCTCAAAGGAGTAACTTTTTATTGGTATTAATGATATAAAATAATAAATGAGACAAAAACAAAGCAATGACTCACTCACTTATTCTCTATACGGCTTATCCTGTACAGGGTCGGGGAATGCCTGGTGCCTAACCCAGAGGATTCAGGGCACTAGGAAGAGTACACCCTGAACAGTGTACCAATCCATCGCAGGGCACACAAGCACATACGCACATATACTGTACGCACACGTATACGAACACACACAAAGACAAACACACACACACACACACAAAGACACACACACACACGTGTACACACTAGGGCTGCACGATATTAGGAAAATATGCAATATGCGATATTGTTGTTGAATACTGCGATGACGATATTTCTTGCGATATAACATTTCCATAGAGAAATGCATTTTTTTATTATTATTATTATTGCCTATTTTTTTTTATTATATATTTATTTATTTATATGTAATGATCATACTAAAATAAACAGGTAATAGATATTCGTCTGATGTAATTAAATCTAATTCAGGCTAAAAAGAAACTATATGTCAAGGAAGTTGCAAATATTTAGACTTCAAAACACTATGAATGACTTAAAACCCTCAGCAGATATTCTGACTCCTGGTTTGCTGTTACTATAAACCTGCCAACACAATATGAATTACTTTCAAACATGACTTTTTATTTAAGTGTAACCATACACTCATCAATAGTGTCTTAAAACAAGAGCATCTTTTAAACTAAATATTCTCTTTGGCTTGCCTGTTTTTTTTTTTAAATAAAAATAAATATTATTAAACAAAAATTAAATTAAAAAAATACTATTTGTCACACACACACACGCACGCACGCACGCACGCACGCACACGCTCTGCGACCGGCACTAGGACCCGGAAGTAATGCGGGCGCAAACCCGGAAGTATAAGAGGAGTAAACAAACTAGTGCATACAGCTTAGTCACTGAGTTCTCCATGTCAGTTCAGATTCGAGTGTGTGTTTATAGGACGCGGGTTAAATGTGTCTTTTTCCCTTGCTCCCCTTCTGTGAGAGTCCTTAAACTAATTCGCTTGTTTTTCCTGCCTACTCGCTTGCTTCCGCGTTTGGGTTTACCGTCTATAAAGGGCTAACGGCTAATCGCGGCTAACGGCTAATCGCTAAATCTTCTGATCATCCGGGGTTAGTTCGCGACAGAATGAAGTATAAAGATATATATATATATATATATACATAAGATATAAGCGGGTATAAACATAGTAAGGGCCCATCTGATTGGTCAAATTTGGACACACAAATGCTTGGCAAATAAAGTATTTATCGCAACTCCTTGCGATATGGTTATCGCGCATGCCATTATCGCGATAACGATATTTTTTCGATATATCGTGCAGCCCTAGTACACACATACACAGAGATGCACGCACGCGCACACACACACACACAACACACCTGCACACTAACTACTACGAAACCGTGCCTCCATGAATCATTCAATGAAGGCAAAAGAAATGCAGCTGTGTAAATAGGCGACAGTCTGTTGTTTTCTGCACACAGCCATGAGCTGCATAGTGGGCATGCAAGTACATGCAAGTCAGCCTTTCTGGATTTTTTGCTAAACCCAGGCAAAAAATTAGGCTTAAGTAAATATTTACACAGAACGTTACTAAAATACAGTTAAACCTGGGATTGTGTGTACCTTGGAATTGATGTGTTTCGCAAGATGAGCAAAAATTAAAAATAAAGAGCAAGGTGTTGAAAAACGAGCAGTATTGTGGGTAATCATCTCCCATGCTCTGTCTCCGTGCGCGTGGGTCGCTCGTACAGTCCACATCCATGTGCACATATACTGTTTCCTAGAGTACTCTGACCATGTGTGTGCGCGTAAAGCATTTTTTATTTCGTGTTTGTATGTGTGTGTGCGCGCGCTGTCTCTGTCGGTAAACTGGTGTGTGGTTAATTCATTTTATTTCTACACTATATTTTGTATTAATTTATTTTATATGAATATTTGGAATGAATCAGAAATCATTTCCATTATTGACAGGGAAATTCACTTTGATATACGGGCAGTTAGATTTTCCACATTTGCATAGTTAGTTTCAGATAACTAAAAAGCATCACGCTGATTAGATCGATTGCTTCTGTCTGAGGTGCCCTGCGGCCCAATCACGGTTTCGACTAAGGCTAGAACCGCCTACTTTATCAGCATACAGCGACAAATAAATACATGTAGAAATGCAGAAATAAATATATGTAAAAATTTGGAAAATAGATAAATAAAGAAATGTGATAACACAAAAATAAATAAATGAAGAAATGTGGAAATTCAGAAATACATAAATCTTGAAATACGTTAATAAAAGTAGAAATACATTTAGCAATTTTCCAGGGTTTACTGTATTTATTTATTTCTATACACATTTATTTATTTATTTATAATTATGTCATGTTTAGTCCTCCATATAGCACCATGATACCTCTTTCAAAATCAGCTTAAAATAGTAGAAATTTTGGAAGGTTCTCAGATTTTGTGGGTTTTCTTTGGCATCGTGGCTATAATAAATACTAAATAAAGTCTAAATATCTGCTGACCCACCTAAAAAGTGCAATCATGATTTTACCATTACAATAATCTAAATGTCAGAATAAGTTAACTAGAATTTTTCTATTCTATTGTTTCAGAGCATGATTTTCCACACTGCTGTACTTGGCATTAAGCTTCTTTGTAGTCCTAAATCACACAAAGTGCCTCTAAAAAGCAAGAACTGCTGTTAGAAGATAATTGAGAATCACCATACTCACCCATTGGGCAACTGAAAGCTAAATGGATAAACATGACGTCCAGGCTTAACCAGATTGCCGTCTGGAAGTGAAAAAACATATAAAAATCAAAAGATTAATTGAATACATTAAAATATAGTTTAAAATAAATTTCACACATAATGTGAATGAAAGTAATGTTTAAGCTCATATAAATCACTGTTGTTGTTTTTTTCCCCTGTTGTGTATAAACAGTGCCAAGATTTTGGGAGGCGACTAATTTGATAATGTGAGAAATAAGATAGAGAACACTTACAGATCTCTCCACATGTTACTATAACCCCAGGCTCGCTGTTTCCTGTTTAGAAAAAAATATAAAGCATTTCAAAAACGTTTCTTTATGCATTGTATGAAGGGCATTAAAGACACACCAGGACTTGTGATGCAAGTTCTCATGAGTGAAGCTGTAAAACTGAGACTATAGAGGCAGTAAAACATCTGAACGTTGTAAAAGATTTGAAAAAAGGCTGTACGTCCGTGAATGATGAGGTGGCTTGAAGCCTAATGCAGTCATTTTCCTTGAACATTAAGCTAGTATAGCGCCTGATGCTTTCATAATTGACAAATAATTTGTCTGTGGTCTGTGGGACCTGTGCACACAATCATTTACGAACACAACTTGAACATTACAAGAACTCGGCTGAGAGTTAGTGCCACATACCCCATACAGATCTGACCTCGCAAGTTAAAGAAGTTTAATGTTTTTTACTCTCATAACTGTGTCCTGTTATTCTGCGCAATCAAAAGTCCTGGACTGACCTGACTGACCACTTGTATATGGAAAATCTGTGCATCGTATTTGGTAAAATGATTTCTGAAATTAGACGTTTCATTGAGAAACAGAGCAGGAAACTAACAAACCACAACAAAACATTTAAATGATACAGCCAGTGATAATGACGGACTAAAATGTATTAAAAGCTTTAATGGGACTGAATAGTGAGGGCTCTCGGGAATGAAATCACATCCTGCTTTAAATCTTACCTCATTTGGCTAATGTTTTCATCAGAGGAGGCTTACTATTTAGACACTATACACTGATCAGCCACAACAGTACTCAACATTATGCCCAGTATCGTGCACGTTCTCCTTGTGCCACATAAGCAGCTCTGTGCCCTTGAGGTACAAGTTAGGGCTTGGGGCTCTGACACAAGATTTTGCTGCATAGCTCATACACACTTACACATATGCACACATAATCCAGTACACATTTAGAGCTCATTAAGCTGAACAACTTTTGAATTACATGTCATGGGCTCCACTCAAGAGGAAGTCAGTTATTTTGCATCATTTGGGGTACTCCTCCTAGGAGATTTATATACGATCGCCAACAATCAGCATCTCAATACATTGAGAATGCAAAATTGGAAGGGTTTTTTGATATCTCAAATGGGTCAGCCGTGACAACGCCTTAAACTTATGATGAAAAATGGTTAACAACTTTGTGTGACATCCTGTTGAGTGACACGACTTTCAGTGTGATGCTTTTTCTAGTGTCAAGGGTCTTTTGGAGGTCTTAAAATGCTCAAAAAGTACACAAATTGTGTGTCAATTTAGATATTCTTAATATGCCCAAAAAGCACACAAGATGTGTGTGGCGCAGATGCTTGCGCCCGCTTAAGCCTGTATATATTTTAATTTGCATTCAATTTTATGTTTTAATAGGACATACAAATAATGAAACAATATACACCGATCAGCCACAACACCAACCAGATGAAAGTTGAAATTAATAACATTGATTATCAATTATATACCAGTAAATTGGTGACAAGATAATGGGCACCCAAGGCCAGTCTAATCCAGTTCCACAGAAAAGCCTTGTCTTATATTATGATAAATGAATACATCTTTAATACTACCACTAATCACTTTCATCAACAGCATCATCCACACCAGTCTCTATGGTAGCTGACTTTATTGTGCAGAAAATGTATAACATACACTGCCTGGCCAAAAAAATAAATAAAAAGTCACCACCTCGATATAACTAAGCAAACAGGTATGATCCTTACATTGCATTATTACTGCAGTTCAGTTCAGCTGGCAACAAGGTATTTAACCCTAACTGATGCAGTGAGTAGTTTCTCATTTCCTAAACAACCAAGTCGGAAGACATATCCTGTAGGGCTGCACGATATATCGAAAAAATATCGTTATCGCGATAATGGCATGAGCGATAACCATATCGCAAAGAGTTGCGGTAAATACTTTATGTGCCAAGCATTTGTGCGTCCAAATTTGACCAATCAGATGGGCCCTTACTATATTTATACCCGCTTAAATCTATATTATTTATATATTTATACTTCATTCTGTCGCGAACTAACCCTGGATGATCAGAAGACTTAGCGATTAGCCGTTAGCCCTTTGTAGCGTGGATGGTAAATCCAAACGCGGAAGCAAGGGAGTAGGCAGGATAACCACGCAAATTAGTCTAAGGACGCTCACAGAAGGGGAGCAAGGGAAAAACACAAATTTAACCCGCGCCCTATAAACACACACTCGAATCTGAAAGTAAACAATCTGAACCGACATGTGCGAACTCCGTGACTAAGCTCTATGCGGTTGTTTGTTTACTCCTCTTATACTTCCTGGTTCGCGCCCGCATTACTTCCGGGTCCTAGTGCCGGTCGCGGAGCAAGCGAATGTATGTGTGTGTGTGTGTGTGTGCGCGCGAGACAAATAGTATTTTTTTATTTAATAATATATATATTTTTTTTTAAACAAAAACAAAACAAAAAAACAGGCAAGCCAAAGAGAATATTTAGTTTAAAAGATGCTCTTGTTTTAAGACACTATTGATGAGTGCATGTTTACACGTAAATAAAAAGTCATGTTTGAAAGTAATTCATATTGTGTTGGCAGGTTTATAGTAACAGCAAACCAGAAGTCAGAATATCTGCTGAGGGTTTTAAGTCATTCATAGTGTTTTGAAGTCTAAATATTTGCAACTTCCTTGACATAGTTTCTTTTTAGCCTGAATTAGATTTAATCAGACGAATATCTATTACCTGTTTATTTTAGTATGATCATTACATATAAATAATTTTAAAAATAGGCAATAATAACAAATGCATTTCTCTAGGAAAATGTTATATCGCAAGAAATATCGTTATTGCAATATTCAACAACAATATCATATCGCATATTTTCCTAATATCGTGCAGCCCTAATATCCTGTGGTCACAATATATGCTGACTTTACGCAGCAGTTCGACTCTGGAACAAAATAAATGTTGACATTACAGAAGCATATCAGATCAATGCCACAGCAATAAACCAAAAGGAAGACCAAAAAATACTGAGTGTACAACTTTTTTGTTTTTCCATCAGCAGGAGCAACAGTAGATCAAAATTACCACAAAAAAATAAATAAACCATTTACTATATATACACACTTTGACAAATGATATGTATGCAATGAAAACATTATTCATCTCAATATTATCTTAGCTGATAGTTAATATGACCTATGCTGTTATCTTTATAGGTAGGTACCTAGTTGTCTAAATGAATAGCTAACATATAAAATTATAAATTTTTACTATTATAAATCAGAATTTTGAGTTAAATTTTTTATATTTTATGTCAAGATTTTAAGAAGTCTAATTTTCACAATTAAAAATAACAGAGATAACACAAAAAAATTTGATTTCAAATAAGTACTGTATTTTGAGATTAGTCTGTACCTGTACTGCATTTTTCCTTTTTCTACCTGGTAAAATTTACCCTCAAAATAAATGGACCCCCTTTCAACTATTAACATAATTATACATTACCAAAAAGTGGCCAAAACATGTATTTCAGACAGGTCAAATCAATGAAAATTGTTGAAAGGACTGATGTTGGATTAAGAGCTGTTCAACACATTATAAAAACATGACAAATCATGGTCAACCACAAATTTCGAATGGAGAGCCCTTAAACACTGAATTTGCATCAGACGAACGTTAACAGTAGAAATCACAGTTATAGTTAATAGCAAAGAGGCGTTGGTAGTAAATAGCTGTGACTAAAAAGACTGTGACTAAATAGCTGTGCGGCCATAAGAAAACGGGTTGATAGTGAGGGTAATCAAAATAATAGGCTTTCATTTGCTAATGAGCATAAAGATTGTGGTCTGATTAGTCCAGATTGACCCTATTCCACAGCGTTGACCGTCTCAGGGTAGATAGGGAACCACATGAAGCAATGCATCCATCATGCATAGTTGCCACTGTACAAGCCTCTGGAGGCAGTGTTATGATCTGGAGTTGCTTCAGTTGGTCAGATCTAGACTAGCAGCATTATATGGCAATAAAATCCACATGAATAAAATAAAAAGTTAGCTGATGACTGAATGACCAAGTTATCACATCAGCAGATTTTTTCTATGACACAAGCATACTCAAGGATGCCAAGATTTATCACATTCAAATTGTGAAAGAGTGATTCTGGGAGCATGAGGAATAATGTTCACACATGAACTGGCCACCACAAGGTCCTGACCTTAACTTCAAAGTGAAAACCTTTTGAATGTTCTGGAGAAGGTCTCATAAGAAATACAAGAACAGAGCCAAAAGTATATGCAACTCTGGACAGAAAAATATGTTAAGATATTGCATAAGGTTGCAGAAACAATAACTGCTGTGACAATCAAAACTAAATGTGCAGCAAAAAACAGACTGTAAAACTTATTTTAGCAAAGTGGCATATTAATTGAACAAACTTTGGTGCATACAACATGTCACTAAACTCTCACTCATTGTCTATACCAGGGGTCCAGAACCACATGGGACTCTCATCGCTCTGCTGTGGCTTTGGAAAATAAATACTAAGTATTTAATTAAACTTTATTTTATTTGAGTTTGTAAGTTTTTTTTAATCTAATTCTAAATTTGAAGATTATGGTGGTCTTGTAACATTAAAATAAAATATGTTTAATTTCTGTCATTCAAAATATGCATCACAACGCAATTTAAATATAGATATTTAATAGTTTCAAATAGATAGAGTATTTTATTTGAAAGTAAAGTTGAAACCAGCGTGCAAAATATTTTTTGTTGCATGCGGAATAAAATTGAGTTTTCTCTGTAGCAGGTAACTGATTTCATAAAGGCAAGACACTATAGTTTTTTTTAAATAAATATATAGAATATAGTGTTTGCCGCCACTGTTGCACCTGTTTACTAGTTGAATGTCTGTGTCAAAGTTTCTTTTTTTATTATCGGATATAAAAAAGAACTAGCAGTAACAGGATGAGCATGTGTTAGCACCGCCTACTTTGACTGGGCTGTGCAGAAAGGGAAGATTGAACCACAAATCTTGTGAAATTATATCCATCGTATAATTCATTTGTTAGTTTAGTGTTAAAACTATTATATAAGATATACTTTAACCATAGACTATGGCTCAACATAGGCCACATGATAGAAAAATATGCTTTCCTCCCCAAAACCGCGCTTTTGGTTGTTTATCCGGATTCAGGCACACACTGTCCACGCCTCCACATAGTTCACTACACGGTTTAATATATTCATATGTACTGTACAGGAAAGTGCAAAGTCTTACCTTTCTTTGAGGGATCCTGCATGAAGTACTGTTTGAGTTTAAAGAATTTCTCATAAGCACTGTAAGTGTGATCATTATCATTGTGCCGCTCGCTCCAGCGGACATGCGCCTCCCCCTTACACTTTATATAAAGACTCTCAATCTTAACTTCTTTACTCACTTCAAAAAAGACTCGCCCATTAATAACATCGCCGTTTGTGAACGTGTTACACTCATTAACAGGATCGTAAGTCAAAGACAGTTCTTTGATCGGTGACATGTTAGTATGTGACCTGAAGAGACGTCTCCACCCTCCGCGAGCAGTGTTAATGAAATACAAACTGCGAAGCAGGTCAAAATTCCTTTAAGAGTATGGAAAGCCAAAAGGGACAAATGCTTCAAACGCTTTCTAGAGAAACGCAAGAACGAAATTATACCGAGGGTCGCTGAGGAATAATGTAATGTGTTGTCAATGTGATATTTATGAGGCGCCGTATAGGGCTTAAATCAAACTTCACTCATGCACACACATATGAAACACTCACACATACATATATACAGAGGTGGAAAGTAACGAATTACATTTACTCGCGTTACTGTAATTGAGTAGCTTTTTTGTGTATTTCTACTTTTTAAAGTAGTTTTAAAAATCTGTAATTTTACTTTTACTTAAGTACGTTTTGTTTGAAGTATTGTAATTCGCTACATTTTAAATCATATTCGCTACTGAGTAAAAAAATAAATGAATGAAATGATAAAATAATAAAAGATATTATGCTTTGTATAAATTCTCCGTTGCGCCGCGTGTGTGTATCATGTCCTGGTCGCGTGCCGCTCCAGACTCCACTCCAGGTTTTCTGACATCGGCATCACCTGACCTTCCACACGAGCGCTTCCGCCCTGAGTGACGTCATCGACTAGCGCGACCATGTATAAAGCGGAGAGAGACGCGGGAAAGAGGAAAGAAGTTGTGATTTTGGCGTTTTGATATTTGGTTGTGTATTCTGGTTTTGACTTTTTGCCTCCAATTGACTTTGATTATTGCTTTGTCCCTTTGGTTTGGTTGATCTTTGTATATATTTGTAGACAGTGGCGGACTGGGACAATAATTCAGGCCGGGAATTTGACTCCACTCCCAGGCCACCTCTGCTGCTGCAGTCACCACCACCCTATTCATGTAATCTACTGGACTGATAAACTTGTAGGCGAACCCTATTATTGTAACAGGTACAGTAGACTACCAGATGCAATATAAATGAATAAAAAAATAACCCTTAACAACTCACTAGGAATACACCATTTATACTACCAAACCAATGACAAATAGAAAACAGGTTTTTTAAAAGAGATAATAAGAGACACATTCACATGTTGAAATTTTACATTTTATGTATTTTCAGTGCTCAACTCTAGTATACCAAATGTATCACAAACACAAATAAACTTAACAAAACCTATGACAGCGTAAGTAACAGATAACAATGTTTACTCAATTATGGCATTATGTGGAACAGACCAGTAAGAGTAAACAGTAAGTAATTAGCACTACTAGTGATTTCACTGTCTCCTTCATCTTTCCCTGAATCCTTCTCTCTCTCACTCTGCACATCTAGTTGCTCTGCAATATGAAATAAGCGTGTTCAATAATCTGTATTTATAATTGTGCAGCCATCAGTTGTATGTCCCCAAAATCACAGTCCTACTACTGATCTTATAAATCATAAAAAGCACATGTTGTTTAAAAAGTATAGCTGCTGCCTGCATGTTTAGTTTTGCTTATCTTAAACTTTACCTGAAGGTTCCTGCTCTGACTCTAACGCTGGACTGTCCACCACCTCTACTGTAGCTCAACAGCAGGAGCATTTGCAGCACTAGTGCTACTGCTGCTTCCTTCCTCACCTTTTCTAAATAAATAAATAAACAAATAAACATTGTAGGCTGCATATTGTAGACTAGAAATGAAAAATCTAAATAACTAATACTGTATTCTTTTCCATACCATCTACTTGATTTATTTATTATTTAATAAATTTGACCCACTAACACTATTTTGTCTACTTTTTATTCATTTTTATTTATTATATTAAAAATATGCTACATGTAGACGAAACGAGACTTAACACAGCACAGCAGCACTTACATATTGTTGCTCGTTTGTTGGTTTAATTTTATCTATTGTGATTATCTAAGTGATTTGGAGAAAGTGTTCGTCTGCCAAATTATTATAAATATAATGTAAATGTAATCTTGACCGACCTGTTCCCTTACTGGCGAACATGGCTGGGATTTTGCAGCAGCTTGCTGCGTCTGCGGCCGGGGCTTTTTTTCTTTTTATACGCTCCCTCTCTGCTCCTCCTTTGCGTTTACGCTCCATTTTTTGAACGATTTAGTCAGATATACCCTGTCTCTGGATATAGCCAGATATTAGGCAGTGCGTCGCTGACGTTGGGTCATGTGGGCGGTCATGTGGGAGTGTAATTTTCCCTCCTGATCTTCTAATCTTCCCTTTCCATTGCCTGATTCGTAGATTGAGAGATCCGTCAATTAATTAGTAGTTGCACACCAGCCTATCACATGCCAGGCTGATCGTCTGCACAGCGGCAGCCGGCAGGCCAGAACGACCGTCAGGCCACCGGGAAATGTCCCGGTGCTCCCGATGGCCAGTCCGCCCGTTTGTAGATAATTTCATTGTTTTTGGTTTAGGGAGTCCGGGAAGGTACCTGTATTTTTGTTTGTGTGTGTTTTTTTTGCAGGTAATCTAGCTACTAAATATAAATACCATTTTGTTTATTATTTTGGCCTGGGTCCAACCTGAATCTGATCCTCCTCCTGGGGGGTATTCTTCGTACGTCGCTTGAAACATCCGGGATGAATTGACACATCTAAGATGAGATCATCGTGCTAATTAAGACCTGGCTAAGTCGGTTCTTCGAGCACACCTGTTGTTAATGATTAGTATGGCCGGATTGAGTTGTCTAGGATTATTGCGCGTTCGTGCGTTGGTTTAAAAGGCGATATGCATCGACAGTAGAAACACTGATCACAAGCCCTTTGATTGGTTGACGAAATGACAAAAAGAACAAGCTAATTTTTTTTTGTAACACCTGCGCTGAAATGCTCCCCCACCCCACGTGTTATGCGCTGAAATGCTTCCCTGCCATGGATCCCCCCCTCCCACCACACACACATAATCACTATCAAATATTATATTAGAACATAATATGCACATATGTTTTACAAATTACATGAGACAATAAAATAAGAAATATGAAAAAAACATGTATATGGAAAAATTTAAATATGAATATTTTTTTTAAAAACATGTATACTTTTATATTGTTTACTTTATAATAAAATTAGTTTTGTCCAATTTTACATTATAAAAAAATTATTTTTATTATACATATCTCTCTCTCTCTCTCTCTATATATATATATATATATATATATATATATATATATATATATATATATATATCTTATATTTGCATATTTATAACGAACCCCTGAAAAATAAATGTGTTACAAAATAAACATTATACAAGAATTTGAATTAATGGTCTTGAGGGCTGTCTCGTGCCTAGAGTTTATTATAATAATAGAAAACTTATGAATTTATGTTCTAATATAATATTTGATATGCATGCAAGATACTTTTCTTTCCCCACGTGAGTCAGTCCACGTCAGTGCTCTTTAACCAATCAGATGTGACCTCACCATTTCAACCAATCATAACCCGGCAGGAGCGCAGCCTTAATCCTGTTTACATGAAATAAACCTGCTACCGAGCAGGTTCAAGCTTACGGACATGTTGCTATGACAACAAGTGCGAGATGAGCATCGGAGAACGAAACAATCCAAGATCAGGACAAATCCACAACAATCAAATCCAGCTAACTGAGTTAGCGACGTACGAAGAACACCCCCCTGGTGTGTGTGTGTGTGTGTGTGTGTGTGTGTGTACAAACCTCATTATTTCATCAGTTAATGATTGGATCTAGTTCTTTCTGCCATATACCACCATTTCCATACAGTTATATTTATTATAAATAGAACCCTGAACCATTCTTTTGCTGTTTGGCCCTAGACTGGGACGTAACACCATATTTAAGTGACCACTTTGATTTTCAAGCACAAGAAAGACAACAGCTTTATTATGCAAAGGTGTTCCTTCAGTTAAAAACAACTAGTTTGAGATTTACATCTGCTCATCTTTTTTGAACTATGAATGCCTCATCCCCCCCCCCCCATCCCCCCCCCCTCTGTTAAAAAAAAAAAAAAAAAGTAACTCGGTAACTTTTACTCTGAGTACATTTTTTAATGAGCTACTTTTTACTTTTACTTGAGTAAATTTTTATAATTGTAACTTTACTTGTACTTAAGTAAAATTTCACTGAAGTAACAGTACTTGTACTTGAGTACAAAATTTTATTACTCTTTCCACCTCTGCATATATACTACTAACTGCTCACACAACTTCATATGAAATGCGCACTCACACACACATACATACATACTCTCCGCGCACGCACATACATACATATCCCCCCATCCCCCCAGCATTTTAATTTAATTAAGAAACCCTTAGTATTATATAGGCTAGTAATCTGTAAAAAATAAATACATAAATAATACGTTATATATTTTAATGGTATCAGTTTTTGTTTCAATAAATATTCTATATTTAATGCCCGTAGCGTCAAATTTCCACAGCAGCAGCGACAGGTATCCGAGGTGCTTGTGTTACCATGGTAACGCTAGGAGGAAGTGACGTTGCATGGTGTTCTTAATGGTGGAATTTTGTGGAGGGAAGTTCCCTTATCAGACATTTCCTGCTCAGGGAGTAGGGTGTAGGGAGTAGTAATTTCAATGTATATGAACTTCATTCTCCCTGGTTAGTAGTAGCGTTTCTTAAATAGACCGTTAATGGACAGTTTAGAAGACAACGAGTGATTTATTTATCACAACAAAAGTGGGTGATGTGGAGGGTCGGAACAATGTTTGAATTTCCGATTCAGAGGCCCGTGCGATTCCGATGAGTTAGTTATATTAGCGAAGGCGAGGAAACACATTTCACAAAACAGTCATTTTCATATTAGCCACAGATTCCGTGCTTCAATTTTCTGTTTGCAAATCATCACCTGCGTTTTCTTCATCTTTCTTCTTGTTTGTCTTTCGGCTGTTCCCTTTCAGGGGTCGCCACAGCGAATCATCTGCCTCCATCTAACCCTATCCTCTGCATCCTCTTCTCTCACACCAACTAACTTCATGTCCTCTCTCACTGCATCCATAAATCTCCTCTTTGGTCTTCCTCTAGACCTCCTACCTGGCAGTTCCAACCTCAGCATCCTTCCACCGATATATTCACCATTTCTCCTCTGAACATGTCCAAACCACCTCAATCTGGCCTCTCTGACTTTATCTCCAAAACATCTCACATGGCTTGTCCCTCTGATGAACTGATTCTTGATCCTATCCATCCTTGTCACTCCCAAGGAGAACCTCAACATCTTCAGCTCTGCTACCTCTAGCTCTGCCTCCTGTCTTTTCTTCAGTGCCACTGTCTCTACGCCGTAGAGCATCGCTGGTCTCACCACTGTCCTGTACACCTTTCCTTTCATTCTCGCTGATGCTCTTTTATCGCACAACACACCTGACACTTTTCTCCACCCATTCCAATCTGCCTGTACTCGTCTCAAATTCAAATTCAAATTTTATTGGTCACATACACAATCATACACAGTATAATATGCAGTGAAATGCTTTATACGACCGCCAGTGACCTTAAAAAAAGAAAATAAAAGCTTGTACGTAAAATAAATAATCAATAAAAAGTAAATACTCTTCACCTCCTTTGAACACTCTCCGTTGCTCTCTTCTGCCGCTGCAATATTGAGACATTATGTGGACAGTTCTGAATATGCCTTGTGATTGAGCAGTGATGATCATTATACTGTCCTACTCCGTCTTCTAAACTGTCCAACAGCAGGCTGTTTACAAACCAGTACTACCATTCAGGGAGAATGAAGCGAAAAGTCCGTCTACACTGAAACGCCTTCCGGGTTACACTGAGAATCTCATATGTGTATGTGCGTGCGAGGAGAGTATGTATGTGTGTGTGAGTGCGCAAAGTATGTATGTATGTGCGCGCGCGGAGAGTATGTGTGTGTGTGAGTGCGCATTTCATATGTAGTTGTGTGAGCAGTTAGTAGTATATATGTGTGTGTGTGTGTGTGTGAGTGCGCATTTCATATGTGGGCCAGGGGTAGCTCAGTGGGTAAGGCATTGTACTATGGTTCGGAAGATCCCAGGTTCAAACCCCACAACCACCAAGTTGCCACTGTTGGGCCCTTGAGCAAGGCCCTTAACCCTCAACTGCTCAGATGTGTAATGAGATAAAAATGTAAGTCGCTCTGGATAAGAGCGTCTGCCAAATGCCTAAATGTAAATGTAAATATGTAGTTGTGTGAGCAGTTAGTAGCATATATGTGTGTGAGTGCGCATTTCATATGTAGTTGTGTGAGCAGTTAGTAGTATATATATATACAGTGGTGTGAAAAACTATTTGCCCCCTTCCTGATTTCTTATTCTTTTGCATGTTTGTCACACTTAAATGTTTATGCTCATCAAAAACCGTTAACTATTAGTCAAAGATAACATAATTGAACACAAAATGCAGTTTTTAAATGAAGGTTTACGTTATTAAGGGAGAAAAAAAAACTCAAAATCTACATGGCCCTGTGTGAAAAAGTGATTGCCCCCCTTGTTAAAAAATAACTTAACTTTGGTTTATCACACCTGAGATCATTTTCTGTAGTCACCCCCAGGCCTGATTACTGCCACACCTGTTTCAATCAAGAAATCACTTAAATAGGAGCTACCTGACACAGAGAAGTAGACCAAAAGCACCTCAAAAGCTAGACATCGTGCCAAGATCCAAAGAAATTCAGGAACAAATGAGAACAAAAGTAATTGAGATCTTTCAGTCTGGTAAAGTTTATAAAGCCATTTCTAAAGCTTTGGGACTCCAGCGAACCACAGCGAGAGCCATTATCCACAAATGGCAAAAACATGGAACAGTGGTGAACCTTCCCAGGAGTGGCCGGCCGACCAAAATTACCCCAAGAGCGCAGAGACAACTCATCCGAGAGGCCACAAAAGACCCCAGGACAACATCTAAAGAACTGCAGGCCTCACTTGCCTCAATTAAGGTCAGTGTTCACGACTCCACCATAAGAAAGAGACTGGGCAAAAATGGCCTGCATGGCAGATTTCCAAGGCGCAAACCACTTTTAAGCAAAAAGAACATTAAGGCTCGTCTCAATTTTGCTAAAAAACATCTCAATGATTGCCAAGACTTTTGGCAAAATACCTTGTGGACCGACAAGACAAAAGTTGAACTTTTTGGAAGGTGCGTGTCCCGTTACATCTGGCGTAAAATTAACACAGCATTTCAGAAAAAGAACATCATACCAACAGTAAAATATGGTGGTGGTAGTGTGATGGTCTGGGGTTGTTTTGCTGCTTCAGGACCTGGAAGGCTTGCTGTGATAGATGGAACCATGAATTCTACTGTCTACCAAAAAATCCTGAAGGAGAATGTCCGGCCATCTGTTCGTCAACTCAAGCTGAAGCGATCGTGGGTGCTGCAGCAGGACAATGACCCAAAACACACCAGCAAATCCACCTCTGAATGGCTGAAGAAAAACAAAATGAAGACTTTGGAGCGGCCTAGTCAAAGTCCTGACCTGAATCCTATTGAGATGTTGTGGCATGACCTTAAAAAGGCGGTTCATGCTAGAAAACCCTCAAATAAAGCTGAATTACAACAATTCTGCAAAGATGAGTGGGCCAAAATTCCTCCAGAGCGCTGTAAAAGACTCGTTGCAAGTTATCGCAAACGCTTGATTGCAGTTATTGCTGCTAAGGGTGGCCCAACCAGTTATTAGGTTCAGGGGGCAATTACTTTTTCACACAGGGCCATGTAGGCTTGGATTTTTTTTCTCCCTAAATAATAAAACCCCTCATTTAAAAACTGCATTTTGTGTTTACTAGTGTTATCTTTGACTAATAGTTAAATGTGTTTGATGATCAGAAACATTTTGTGTGACAAACATGCAAAAGAATCAGATATCAGGAGGGGGGCAAATAGTTTTTCACACCACTGTATGTATGTGTGAGTGTTTCATATGTGTGTGCATGAGTGAAGTTTGATTTAAGCCCTATACGGCGCCTCATAGATATTCATTCATTCATCTTCTACACCGTTTATCCTGTACAGCAGGGATACTGAATTAAAAATTAAGAAGGTTCGGGCAATAAAAGGTTCTTCAAGCCGAAGTCCGAATTTCATGTTTGTGATTCAGATGTCTCTATATTAGTGATGGGAAGTTTGAATCCTTTTAGTGACTCGATTCTTTGAATCTCGTTCATTAAAATGTTTTTTAATCATTTAGTTTATTTCGTTCTTTTGATCAGAAAAGATAAAATAAATGTCGAAAGTTTTAATAAACAGACCCCGAACACGTCTACATACACAAATTTTGGCTATAGTTCCAGTAATAAAAATATTACAATGCGGCTAAGGACATATTATGATAAACAGAATGAGCAGCTCACCTCTTATATCTTCTAGTCTGAGTCATCGTTCTTTTGAATCTAGTGCACTGCATAGTGTCTGTGCACAGCGTTTGTGTGTTCTCTGTGTTTCCATCTGTTTGGAAATTCTCCACGTTAGGAGAGCGCTAGCTGAGCCCGAAGCATGTGCACTCTGACGCCAGCTCCGGCGTTCAACATTAGAAAGACAGGTCACGTTCATGGAGAGAATCCTGAGAAAAAAAAAATACAGTCGCTCAGCAGGACCCCCTCCTCTAATTAGTAGTCCCAGCTCCGTCTCCCCACTCTTAGCTGGGCAGACAAAATTGAGTATTTTGAGGACTCGGTGGACCGTGAGCTCTCCTAGCGCTGAGCAGCGTGCTTTCAAGTATGATGACATGCTCGACATCGGTCTGGAAATGCATGGCATGTCGGAGGACGAGCATGAAATTTTGCCGTCTGCTCAGAGCTCTACCAGCTGAGCACGTCTGTCAGAGCACAGAATAGCCGCTGCCTTGCTCTTTTTCAGTTGCAACACAAATTTTGTTTCCGTGCGTTTTTACAGTTAATGGGAATTATGGCGTTTATGATCACTGTGGTGCCTCTCGGGCTGTTGAACATGAGTGTGTTTCAGCGCTGGGTGCGCTCTCACCGCCTATGTGCAGTGCACCACCTCAATGTCAACATGTCAGCTCTTCTGCCCTGGAGGGAACCCGGGCTGTTATGCCAGGACTCTCCGATAGTCAGGGTGTCATTTCACTAAGTGGTGTCAACGAATGCCTCTCTCAGCGGGTGGGGCACTCTGCACATCTGGAGATGTTGGCGGTGTTTTCAGCCATGAGACATATTTGTCTGATTCTGTAAGGCCATCATGTTCTGATCAGGAGAGACAACACAACAGTGGTGTCGTACTGTATATAACAGGCAAGGGGGGGGGGGTCATTCACTTCCCCTGCTGAAACTCTGTCATTCTCTATTGCCAGGTCACCTGAATCTGGGGCAGACCTTCTCTGTGTTTCCATCTGTTTGGTGTGCTCCGTCTGCAAACTCCATTCCCTCATAAGCGGGGCCGGGGCCGGGGGGGGGGGGGGGGGGGATTATGGGTGGTAGCTCAGATCTGGGAGCGCATATTGGGCCAGAGAGTCTCGTCAGACCTGAGAATTTTGTTTCTCATGGTCTGAGAGTCCTTCAGATGACTTTTAGCAAACTCCATGTGCCTTTTACTAAGTAGTGGCTTTCGTCTGGCCATTCTACCATATAGCCCTGATTGGTGGATTGCTGCAGAGATGGTTGTCCTTCTGGAAGCTTCTTCTGTCTCCACGGAGAACCTCTGGAGCTCTGACAGAGTGACCATCGGGTTCTTGGTCACCTCCATGACTAAGGCCCTTCTCCCCCGATCGCTCAGTTTAGATGGCCGGCCAGCTCTATGAAGAGTCCTGGTGGTTTCGAACTTCTTCAACTTACGGATGATGGAGGCCACTGTGCTCATTGGGACCTTCAAAGCAGCAGAAATTTTTCTGTAACCTTCCCCAGATTTGTGCCTCGAGACAATCCTGTCTCGGAGGTCTACAGACAATTCCATTGACTTCATGCTTGGTTTGTGCTCTGACATGAATTGTCAACTGTGGGACCTTAGACAGGTGTGTGCCTTTCCAAATCAAGTCCAATCAACTGAATTTACCACAGGTGGACTCAAATTAAACTGCAGAAACATCCCAAGGATGATCAGGGGAAACAGGATGCGCCTGACCTAAATTTTGAGCTTCATGGCAAAGGCTGTGAATACTTATGTACATGTGCTTTCTCAATTTTTTTATTTGTAATAAATTTGCAAAAATGTCGTTATGGGGTGTTGTGTGTAGAATTCTGAGGGAAAAATGAATTTAATCCATTTTAGAATAAGAACTATGACATAAAATGTGGAAAAAGTGCTGTTAGTACTTTCCGGATGCACTGTACATGTACATTTGCACACTTTCTGGACATTTTATTTTTTTTTACAGATATAAAACCTATTTCTTATATATTTTTTGAAAATGTTTATATTTTGTTCTACTTTCTTATAGTTTCAGCTATTTATTTCTCTCTTATTTCTAGTTAATTATTTTTTAATTTTTAAGGTCATAGGTGGTCGTATAAGCATTTCACTGCAAATCCTACTGTGTATGTGACAAATAAAATTAGAATTTACTCTCCTCAGGAACCTTAAAGGTTCCTTAAAGGCTTAAAGGTCCAATCTGATAGATAAAGGGCTTCCTCCGAATGTGACTGAGACAATTCAAGGTGCTCGGGCTTCGTCCACTATGGTTTTGTCTTTTCTACAAGAACTGTTAGAAAAAGGCCTTTTGTTCTCTACTATTAAAGTATATTTGGCGGCTATACCAGCCTGTCATATTGGTTTTGACGGAGCATCACCGGGAGCACATCTGCTGGCAGTAAACACCGCACGCGACCAACTGTGAGGTCCAATGTTCCATCTTGGGATTTATTGTTAGTGCTAGAGGCTCTCTGTGGTCCTCCTTTTGAGCCAATTGAGTCTATAGATATGAAACTCTTTTCATGTACGACGGCGCTTCTCTAAGCTTTGTCCATGCATGCAATTTGTTGTTAATGGTTTAAAGGTTACTCTACGCTTGAATGCGGCCTATGTACCTAAAGTTGTCTCCACTGATTATAGCTCTATGGTCTTCGACCTTTATGGCTTCTGCCTAGGGCTGGGCCGATAAACGATATCATATCGAATCGCGATTTATTTGATTTTAAAAACGATGAAAAGCTCTAGACATTTTTTGCTCGATATGGATTAATCTAAGAGCCAATCACACGGCAGAAAAACATGACAACAACCAATCAGCATGCAGCTTGCGCGTGCCGTGCAGGTCAAAGTTAATTTCCTGCCGCACTTTGCGAAGCAAACTTGACACCAGGACGACAAAAAAAAAAAAAAGTGGAAGCAGCGACGAAAGTGAATCTAACCTCGAGTTATTATCCAAAGATGTTGAAATTGTCGACAAAAAAGGTAGCACGAACTCCGTTATACAGTATGAACGCATCACCCACACGACCACACAGAGCATGAAAATGCGGGCCGATGCTACTCCGTCAACTAGCAGGGCTAGCAGTGGGGCTGCACCAAAGCAGATATCGCTTGTGTCGTCTTTCGTGGCCATTACACCTTATGAAAGGTGTTTCAAAAGGAGTAAGAATATAACCAGGGCCGTTTCTAACTTTCTAGCGAAAGATATGATGCCCCTAAGCACACGAGGCTGAAGTTAGTTCCTTATTCGCAGCTTCCGGTTTGTTTGGCTCCTTATTGCGCAGCGTCTCACTCTGCACCTGAAGTTAGCTCCTTATTCGCCTCGTTACTAACGGGAGTGTTCACGTTGGCGAATGCTGCGCAGTTTATCAATAAAACGTTATTTTGGTGGCTTAAACCATTCTGGCCAAACAAATATGAACTATACAACACATAGCAGGTACCAACTATATAGTAAAAGTGAAATTGTCCTGGCCCAGATTGATAGCTGCATAATTCATTCCATTTTTGTTGTCATTGCATGCTTAAGCCATTATGTCAGTTTATTGGGGCCGTGTGAAATAGCCTTCATTTAACTCTGAATTGTGGGATAAAGACAGCCCTAGTGTGTGTGGTCTAAATGTTGTTTCTCATTATTGTTTAAAAATCTCAAAACATTGTAAAACATCATCACAAGATACTTTTTATCATCACAAACAAGTATTTAAAAAAAAAATAAAAATCTTTGCCTTGTAAAGATTCTGAGCATGTGCCTATAGTATCTTAATTTTTAAGGCCAAATCGGTCATCTGTTTTTGTTAATAAACTATACTTTAAAATGTAATTTAATGAACCCTGTGGCTTCAGTTTAATTTAAGTTGTTCAACATTGATGTTCAATAAATAATTGTAGATAGTGTCACGAGTCACGGTCTGCCGGCGGGCTTTTTTCCCACGCTGTCACTCCCCCACGCGCTCATGTTTTTGTTTAGTCGTCACGTGCGCTCTCACGCCCCCGTTTCCGCCCCGTCTGCTCACCTGTTTCCCATTCCCTGACTGATTACTCCAGCGATTTAAGCATGCGCGGCGCGCTGCTCAGATCGCTGGATTATTGTGTGTGTTTACCTCGATTCTCTCGCGTTTCTTTTCTCTAGCTTTCACGTTACGACCTCGCTTTGTTTTTTCTCGTTTTTGATCTTCTGCTTGCCGATTTGGATTGTTCGCCTGCCCTTTTGATCTCCCGGTTTTGACCTCACGCTTTCCCTTTTTGATTACGGCTCTAGTCTAGTGTTTTTGCTTTGGACGCTTCGCTGACGGACTCACGGCTTTCGACCCTTGCTCACGCCCCCCGACCACGCCCCCACATCTCTATACAGTCAGTAACCGCACTTGGATTCATACCGTTCTGCCTGCGTTCGTGACAGAATAATCCAGCCAGTTATGGATCCAGTGGTTTCTGACCATTTGAGAGCGGCATTGGAGAGTCAAGGTGCCCTGCTTGGAAATCACCAACAGGAACTGCTTAGTACAAAGCAGTCTCTCGCCGACGTCACGTCTCAGCTCCAGAGACTCCAACTCTCTCTACCGCAAGGAGCAAGCTCCCACGCGCAACAGGAGCCACGCCTCCCCGCCCCCCCCACCTACGAGGGAGATCCAGGCACATGTCGCTCCTTCCTATCTCAGTGTTCCCTGATCTTCGAGCTCCAAGCCTCCGCCTTTTCCACTGAACGATCCAAGGTGGCCTACGTCATCACGCTCCTGTCTGGACGCGCCCGGGAATGGAGCACCGCGCTTTGGGATGCCCACGACCCCTGCTGTTCCAGTTATGAGGACTTCTCCAGGGAGATGAAGAGGGTGTTCGACCGCTCATGCCATGGCAGAGAGGCGGGCCGAAGGCTGCTGAATCTCTGCCAGGGCTCGCGCTCTGCCTATGACTATGCCATTGAGTTCCAGACCCTGGCCCTTCCCAGCGGTTGGAACAACCGAGCACTATGCGACGTCTTTTTGGAGGGCCTGACAGAGAAGCTCCAAGATGAGCTAATCTCACGAGAGCTCCCCTCGTCTCTCCAAGAGCTTGTGGACCTGGCCGGTCGAGTAGATGCCCGTCTCCGTCTTCGTAGGTCAGCCCGGTTTTCTCCACCCAGAGCTCTACCGCGACTCCCACCTCCACTAGTTGAACCCCAGGAGGAACCCATGCAACTGGGCAGAACCCGCATCACCCCAGAGGAGCGTCACCGCCGCCGAGTGGAGGGGGCCTGCTTCTACTGTGGGAAACCAGGTCACCTGCTCAAGAACTGTCCAGCAAAAGGGAGCGCCCTCTAGTTCAGCTGGGAGCACTAGAGGGCGAGACTCCAAGAAGGCTCCCAGACCAACGTCATCTGCTTCCCATCCTCCTCATCCATGAGCAACAGACCCACCTAGTGCAGGCACTGGTCGATTCGGGTTCAGATCGCAACCTGCTGAATGCGGCTTCAGCCCAAATCCTGGGTATTCCTGCGTTGCCCTTGGAGAACCACCTCAAGGTCCAGGCCCTCGACGGGAGTCCGCTCCCACCTATCACCCACAGAACCCCTCTCATTGGTCTAAAAGTCTCCGGCAATCATTCAGAACAGACGTCGCTGTTCATCATGGAGGGGTCACATGCCACGGTCGTCCTAGGCCTCCCCTGGTTAATCCAACACAACCCGCCCATCGATTGGGTCAGGAACTCGATCGTAGCCTGGAGCCCGTCATGTTCTACGTCATGCTTACGCGCCGCCACTACGCCCTGCCTCGACCCTACCCCCACAAAGGAGCCATCGGACCTCACCTGTGTTCCCCCAGAATACCATGACCTCAGGACTGTGTTTAGCAAATCACGTGCAGTATCTCTTCCCCCCCACCGACCATACGACTGCGCCATTGACCTCCTTCCAGGCACCACCCCCCCCAAGGGTCGTCTTTATTCTCTGTCACCCAAGGAACGCCAAGCTATGGACCAGTACATCACGGAATCTCTTGCCGCAGGAATCATCCGCCCCTCTTCTTCTCCGGCAGGGGCTGGATTCTTCTTCGTAGGCAAAAAAGATGGTTCCCTTCGCCCGTGCATTGATTATAGGGGCCTTAACGACATCACCATAAAGAACCGATACCCCCTTCCCCTAATGTCTACTGCCTTCGAACTCCTCCAGGGGGCCAGCACCTTCACCAAGCTCGATCTGCGCAACGCCTATCACCTTGTCCGCATCCGGGAAGGGGATGAATGGAAAACGGCCTTCAACACGCCAACTGGACATTATGAATATCTGGTGGTCCCCTTTGGACTTACTAATGCCCCCGGAGTGTTTCAGGCCTTAATTAACGACGTTCTCAGAGACTTCCTCAATTCTTCCGTATTCGTCTATCTAGACGATATCCTGATCTTCTCTCACAACCCAGAAGAACACCAACATCACGTCAGGCAGGTGCTGCAGAGGCTGCTGGAGAACAACTTGTTCATCAAGGCGGAGAAGTGCGAGTTCCACACCACATCTACCACGTTCCTCGGATTCACCATCAGCCCCAAGGGCATCGAGATGGAACCTGCTAAGCTCCAAGCGGTCACTAGGTGGCCCACCCCCACCTCTCGGCATGAACTCCAGAGATTCCTAGGCTTTGCTAATTTTTATCGTCGGTTTATCCGAGGCTACAGCTCCATCGCCGCCCCTCTAACAGCCCTGACCTCTACCAAGACCCATTTCTGCTGGAACCAGGAATCTGAGAAAGCCTTCAGCGAGCTGAAGAAACGGTTCACCTCCGCCCCTATCCTCACCATCCCAGATCCGTCACAGCAGTTCATCGTGGAGGTCGACGCCTCCAGCACCGGAGTAGGAGGCATCCTCTCACAAAGATCCAACCGGGATAATAAGCTGCACCCCTGTTCTTTCTTCTCCCACCGCCTAACTCCTGCTGAAAGCAATTACGGCATCGGAGACCGTGAACTCTTAGCCATCAAGTTAGCACTGGAGGAATGGAGACACTGGCTAGAGGGAACGGAGGTCCCATTCCTAGTTTGGACCGATCACAAGAACCTCGAGTACCTACGAAGCGCCAAGAGGCTCAATTCTCGTCAGGCCCGGTGGTCCCTGTTCTTCGCGAGGTTCAACTTCACCCTCTCCTACCGACCAGGCTCTAAGAACACCAAGCCGGACGCCCTCTCAAGACTATTTACAACCACCCAAGACCCTGCCTCATGTGAGACGATTCTGCCACCCCCCTGCCTGCTCGCCGTGGCCGAGCTCGACATCGAAACTAGTGTCAAGCAAGCCCTATCCCATGGACCAAGCCCAAGCAATGTGCCTCCGAACCGCCTCTTCGTTCCCCTCGATCTGCGTTCCCAAGTCCTGGAGTGGGCCCACAGTTCTAAACTCTCTTGCCACCCAGGCTCCGCCAGAACTCTGGCACTAGCCCAGCAGCGGTTTTGGTGGCCCACCCTCAAGGAGGACGCCTCTCACTTTGTTGCAGCGTGCAATGTCTGCATAAGATCTAAGCATGTCAACACGGCCCCGGCTGGCCTCCTCAGACCCCTGCCCATCCCTCATCGCCCCTGGTCCAACATCGCCCTGGACTTTGTCACCGGACTACCCCCCTCCACCGGCCACACCTGCATCATGACCGTGGTTGATCGGTTCTCTAAAGCGGCTCACTTCATCCCCCTACCAAAACTCCCGTCCGCCAAGGAGACTGCAGAACTTATGATTAATCATGTATTTAAGCTCCACGGCCTGCCTAAGGACATCGTGTCTGATCGGGGCCCACAGTTCACCTCTCAGTTCTGGAAGGCATTTTGTAAGCTCATCGGAGCCACCCCAAGCCTGTCATCAGGTTTCCATCCTCAATCCAATGGGCAGACGGAGAGGAAGAACCAGGCTCTCGAGGTCGCCCTGAGATGCATGACCTACCGGGATGTCACCTCGTGGAGCAGATTCCTGCCCTGGGTCGAATACGCCCACAACTCTCTAGTCTCTTCGTCTACTGGGCTGTCCCCCTTCCAGTGCTGCCTGGGTTACCAACCACCCTTGTTCCCCTCTCAGGAAGAGGAGGTCAGCGTCCCCTCTGCCCAAGCCTTCATTCGCCGCTGCAGGAGGACCTGGACTCAGGCCAGAAGGACGCTGCTACGACAACGCAGAACTTATAAGGAGCAAGCAGACCGCAGACGCTCTCAGGCCCCCAAGTACAGGATAGGGCAGAGAGTCATGCTCTCCACCAGAGACCTCCCTCTTAAGACCCTGTCCCGCAAACTCTCACCCCGTTACATCGGCCCTTTCACCATAACCAAGATTGTCAATCCCTGCGCGGTCAAACTTTTGCTTCCCTCTACGATGCGAAGAATAAATCCCACATTCCACGTGTCCCAGCTACGTCGCCTCATCTCATGCCCATTAAGTCCCCCCACCCACCCTCTGCCTCCTCCCCGTATCATTGACGGCGGTGAAGCCTACACTGTCCGCCGCCTCCTGAAAGCTCGCCGCCGAGGTAGAGGCATTCAGTACCTGGTGGACTGGGAGGGCTATGGCCCTGAGGAGAGAATCTGGATCCCCGCCAAGTTCATCCTAGACCCCAAGCTAATCTCAGACTTTCACAAACGTTTCCCTGAAGCTCCCCGTCCTAACGCCCAGAGGCGTTCGTAAGGAGGGGGGTACTGTCACGAGTCACGGTCTGCCGGCCGGCTTTTTTCCCACGCTGTCACTCCCCCACGCGCTCATGTTTTTGTTTAGCCGTCACGTGCGCTCTCACGCCCCCGTTTCCGCCCCGTCTGCTCACCTGTTTCCCATTCCCTGACTGATTACTCCAGCGATTTAAGCATGCGCGGCGCGCTGCTCAGATCGCTGGATTATTGTGTGTGTTTACCTCGATTCTCTCGCGTTTCTTTTCTCTAGCTTTCACGTTACGACCTCGCTTTGTTTTTTCTCGTTTTTGATCTTCTGCTTGCCGATTTGGATTGTTCGCCTGCCCTTTTGATCTCCCGGTTTTGACCTCACGCTTTCCCTTTTTGATTACGGCTCTAGTCTAGTGTTTTTGCTTTGGACGCTTCGCTGACGGACTCACGGCTTTCGACCCTTGCTCACGCCCCCCGACCACGCCCCCACATCTCTATACAGTCAGTAACCGCACTTGGATTCATACCGTTCTGCCTGCGTTCGTGACAGATAGTGTGTGTTGCCTTCAATTAATCAATCAAGTAATGCACCCTTCATTCAAAAATCTCTCACTTGTGAGCATATTTACTGTACAAAACTTGTCAGTGAACTATGAGGGCAAAAAAATATATAGTTTATTAATCGAAATCGAGTTAAAATGTTCAATTAATCGAGATTTTGATTTTAGGCCAAATCACCCAGCCCTACTTCTGCCCCCCTCATTTTGCTTCTGAGGAGCAGGGAAAACTGCATAATTTGTGCCCAGTATGTGCACTACAGGTCTACATGGACCGTACAATGAATATGCGCTCATGTGTTCAATTGTTTGTCCAGCCCAGTAAAGGGGAAGGCGTTGTCTAAACAACAGCTTTCTCACTGGATTGTGGAAGCTATTTCATTAGCTTATAGCAGCAAGGGTGTCCCATTGCCTTGGGTGCTGTTCAAAGGCATGTCCGTGGGTGATATTTCGTGGCAGCCAATTGGTCCTATCTGTACACTTTTGTCCAGTTCTACCCTCTTGATATAACTGTGTCCTTCCTGCGAGGTCCATTATGTAGTAGAGTAGCTATAAGGGTTCTTGTTGCTAACTTTGGTAGATGCTCAGCAGAGCGTGAATATATGTCCTATTCGTTATGTGTTGTACCGAGTGAATCGACTGAAAGGGAACGAATGGTTATGACTATAACCTCTGTTCCCTGCGGGAGAGAAATGAGGTACAGTGGAACCTCGAATTACGAGCATAATTCGTTCCGGAAGCGGGCTCGTATTCCAAAACACTCGTAAACCAAATAAAAATTTTCCCATAAGAAATAATGGAAACTCAAATAATTTGTTCTACAGCCCCAAAAAATAAATACATAAAAATAATTAATACAAAATATAAAGTAAAAATAAAACAAATTAACCTGCACTTTACCTTTAAAAAAAAGTAAAAATAAATCCAGACAGATAAGTGTTTCCGTTTATGTGCACAGTTTATGTGTGTGTGTGTGCGTGTGTGTGTGTATATATAATGTGCGTGCACACACCCACACATTAATGGAGAGACTGTTTTATCTGAGAAATTAGCAAGGAACATCACTAATCACACTCGTGTGAGCGCATACTAACAGAATCACTGCTGTAAAGTTAAAAAAAATAAATAAATGAACCTGAAAAGAATCGCGACAGAGCGGAGTTTCTGTGTAAGGCAGAGTGTGTGTCTGAGCCTTACACAGAAACTCCGCTCTGTCGCAATTCTTTTCAAAGGTAAAGTGAAACACGACAGGATGATAGAGAGGGAGTTAAAAAATGGATCTTTACCCTCTGAGACTTGCTTTTGCTTTATACGCTCGTACACACACGTGTTATAATAAACAATACACACGCGCTGTAAACACATGCTTACAAACACAAAATAAAATATGTTTTACACACACACACATGTGGTCACAGTGTTATAGTAAACAGTACACGCGTGCACGGATGTTGATTTTACCAGTGAGAGACGCGCACTAAATCTCAGCAGGGGAGACGATTACCCACAATTCCGCAGCGCAAGGGAGAGAAAAACCATTGGCTCATTTGTGATCACATGACATTCAACGTCAAAACAAGAAGAGCATGCGTGATACATGATACTCGGTGCTCGTAAATCAAGACAATGTTCGTTTTTCAAGTCAAAATTTATTAAAAAGCTTTGCTCGTCTTGCGGAACACTCACAAACCGTGTTACTCGTAATCCGAGGTTCCACTGTACAACACATTGCTGCCCCGCCTCACAGCTTAGCTCGGCGAAGGACTGCTACATTGTCAATTAGCTGCTATTGGTTGGGTCTTACAGTGATGCATTCTAATTGGCCAGCTGATTTTAAATGGCCAAAAGTATTGAGACAAAAGTGAAATTCAATGTTTTAATGACATTCTAAATTTTTTAAAAATAAAGATGTTAAGGTTTCAAGTTTCGTAGATGAATGAACGAGTTGCTTGGTCCATCCTCTGCACTCCAATAAACTTTCTGATGCCAATAACAAACCTGCAAATTTTGACAGTTTTAAAGACAGTCCTATATGTTTGGCCAAATAAGTGGTGTTTTGTACACCATTTTACCATGTCATGGTGACCCTGGAGAACAAAGAGTGGAAGTTGTATGAATGTCTGTCCGAAGACGAAACAGGAAGCGTTAGCTCAGAGGAGGGGGGAGAGAGAGAGAATTATAAAGAGATTAGCAAGTTAGCATGTTAATAACACATTTAAGAGGAGACACAAAAGTAGTAACAAGGAAAGTTTAATATGTTAATATCAGATCCAAGACGATGAGAGGAAACATTTTCTATTTACAAAAACTTATTCAATAATAATTCAATGACATTGTTATAAAACAATCAATGTTTAGTATAAGGTCCTTTACTCTTCAAAACCTACTGGATGTGACTAGATGCATAGTCAAAACGATATCAGAAGTACTCTGGTGTTATTTGCTTAATCCGTGCTGGTTTTATTGCCTCAAAATCATGATCTTGTACAGAAGACAGGTTTTATTGATGAGACAGGGCATAGCTCCAGAAGCCGAATACAATTGTCACATGGCAGGTTTTAATAATTCTTCAGTTAATTAGCACAACCCTTTAACCAGATAGGCGAGAACTCAAAGGCTTGTACAAAGGGCACTATTGCTTCCTGTGTTTCTGGAACCAGATCTTTTTCTGTTGATTGATTGTCCAATCTTTATGATCCCTAGCTTTTCTTTATTTTTCCATCAGCAGCAGCAACAGTATATAAAAATTCTGACCTACATTTATAATGTAAAAAAATACACTTATTATCTAAACACTTTGACAAATGATAAATCTAAAATGGTGAATTTTTGCTATTATAAATCCTTTTTTCATTCATTCATTTTCTATACCGCTTAATCCTGTGTTCAGGGTCGCGGGGGACCTGGAGCCTATCCCAGGAGACTTCGGGCACTAGGCGGGGTACACCCTGGACAGGGTGCCAATCCATCGCAGGGCACACACACATACACACACTCACACACCCAATCACACACTACGGGCAATTTAGGAACGCCAATTAGCCTAACCTGCATATCTTTGGACTGTGGGAGGAAACCGGAGTACCCGGAGGAAACCCACCAAGCACGGGGAGAACATGCAAACTCCATGCACACAGAGACGGGAATCGAGCCTGGCCGGGGAATCGAACCCAGACCCTGGAGGTGCAAGGCGACAGTGCTAACCACTACACCACCGCGCCGCCCGGGCTATTATAAATCATAATTTTTAAAGTTTCATTTTTTATATTTTATCTTAAGATTTTAATTTTAAAGATTTTAAAGTCTTTCACAATTACAAAATTGAAACAATCATAATTTAAAGTAATCAGCATCTTGAGATAACTCAAAAATTACAGATTTCAAATAAGCACTGTATTTTGAGATTAGTCTGTACCTGTACTGCATCTTTCCTGTTTCTATCTGGTAAAATTGACCATCAAAAAAATTTTTGGTGCATTGATAGCCCATATTTTTAACCCATCTTTGAGCATTCCTAGAAGTAAAAATTCCAAATAAATCTTCAATTTACAAAGAGGACAGATTGTTGGTCAACCCAAGGGTGGATTGTTCCAGAAACAAATACCTGGGTATCTTGAAATTATTAACAGAATTATACGTTACCAAAAAGTGGCCAAAAAAACATGGATTTTTAGACAGGTCAAAATCAATGAAAATTGCTGTATTGGAGTTGGATTCAGAGCTGTTCAACATATTATAAAAACTTGGGCAAATCACTACCAGTAGGTGGTTGTTTATGAGCCAGGTGTTTAAGGTTGTCGACCCCCGGTCTATACCATTTTATCAACACATACACACTCATTCACACAATACTGGCAATTTGGGAATGCCAATTTGCCTCATCTACATGTCTTTGGACAGTGGGAGGAAACCGGAATACCTGGAGGAAAAAACACCAACCAGGCAGGGATCGAACCCAGACCCTGGAGGTTCGAGGCCACAGTGCTAACCCTTACAAAAACGAATACTATGATGACAGACAATGTGTGTACCACACAGTTTGAAACTGGGTTCTGAGTGTCTACGATTATTCATTACTCCACCTCATGATACCACATATATTATCGACGAGGATGAATGCTTCGGTGATGTCGACGTTACGGGGGTGTGCGGGTTTTTTTGCCACGGCTTAAGAAAATAAAAAAATAAAATACCTGTACACCTGCTCGGGCTTGTGAAGGAAGGAGGAAGAGATGGCAACTATCGGAACGGTGACTCCATTTGATGCAAAACAGCAGTCATGGGATGAGTATTGTGAAATTCTTGAACAGTTTTTTTTACAGCTAATGACATTGGTGACGCAGACAGGCAGAGAGCCATATTAATCAACGTTGTAGGAGCACAAACCTATAGTTTAATGAGAAATCTCCTCAGCCCAGAAAAGCCCAAAGATAAAACCTACCAGCAACTAGTACAGTTACTGAAAGACCATTTTGATCCAAAGCCAAGTGAAATTGTGCAGAGATTTAAATTTGAAGGCCAGGAAGGCCAACAAGTCTGTAGCTGAGTTTGTAGCAGAGCTGAGGCGGCTTGCACAAGACGTTGTTGAGAGACCGCATCGTGTGTGGAATTAATGATGAACGAATCCAGAGGCGCTTGTTAGCAGAAGATAATCTGACGTATGAAAAGGCACTTTCCATCGCAGTTTCAGTGGAAGTGGCTAGCAAAAATGCCCAAGACCTACAAAACCCCAGCACCAGTGCAACGTGTTTCAATGTCCATAAAACATTTGCTGCAAACAGGGGAGAAGGAGAAGTAACTCCATCTTGTTATCAATGTAAAGGATCATGTTCAAGCATGGATCAAGCATGTTGCAGCTGACTGTAAATTCAAGCATGAGAAATGTCATGTATGTGGGAAAATAGGCCACATACAGTAGCTAGAGCCTGTCGCAATAAGGGCAAGATGACCTCATAAGGTTCAGGAAAACACAGGTGAGATCTCTAGTGCCAGCTCAGGAGAAGAGACCGTAACATTAGGGTGTCCGACATACAGATTAGGGAAAATGAGTGAAGTACACCTCAGGAGTGTAGACCCCTATACTGTGGGAATGAAAGTAGATGGGAAGAAAGTAAATTTTGAAATAGGATGCTACCGCTAATGGTTGTAAAAAGTAATGGTCCCACTTTGCTAGGTAGAGGTTGGATGGAAGTCTTAAATTTAGACTGGGCAGACATCAAGAGCAGACATAAGCTAGGAGTAATGCAGCTTAAAGGTCTTGCTGTTACAACAAAGGAGACACTAGAAAGTGTACTTTGCAGACATGAGACAGTTTTTAAGGAAGAGTTAGGAACACTCAAAGGAGCAACAGCCATTATACTGTACATGTTAAAGAAAATGTGACTCCTCGATTAATTCGTCCAAAATCAGTCCCTTATGCTTTGAGGGCAAAGGTAGATGAAGAAAGTGATAGGCTGTTGAAGGAGGACATAATCACACCCGTCAAATACTCCAAATGGGCCGCTCCAATAGTCCCTATTCTTAAACTGGAAGGATCAGTCAGGCTATGTGGAGATCACAAGCTGACAGTTAACCAAGTGTCTTCCTTAGAGCAGTATCCAATAGCTCGTGTGGAGGACCTGTTTGCGGCGTTGTCAGGAGGAAAGATGTTTTCAAAGTTGGATATGAGCCATGCTTATCAGCAGTTACTCATGGATGACAACTCGAAAAAATACTTAACAATCAACACCCACAGAGGACTCTTCACTTACAGTACAATCGCTTACCATTTGGTGTGGCTTCAGCACCTCCCATATTTCAAAGGACTACGGAGGGTTTATTGCAAGACATACCCATGGTAGCTGTATACTTGGATGTGGAGCAGATGAGCAATCTCATTTAGCAAACCTTAATGAAGTGCTTAAAAGACTAGAGGAAGCGGGGTTGAGATTGAAAAGGTCAAAGTGCAACTTCATGAAAAAGGAAGTAGAGTATTTGGGACACAGAGTGAATGCTGAAGGTTTGCGTCCCGTGAAAAAAAAAGTAAAAGCTATTAATGAAGCTCCATGTCCTACAAATGTAACAGAGCTCAAATCATATTTAGGAATGCTAAATTACTACAACAAGTTCCTGCCCAATCTTGCGACATTGTTGGCCCCCCTGCATGAGCTGTTGCGACAAACTGTTCAGTGGAAATGGAAAAAACGCCTGGAGGAAGCGTTCCAAAAATCAAAGACTCTTTTGCAATCAGCTAAGGTGTTGGTTCACTATAGTGCTGATAAGGAACTCATTTTGTCCTGCGATGCCTCACACTATGGGGTAGGAGCGGTGTTATCGCACAAAATGGAGGACGACAGTGAGAGACCACTTTGGTTCGTTTCAAGGACCATGTCACCTGCAGAGAAGAGATACTCACAGCTGGATAAAGAAGGACTAGCTGTCATGTTTGGAATTGAGAGGTTCCATAAGTATCTATATGGACATTCATTCACTATTCAGACAGATCATAAGCCACTCATAAGATTGCTTAACCAAAAAAAAAGCCTATTCCCCAAATGGGTTCTCCCAGAGTGCAGAGATGGGCTGTGCATTTGAGTGCATACGAGTACAACATTGTATATAAGCCTGGTAAGCAGCATGCAAATGCAGATGGTTTAAGTAGATTACTGGTATCTGAGGAAGTAAAAGAACAAGACGAAGAGTTCGTCTTGATGGATGTGCTGGATGATTTGCCAGTGGACACAAAACAGATCAAGCATTGGACAGCATGTGATGTGTTGTCACAAGTGCAAGAAAATGTGCTAAAAGGATGGCCTCAGAAAACAGAACCTCCACTAAGTCCTTACCACCAGCGGAGGATGGAACTGAGTGTAAAAGATGGATGTGTTTTATGGGGTTCACATGTTGTGATTCCTACAAAGGGGATGAAGTATGTGTTAAACTTGCTACATCAGGCACATGCTGGGGAATGTCAAAAACATAGTAAAGCTCCCCCTACAGCTCCACTACATCCTTGGGAATGGCCGGAGACACCATGGTCTAGAATACATGTGGACTATGCTGGCCCTTTCTTAGGTGAAATGTTTCTTGTTCTGGTCGATGCACACTAAGTGGTTAGACATTTATCCTACGAAGTCAGCCAGTACTCATGTCACCATAGAAAAGTTGCGCCAGAGTTTCAGTGTATTTGGATTACCAAAGATGCTGGTATCGGATAATGGGACATGTTTCACTAGTTCAGAGTTTGAGGCGTTCATGTCACAAAATGGAATTCAACACTTAAGGACAGCTCGTTTCCAACCCTCTTCGCATGGACTGGCAGAATGTGCTGTTCAAACCTTTAAAGAAGATATGAAAAAAATTAAAGGTGACAGTACTCAAACAAAACTGTCAAGGTTCTTATTCAGTTATCGCATAACACCCCATGCTACTACTGGAAGAAGTCCTGCAGAAATTATGATGTCAAGGAAACTCAGATCTACCCTTGATTTGTTACTTACAGATGTTAAAAAAAAGTTCAAAAGAAACCGCTGAAACAGAAGGAAAGTCATGACAATTCCTTGTTAGTCAGGAGTTTTGTTCAAGGAGATCCAGTGTACGTGAGGAACTACTCCTTTGGTCCAAAGTGGATTCCAGCTGTGTTGGGTCCTTTGTCTTATTCTGTCATTCTTGGAAATGGACAGACCATGAAAAGGCATGTTGATCAAGTGAGAGCTAGAAGGATAAACATCGACACAGAGCCCGATGAAAACAAAGGACAACCAGATGTTTCCATGAGGATGCCTGAAATAAAGTCACTGGAGTTGGACAATGCTACTGTACAGGAGAGTAAGGATGTACAGTATGTGCCAGAGAACATGGACGTGACTGTGCAGGAGTGTTCAGGTTCAGAAACTGTTCAAGAGAGCACACAAAACACCAGAAAAATCTTGGTTAAGAAGATCAACTCAGGAGAGTCATCCCCCTGTTCATTTGAGAGACTATGTTAGATAGACCATGCACGTTACATTGAAAGAAAAGTGTGGTGATTTTGTTTGCAGTATTTGATATTTAAGAGGAATGCCATTTCTGTTATTGAGTCTCTAAATTTAAGTTTGTTTATAGAGGTTGATAAAGATCCACAGAGTTATTGTTGTGAAACTACTAATATTCCTAAAAACTATTTCCAAGTTTAAAGGTGAGGGAAGATGTAGTATAGTGGATAGACTGTAGTACCTTGGTTGATCCCTAGAGGGAGTTGGATATTTCTTATTTTGTAAGAGTTTATCAGTGTGTGTGACGAAGAAGTACAAAAGCGAATACTATGATGACAGACAATGTGTGCACCACTCTGGAATATGGAGCGATATCCCGGACAATATTCAAAAGGAATTGCAAATTGCATTTGCAATTGCGTTTCCCATATGTGGACGCACAAAGTGTGCCATAATTCAAATGCAATTGCAAACTTTGCATTACCATTTGCTTTTTCACCTTCGCGAACGCACACTGACTGCCAAATTTCAAATGAAAAAGCAAAGTCCATTTGCATTTGTATTTTCCCAGGTCTTACAAGTCATGAACCTGTCATATTTAAACAGCAAAATCAATTACCACGTTTGCTTTTTCACTTTCTCTGCGCCGCGCGACAAGCCGGCCAAAATTCAAATACAATCGATAATCCATTTGCAATTGCATTTTCAACATGTTACACAAACCTGTCAATCAGCATCAGGGGCGGGTCTATACTGTGGGGCGGGGTTGTATGGGGAGTGACGTCACTCGCAGTCGCCGACCAAGAGGGGGATATTTGAGCAATGGAGGTGAACCGAGATTATCTCATTTGTTTATCAAGAAATAAACACACAAAAATGACAAATCGCATATTTTCTTTCTCTGGAATGGACAGAGAAGTTTTTACAAATAAATATATTTTTAGATCTTCTCCTGTTACAGCCTGCTGGAGCTAAATCTTTCAGAAACGCTGCTTACCGGAGCTTTATACCAATGGAGTCATTAAGGGACCGTCTAAAAAGTGCATGACCGAGACCCAAGCGTTTATTTACAGAACAAAACACAAGATTACAGAGAAATACCTCACAGGACATCAAACATATTACACTGTTAGGCTACAGTATGGATTATTTGTTTCTTTATTTGTTTGTTTAATTGATTAATAATTATTTTAATGTACATTTTAAAATAAATGATTACACAGACAATTCTTGTGGCACTAAAACAGATAATTTGTTAAATGAGAGTTGGGGTGTTTTTTTATTATTAAAATAATAATAATAATAATAATAATAATAATAATAATAACTGTAAAGATATGTACGAAAATTAATGCACTTTGGTACAGTCTATTATGAGTTGCAAAAAATGACAATTAAATCAACAAAATTCAATAACTTTTTTGCTATAGAAATTTCAAATGTAAAACCAACTGTACTATAATGCACTCTATCCTTGCTAATTACTACAACCCTTCCATTTGCAATATTCAGTTTGAATTTTCCCGCCCCACAGTATAGACCCGCCCCTGACGCTGATTGACAGGTTTCTGTGTTAACGTGTTTGAATTTTGGCAGGTGTTCAATTGAAAAATGCTACCGATCGAGTTTTGCTAACTATCGGATCTGCGCATGCGCATTCACACAAGTTTGCACACTGTTTCCACGCTCATAAATCCATACTACCTTGGTGCTGAGACTTCGGTTGGCGGTGGGTTTAAACCGTTTTCCTTAATTTGCCCGAAACATTTGAGTTTCTGCATAAATTGTCGTGAAGACCCTAAAGGGACATGAGTGAAAATGAATGAGCCTTAAGGTTGAGGAAAATAAAATCTTGAAACTGATTCAGTGTCTCAAATTTAAACACCTACGTTTACATCTTTTTGTATACTTGAATATCTTGTGGTTATACAAGAATATCTATGTTGTCCATACATAAATGCTTACGCACGCGATGACATGCGTTTTTGTCAGAGAAAGTGAAAAAGCAAACGTGGTAATTGATTTTGCTGTTTAAATATGACAGGTTCATGACTTGTAAGACATGGGAAATACAAATGCAAATGGACTTTGCTTTTTCATTTGAAATTTGGCAGTCAGTGTGCGCTCCTGAAGGCGAAAAAGCAAATGGTAATGCAAAGTTTGCAATTGCATTTGAATTATGGCACACTTTGTGCGTCCACATATGGGAAACGCAATTCCTTTTGAATATTGTCCGGGATATTGCTCCATACTGGAAGCTTAGTAAAGATTGAAACTGGGTTCTGAGTGTCTACGATTATTCATTACTCCACCTCACGATACCACATTTGGACACACTGTCCACGCCTCCACATAGTAAACTGCACGGTTTATTATCTTCATATGTACTTTACTGTACAAAAAAAACAGTACAAAGTAATTGTACAAAAAAACTGTACAAAGTCTTACCTTTCTTTGAGGGATCCTGCATGAAGTACTGTTTGAGTTTAAAGAATCTCTCATAAGCACTGTAAGTGTGATTATGATCATTGCGCCGCTCGCTCCAGCGGACATGCGCCTCTCCTTTACACTTTATATAAAGACTCTCAATCTTAACTTCTTTACTCACTTCAAAAAAGACTCGCCCATTAATAACATCGCCGTTTGTGAACGTGTTACACTCATTAACAGGATCGTAAGTCAAAGACAGCTCTTTGATCGGTGACATGTTAGTAAAGAGGTGTCTTCATCGTCCGTGAGTTGTATTAAATTAAATCTGAACTACGGAGCAGACGAAAACTGCCTTAATTGTATGGAGAGCCAAAAGGGACAAATGCTTCAAACGCTTTCTAGAGAAACGCAAGAGCGAAATCACACCGAGGAAGCAATGTGTCGTCAATGTGATATTCATTCATCTTCTACACAGGGTATCTTGTACATCAGGGTTACTGAATTAAAAAAGAAGTTTTTGACGTCAATAACAAACATGGAAGACAAAGCAGGAAGAATTAGCACAGAGGAGAAATGGGGAGAAAGAATTATAAAAAAAAGAATGTGGGAGAGTTAGCATGTTAATATCAGATTTATTAGGAGACAAAAAGGTAGTAAGAAGGAAGGTTAAACATGCTAATATCAGATTCGAGAGGAAGAGAGTCAACACATTTTCTATTTAAAAAAAACTTATTATTATTATTACTATTATTTTAGTCAATGAAATTGTTATAAAACAATCTATAGTATGTAGTTCTTTACTCTTCAAAACCTACTGGATGTGACTAGACCAGTCTAAAATATGTCAGAAATACTGTGATGTTACAATATTTGCTTAATCCATGACGGTTTTATTGCCTCAAAATCATGATCTTGTACAGAAGACGGGTTTTTTGACTGCTACCGTCTCCTCCTCCATTGAACAACAGTTTTCTATTTGGTTTAGGTCTGAAGATGAGCAAGGGCATGGCTCCAGAAGCCGAATACTATTGTCACATAGCAGGTTTTACTAGTTCTTCAGCTAATAAACACTTCAACTAGATGGGCGAGAACTCATACTGTAAGTAAAATCACCTGTTTTTGCCCAGGGACCACTAAACTGTCCTGCCAAAAAAAAAGCCGGAACCTAAGATTTAATTGAATCACTTTTAATTGTGATTACAGCACACAATATGGTGGCCAGTGAATCCTCATGCTCCCAGAAGCACTATTTCACAATTTAACTCCTGGAATATGATTGTCATAAAGGAAGAAAAACTTCACTGATGTCATAACCTGGACATTTGAGTCATCAGTTGTCTTCATTTTATTGCCACATAACGTTGCTGAGCCTAGACCTGACCAGGCAACACCAGATTATAGCACTGCCACCAAAGTCTTGTACAGAGGGTACTATGCATGATGGGTGTATTGCTTCATGTGCTTCAGGAACAGGGACAGTCTGACCTCATCAGACCACGTCTTTTTTCGTTCATCTACTTTCCAATCTTTATGATGCCTATCAAATTAAAGGCTTTTATTATGATTAGCCTCACTAACAAATGGTTTTTCATATGGCCACACAACTGTTTAGTTCCAATCATGTGTGTTCTCATCACAATGTGTGCATATGAAATACTCTTACTTTCTCTATTAACCATAATTACTGTATATATGATTATATGGTTATGTTCATGGTTACATAGTTATATGTTTTTCTTACTTTTTATTATTTTTTTTAACCATGTGACTTTATCACATGTAATTTATAAATTACTTCCATGGGGAACACCATTAATTGTCATAAGCATAGATGTAGATTCAGAACACCACTCTGTCCCATAACACAGTTGAAATTCACATACATTTCCATAAGTGAATAAACATCCAAACCAGCACAACATGAAAGGAAAAAAATATATAAGTTGAATTATTAACTTTTTAAAGTGTGTTGTAGTGTTGGGAATTCCAGCTCTTTTCTGACCAATCTGACCATTTTGATTCATACACATACACATTCCATACAAACTTAAATAATTCTTTTGATTGTGTAAAGCTGCTTTGAGACAATGACAATTGTTAAAAGCGCTATACAAATAAAATTGAATTGAATTTTCAGAGAGAGAGAAAGAGAATTTGTCTTAGCTCTGCAATAAGAGCTGTCTATTTCGGTTCCCAAACAGCTCTTCTTTTAGTATAACGTTTGGATTTTATAATGTTGACCTACTGTATGATTGGTGTGTGCATCTCTTAAATTATTCAATGAAATTATTATACTGTATACTAAACCTTAGACTTTCCAGAATACTATTATTATTTACTCTATCTTTGGTGTAAAACCATTCATGTACAACCATCCAATGCTATTACAAATGTGTAATGAATGGTATTTATACTGAACTATGGAAATCATTTAGAGTTTTGCTACAAATTCTAAACAAAGTGCATCTGGCTCTGTATATTGAATGCCTCTGGCTAGCCGGCATGGTGAAAAAAAAATTGTCCATCATTCTGTGGTTTATTTAAAAAAAATTAAATAAAAATTGGCTTTCAGATGGAAGGCAGCTCTCATCTTTCATGTAAAAGAGCTCATACAGTAGGTTCGCGACCCACACATACAGTATTGATTAATTCACAGTCAACACACGCATAAAAGTATTACGCAAGAAAACAATCCACTTTAAATGTTGCCAGCAGCCTTTTAACATCACAGTGATTGCTACTAGATTCTAACAACAAGGCTAACAAAAAAATAAAAAGGCGGCAAAACATCTTTCTTTTTTTTTTTGGAACTGCAACAAAGGTAATGTTAGATGAACAATAGTAGAAGCAGGCCCACACCCACAACAGGCTATCTAACAGGTTGGCCTTGCTAGCCAAGTAGCGTTCATAACAATGATACAACTATGGTAGATTGGTAGACTTCACATTGGTAGAGAGCGGACCAGCAACAGCGATAAAATTAGTGTATGTCTTATGGGTCATGTGATAATGTACTGTTTATTCATTCGTTCAGTTGAATATATGAGATTATCTATGGCTATGGCTGACAAGCTACCACTACACAGTTATTCTACCACAACAGAGAATAAGTGGGGAGGAGAGAAGGCACCAGGAGAGAGTGTAAACATCCCACAGAGAAAGAATGAGGGAGAGAAGGACACATCTAGAAAGGGAAATGTACACATCCAGTAGCGTGCAAAACTTCAAACTTGCCCTTTCTTACGATCATCAGTCACATTGCTGGGGAGATGCACAGCCACATAAAAGACAGTTCTTTAGTAATAGATGAGTTCATCTCCTTTAGTAATAAAGCCACATTGAAAGTTTATGTGAACTGTGAATCCAGCAAAAGCATCAATCACCATTTCATATTTCTGGACCTGATGGAACGCTCTAATGAAAGGGCTTTTCCCCCACTGAGAGGGACCTCCAGAACCACCTAAAAGCTCACAATTTTGAATAATACCTCACAAATCACTAGCTGCATGTGACCGTGCTAGTGGTATGCTAGGTCCACAGTCTGGTGTGGCAAAGAGAGTCCCTAAACATGGGCATAAAACCTGGTGCAGTTTAAGTCATAGACCTGAGGGTGGCTGAGGGTGACTATGTCTCAGCAGTGTAAGGTGAAATATATACCATCTACAGCAGATCACCTTAAAACCAGAAGCAGCTTGCAGAAAATAGGGCGCATTCTGGATGCACAGTGGGTGGCAAGCTTGTGGCAAACCCTGGGTTTCAGCCACAAAAGTGAGGTTTAGCGCATCGTTCCATAACATTGTCAAATGTCAAATCCATCATGTACTTTATGATGTTTTATAATAATTGGCCCTTCCATCTGAGTGCCTACAAATATGCAACATACCCATCACATATAGAGACAAGCTTATCGGGTGAAGCATACAATCCTTTGAACAAACAAAACAAATGAAAACGCTATGGTAAGGGAAGGTGGGGTTAATTGACAATGTCAAAATTGTGAGCAGCGATAAGCAACAGTTTTTGTTAAGGCTGATTAGCAACATACAGAATCACACATTCACCATGCCAGTTAATGCCAGGCCTTGACTGACCATAGGGCATACCGGGCAATGCCCGCCAGGCCGACGCACATTTTTTGGGCTGGGGCTGTCAGTCATAATTTAATATTTTTAAAAAAGTTTATTAGGCCAATTTATTTATTACCGCAACGGTGGAGTATCTGAGACACGAATCGCGGCCCATTGGTTGCCTGTCCTAAAGGACATTGAGCTAGTCCAATGAAATCTCAGGCCACGCCCTGCCTCCCTCCTGGCCAGCCCTCATCTCCCCTTGACAAAATCTATTTGACTACTTAGAGTTCGACCGGAGTTGTTTGAAACAAAACAGTGACCGCATATATCCTTTGATGTGTCATGCCTCAGCATATTGTTTAAATAATAATGGTGTGCCGCTATGACCAAAAATGCCAGGGCCGTTTTTTGGTCCCAGTCCAGCCCTGGTTAATGCTGGTCTTTTTTACACAGCCAAACGCTCACAGATAAAATACATACTGCTGCTTGCAAGTCCCATTGATCCGGACAGTAAAATTACTGTGGTAGCTCTGTGGTTAAGACTTTTGAACACAGATCAGAAAGTCACTGTTATGACCTGGAATAAGGCCTATATCCCTCAGCTGCTCAGATGTGCAATGAGATAAAATGTCGCTCTGGGCGTGTGCCAAATTCCATAAATGTAATGTAATCACACTGCATGTAAGATAATATCAACCTTAATAACAATGGTATATTACTTTAATTAATTACTCATGCCACATATAGTACCCTTGGTATTACTCAAGTGTGGAGTGAAGAATGCAGGTTGCATTTTATAACTTTCAATAAGGTAGACAGGCATCTGAGACTGTTCCTCTTCACAGAATCTCTCTAGATTATCCAGGTTCCAAGGCTTTTCTTGTGCACCCTCCTCTTCAACTCATCCACAGGTTTTGAAAAAATGTTATTGGGTTCCAGTCAGAGGACCATGATGGCCACAACCGAAGATTGATTATGTGGTGAGCTAACTATTTCTGTGTTCATTTGGATGGTTCATTGTCTTGCTGGAAGATCCAGCGATGACCAAGTTTTTGTTTCCTGGCAAAGAAAGCCAGATATTGATGCCATATACCTTTACAAGGTTTCCAGGGCCTTAAGAGGGGAAACAGCCCACAGCATCACAGAATCTCTACTGTATATAATTTGGATAAGGTACTTTTCATGATAGTCATACTTAATACAGTACCAAACAGACCATGGGTGTTTAAGTTCACTTGGCACCATGTGCAGGGTGTATCCCGCCTTGTGCCCCAAGTCTCCTGGGATAGACTCCAGGCCCTCCGCGATCCTGTATACAGACTAAAACTGTATAGACAATGAGTGACTGAGTAAGTAAGTGAGAGTGAGACCATAAAACAGTTCCATTTAAAGTTGTAAAGGCTTTGCTTTGGCATCATAAATAATTCAAATGATCTTCTGGCATTTAAGTGGCATCTCATTATGGTTTTGGAAATTTGGTAACTCCAAGAATTACTACTTCTTGTAATTCACCAACAATTAACTTTTGGGAGATTTTGCCACTTCACTGTAAAAAATTGTCTTGGAAACTTATTTTAAACGGGAATGTGCTAGCGGTATGCTAGGTCCGCAGTCTGGTGCAGCAAAGAGAGTCCCTAAACTATACCCAAACATGGGTATAAAATCAGGTGCAGTCTAAACCATAGACTTGAGCTGGCTAAGGGTGACTATGTCTCAGCAGTGTAAGGTGAAATATATACCATCTACAGCAGATCACCTTAAAACCAGAAGCAGCTTGCAGAAAATGGGGCGCATTCTGGATGCACAGTGGGTGGCAAGCTTGTGGCAAACTCTGGGTTTTCTGAGCTGCTTGACATCAGCTACAAAAGTGTGGTTCAGCGCATCGTTCCACAACATTGTCAAATGTCAAATCCATCATGTACTGTATGATGTTTTATATTAATTGGCCCTTCCATCTGAGTGCCTACAAAAATGCAACATACCCATCACATATACTGTACAGACCACCTCATCGGGTGAAGCATACAATCCTTTGAACAAACAAAACATAAAAAAGCTATGGTAAGGGAAGGTGGGGTGAATTGACAAATGTCAAAATTGTGAGCAGTGATGAACAACAGTTTTTGTCAAGGCTGATTAGCAACATCCAGAATCACACGTTCACCATGCCAGTTGATGCTGGTCTTTTTATACAGCCAATGATGTACGCTCACAGATAAAATACATACTGCTGCTTGCGAGTCCCATTGATCCGGACAGTAAAATTACTGTGGTAGCTCTGTGGTTAAGACTTTTGAACACAGATCAGAAAGTCACTGTTATGAACTGGAATAAGGCCTATATCCCTCAGCTGCTCAGATGTACAATGAGATAAAATGTCGCTCTGGGCGTGTGCCAAATTCCATAAATGTAATGTAATCACACTGCATGTAAGATAATATCAACCTTAATAACAACAGCTACTTCATCAAATAGATTTTTCCTGCTTCTTTTTTTTTAACTAATCTTTAAAAGGTGTGCCAATAATTGTGGAGGGCACTGTACTGTTTGTTGGGTTTAACAGGGCTAATCCATGTTTATTTCTCCTCAACAATCACAATACAATTCCATTACATTTATACCAAAGAAGGATTTTGTTTTTAGCAGCAAACAAAGTTGTAGTTTTGCTCATAGTCTCAATCTAAAACATCTCTGGTTATCCTATTTATTAAATGATTTATTAAATGATCCATTGCTTTAATTAACAAAAATCCAAAATGACAACAATTTTATCTTTGTATCATCTATGTTCATTCATATATGATCTTAATAAACATCAATTAGTATAGATGGATGATATGATTAATTATATGTCATTTATTATACATATTTTTTATATGTAAAATGAGGGACTGGTATCAGCTAAAGATTGTCCATAGGTTACGCTATTATCTCCATTTGTCAAATTTATCTATATTTATTTTGGCACACATACACACATGGTATACAGTATACACATCTATAAATATACATGATTTTGTTTTATAAAATAAAATAAAATTAGATCACATAAAAATAGAGCTCTCTGAATGATAAACCATATGCAGTATTACAAATGTATAAACACAGTGATTAAACATTTGGATTAACAGGTGGAACGGTAAACAGTTGGATTACTGTAATGCCGTACTTTCCGGATGTTTCACTTATGTACATAAACAAGGTCCCAGTCACATAATTAAGACCACAGCAGGGACATTTTTTATTTTTTTTTACAAAGCCCTTCAGGTATGCAATAGCTTTCCAATTAGGCAATCAGGCATAGTTTAATTAAACATTTTTGCATAGTTTGTCCTTAAGGAACAAATCTGGAAAGTTCATGAGCAGAAGATTTTTGTTCAACTGATATTTTTGGATGCTGTCCCTCCTCATACAAGTTCACTCCTGTGTCGACAATGTAGTAGTACTGCACTCCAGAGTACCCTCTTTCCTTCTGGTTCTCTCTTTTAGTTATGTTGTAATAGCTAGTCCTGCCAAAGTCCCTGCTAGGATATTTGTAATTGTTACAAAATGTAATCCATTATCTAACAGTGTGCATACCTAGTTATGTTTCTCTCTCTGTCAACCTACATGGCAGTCCTGTTACTAGTGAAGATTGCTGCTTTCCATACCTGACTAATCCATTCTGATAAGCTACTTCTTGTTCGAGTTCTCATCACATAGACACCAATCACTGCTAAGGATGGCCCCATATGTTCTGCTTAATTATACACAAGTGACTGAAGCAGGACTTGGACTTGGAGTGTTGCTATGATGGCTTATGACTATAATATGGCTCTGAAAGTTTTAGGACTAAAAACGTCCATGACCATTTTGTACCAAAGTCTCTATCAGTCAACAGTTGGAAACCTGAAAGAAGTAGACTTCAATGTTAAATAAAATAAATTTTCTCTTGTACAACTGCACCATGGATAGCATTACACATCCAGCACACAGTTCTAGAAGGGATGTATTCATGATCATGCTATCCAGTCACCCATATGAAGATGAATTCTGAGTCTGGTTCCTCTCCAGGTTTCTTCTTCATGTCCTCTCAGGAAATTTTCTTTTGGAACCTCTGCCTCTGAATTGCTCATTATGGAAAAAATGTATAGCTGGAAATTTTATTTCTGTAAATGCCTGGTGTCCATTAGTAAAATTGATTCATGAACTTTCAATCATGTCAATTTTGCAATGCTCTGAAAATAGTGACAGAGGTGAATGTTTTATTTTATTTAGTAGGGTAAAAGTCTTGATTTGCTGGATTTTGCCAGTGTCCTGTGGTGCTTGGAAACGCTGGTGGATGGTGGTTCGGGGAATTGAAAAAATCAGTGGTGTAAGGAGGAGGCATGCAGGGAAACATAGATGGGCTGAATCCCGATGCTGAATTTGAGTCTGGAAAAATGTCTGTATAAGAAGGTGGTGGTTCGTCTTGACTGACTAGCCGAGGATATAGACCCGGGTATAGATTCTGAGCTGGTTCAAAGGCAGTAGCAGCAGAAACATGGGGGAAGGCAACAGGTCCTGGGAAGACTGTAGAAACTGTCGACATTGCTTCATGTGTGTTCAAATTCGAGTTGCCTTCTACTAGGTTTTGTTGGGGAAAGCTGTACTGTCCTGCTGGAATAATGACCAGTGGAAAAATAATCTCTGGGTCTTTCGCGTAGGGCACATCTAAATACACCTTAAAAATCAGAGAAATTGATGAAAGGTGAAAAAGCATATTCTTGAAGATATGGGTACCATTAATGAAATCTAATTAAACATCATTACCTTGAGCATATACTCCAATTTAATAATGTTACAGTCAGAAATGTTTGCGTCCAGGTTAGTTGGGATCTTCAGCCTACTTGTGAATGTTTTCTTAGACCTAGATGGAATGGGGTTTTCCACAGCTTTGAAAATAACTTTTGTTCCGTGTTTTTTTTCAGATTGGGCAATGAATGTCTGTTTTTGTTCAAATTTAAATTTGAGCTTCAAAGCACGAGATGAAGAGTTTTCAATATGTGTTTCAACCTTGATTCTCTCACCTGGTAGAAAAAGAATTCAGAATATCAAAAATGAATATGGTGGGATTTATCAGCTTCGATTATCTCTTTTCTATGTCTGAGGACAATTACGTAATGATGTAAAATTACCTGGCATGTAGCCTGTTTTGTCAGTAGACGCTCTGACTAAGGCACTTCCAGAGGTGAAAAGTCTCATCTTTTTTTCTATAGACCCAGAAAGTGGTCTCTGTACACAGAATGGTAAGAAATGTGGGTTTAAAGGCACTAGACAGAATGTTATTTTTCATGGACTGTTGGTTATGTTTAAATTTATTTTTTTAATAATGATTCACGATCATTTAGTAACTTCTATATCCTGGTCAGGATAAGAGGAATAAATCTGAGGTAATTTAGTTTCAACAAGGAGGAAACTGAGGAATAACCACATGGAGAGTGAAAAATAAGGGCACATACCATTAAATGAGCTCCATTTCTACTGTGTCTGTTTGACACAAAGGTAAATTCCTTCACAACAGTTTTAGGGATCTTCCATGATCTACTCAGTCTGGCATGAAGAACATATGTAATTGATCCATGTTCTCCTTTAAAAGATGATGGTGTGGGCCTACAAAAGAAATCAACTTTCTTAATGTCTAAAAGTCATTAACCTCTTCTTATGACATTTTATAAGTAATATACTAATGATGACCATTTTAGACATTGCTACCATGCTTTAAGAAACACGGTTCTCTGGACCCGACCTTTAACTACAATTTGGAAACGTCAATTAGCCTAATCTCTATGCCTCTGGACTGTGCGACAGTGCTAACCACCACTGTGCTCCCCAAATAAACTTTAATCATTGAATAGTTACTTGTTGCCTAATATCTCTCCTCTGACAGGTGTCATTTTAATTAGATAATAAAAGCTATTAATTTTACATGTAAATGGTATTAATATTAAGAATTTTACATTATCCAGTCTGCCTCACCAGTTTCAATTAATTAGTCTGTTAGCATAATGACAGAAAATGCTGTCCTGTAAAACTGTCCTGATGGTGAATAGTCCTAATTTTGGAAAATCCTCAAAAGAATATGAAGCAAACTATTAACTGTAGAATTATTTACCTTTGAGGAAGCTGAAATGAAAATGGAAAGGAATGGTATCCTGGCGTAACCAAATTCCTGTCTGTAAATTAAAAACAGAGAATATTTTTTTTCAGTTTGAGGTAACTGAAGATATACCATGACGTATAAAGTACAGTAATTTATGCTTAAATATTTTAAAGCTACTGTACTTGCAAAATAATTTTTTTATAGAAATAAATAAAAGTCCACAAATAAATGAAGTCCATGACTTCAAGCTACGAATTTCTGCAGATATGAACAGACCGGGTTCTACTTCCGGTTCAATCGTGGAAGGATCATGTGTATTGTACAAAAAATAGACACTGCAGTGCACCAAACACCAACATTTACAATTAGAAACAATATTTTCAGTGTGTAAGTGAATGTATAAAAAGTATGGTATATTGTATGTATGTGCGTGTGGGGGTGCAGGAGAAATTTGTTTGAAATTAGTCTCAAAAACACAGTCCAATACAGTGAAAAACAGTTCTGAGACCTCATTTCATCTGGGATTCCCCTCACGATTCAAAGGCACAAACACAACACTGATACATTTGTGTGAGATTAATTGCCTTAAGTGCGATTATGGTTTTTAGCCACATGATGGCAGTGTGGGGAAAGGGGACAGATTTAGTCAAGTGGATAGGTATGCTTCACATTGTATTATATGCTTTGTCAAAGGCGTATAAGACTCACTTTATCGGACTGAAGAACAAATCAGACTTACAAACGTGCTCCCAGATGGAACTTGTTTGTAAATTGGGCATTACCTGTATATATAAATATCTAAAAATAGAATCAACTTACATGTCTCCCCATTTGTTACAAGTGTGGCTCCAGTTTCTTCTGTAAAAACAATAGATTGTAAATTGAGAAACTGTTGTGACCTCACCTCAGTTATTCTTATACAGTGGAACCTTGGATTACGAGCATAATTTCGTTCCAGAAGCAGGCTCGTATTCCAAAACACTCGTAAACCAAATTACATTTTCCCATAAGAAATAATTGGAAACTCAAATTATTCGTTCTACAGCCCAAAAAAATTAATACATTAAAATAATTAATACAAAATATAAAGTAAAAATAAAACAAATTAACCTGCACTTTACCTTTAAAAAAAGTAAAAATAAATCCTGACAGATAAGTGTTTCCGTTTGTGCACGCAGGCGCTGTGTGTGTGTGTGTGTGTGTGTGTGTGTGTGTGTAATGTGCGTGCACACACACACCACATTAACAGAAAGTTTTATCTGAAAAATTAGCAAGGAACATCGCTAGTCACACTCGCCTGAGCGCATACTAACGGAATCACTGCTGTAAAGTAAAAAAACGACTCCCTATCGTCTCCCCTGCTGGGTCTTAGTGCTTGCAGAGTTTCTGTGTAAGGCAGAGAGTGTGTGTGAGTGTATGTGTATTCACCCAGCAGGGGAGACGATTACCTACAATTCCGCAGCACAAGAGAAAGAAAAACCGTTGGCTCAGTTCTGATCGCGTGACGCTCGGTGTCAAAACAAGAAGCGCATGCGTGATACATGATACTCGGTACTCCTAAACCAAGACAATGCTCGTTTTTCAAGTCAAAATTTATTTAAAATCTTTGCTCGTCTTGCGGAACATTCGTAAACTACGTTACTCATAATCCGAGGTTCCACTGTATATTGATTATATATTACTGATTATATTCCCTTCTAAACATGTTCACATACTTCTTAAATGTCTTAAAATTGTTAAGAATTCATATTATGCATTCTGGCATACTTGATTTTATTTCTGTTTCACTCTTTTGTCAGTAGCTTTAAATTAACTGCCCTTGAATGCCCCTATGAGGAAGTGAAGTTCCCTAGTTCATCGTAATGAAGGAAAATTAAGTATCTAGTTCAAAACCTAAACTTTAAGCTGGATATTTAGTAATATTCGATTCCCGGCCAGGCTCGATTCCCGTCTCTGTGTACATGGAGTTTGCATGTTCTTCCCTTGCGCCAGGTTCCTCCCACAGTCCAAAGATATGCAGGTTAGGCTAATTGGCGTTCCCAAAATTGCCTGTAGTGTGTGAATGGGTGTGTGGGTGTGTGTACTGTATGTGTGTGCTCTGCGATGGATTGACACCCTGTTCAGGGTGTACCATGCCTCGTGCCCTAAGCCTCCTGGGACAGGCTCCAGGTCCCCTCGACCCTGAATATAGGATAAAGCGGTATAGAAGATGAGTGAGTGAGTGAGTGAGTAGATAAGGAAAATTAGGTTAGCCATTAGCAGGTAGACACTACCCACAAACCTAGTCATATTTGAATGGCAGAGCTGCCAGGAAAAAGTGAATTTTGCACAAGTCACCTTTAAGTAACACAAGGCACGTAACTTCACTATGGATGAAGGCATTCTACCAAATGCCACAAATGTTTATTCAGTGGCGTTTGGTATAGACCACTTTCATAATCTTGAAACAAATGTTTGATAAATTTAACAAAATAAATATCCAATATATATCATGTACTTGAATTATGTTTGAATTACCCTTGCATTATGTTTTTAGCATACATACAGGGTTAAACTGGGCTGGGGTTGTCGATATGTTTTGATTGCTCTTCTCATAGACAGTCATTCATTCATTCATTCATTTTCTATACCGCTTTATCCTTATATACAGGGTCGCGGGGGGCCTGGAGCCTATCCCAGGAGACTTCGGGCACAAGGCGGGGTACACCCTGGACAGGGTGCCAATCCATCGCAGGGCACACACACATACTCACATACACACACTCATTCACACACTATGGTCAATTTACTGTAGGAACGCCAATTAGCCTAACCTGCATATCTTTGGACTGTGGGAGGAAACCGGAGTACCCGGAGGAAACCCACCAAGCACGGGGAGAACATGCAAACTCCATGCACACAGAGACGGGAATCGAGCCTGGCCGGGGAATCGAACCCAGACCCTGGAGGTGCAAGGCGACAGTGCTAACCACTACACCACCGCGCCGCCTCATAGACAGTCAGTATTTGATATATTTTAATATTAAATTGCTGTTTCCTCCAATTTAAAAGAAGTTAGAATTTTTGCAACTTTATTTTCTAATCGCACAGCTTTTGACATACATACTAAACACTTGTTTAACCACATGCACAGAGACCTCAATCACTTATAAGAAAATCAGATGCCACATACAGTATGGACCACAGAGTGGAAGATGCATTGCAAGGCAGAAAAAAAAATGGGTCAAAAAGTAACAGGTTTAATAAAAGTGTAAAGTTCTCTAAAATTCCTCTTAAACATTTTTTCATTTTACTAAATAAATCTTACAAGACGATCTGCAGACCATTTCAATTGAAAACCTGCCAGTGCACTACTCAAAAGTGATGTAAAGGACAGCTGTAGCTTAATACAGAATGAGTAATACCCAATGAAGCAGGTTTCTCAATATACACCATTAGCTGTTTTAATGTCATCTGTTCAATAAAATCTATGGGAGTAAATTTTGATTTTGGATCAATAACCCTATAGTCTCTACTTTTCAGTATAACTAACATATTGCAGTTGTGGGATACATATGGATTTATTTTTATGGGCTCAAATTTACTAAAGTTAATTTATGATACCAATTATTAAATGTTTGATTTCATGCATTACTGTAAGTTATTCTGCCACGTCAAAAACCTAGGGTTAGTCTTCGCAAATGCTAAATGTCATGTGCCTCTGGCTCAGAGATAAAGTATACTAAGAGAAATTCATGACGTATTGGTACTTAAACATTTTCTTTTTCCTTTAAAAAAAAAAAAAAGAAAAGAAAAGTGCATAAAATCCAGTCTAAATCACCTGTTGTTGCAACTTTGACAAGTAGTAAAAGAAAGAAGTAACATACAAGAAAAAAAAACAAAGTTCCACTTTGAACAAGATAAGGCACTAAACTTTATCATGATTTCGGTAATAGCCGACACTTCCAGTTAGTTGACCTCATAAACAGTATCAATAAAGCGATAAGATTGAGAGTTAAGTATCTTTAAAGCCTCTGCTTTTTAATTAGACAGTCATATTTTAAAAGATCTATTATTGCAGGTCAAATAAAAATAAAAAAAAAACACTTTTCTCCAGTCCAGTATGTTTTTATCTACAGTACATGTCCTAATATTTCACATCAGGCAGATATGGCCAGATATGTTTACCCCAAAAAGTCCAGAAAGTTTTGATTAGGATGAGCCCTGTGTACACTACTAGGCCATGAATAAACAAACCATGGCTGAAATTTACAGTTTATTAACTTTTTCCCCTCACTCTCAGTGAGAAAAAACGTTACGAATCTGTGCATTTCATTGTAGGCTTCTCTTTTGTATCTTTAGTATGTATCTAGCACCTGAAAATATGGATATAATCCATACAATAGGTCTTGAACCATTATCTTTTAGTGTACAGATTTATAGGCACGAGGTAAAAGTAAATGTGACATTTAAATTTTTTTGCTCAGCCATGTTTGTATAGTTGGTTAAAATAAAATAAAATTCAGTTTATCATGTTGCCTATGTTGTGTACAGGATCGCAGGAGGCCTGGAACCTATCCCAGGGCACGAGGAAGGCTTCACCTTGGAGAGGGTGCCAATCCATCGTAGGGCACACACAAACACACACTCACATTCATTCACACACTGCAGGCAATTTGGGAGCAACATTTAGCTTTCTCTACATATCCTTGGACCCAAGAAACCACCCATGCACGGGGAGACATGCAAACTCCATGCACACATAATAGAGCTGTCAAAGAATATTTATGTCCTAAATTTATTTATTAAGAGTAATTACTCAACTTTTAATAATACTCTGACTTTTGCAATGTTCACATTTGTTTATACGTGTGAAATGTGAGCACTTTATCTGAAAGCTGTCTAAGCAGATCATATGTAGGAAGACTAGTAATCTGTTTACACCTGTTTCATTCTTACCCAGCCTAGAGTCATCCCAAATGAAGACCTGTTTGAGTTTGAAGTATCTCTCTGAAGCGCTGTAGGAGTCGTCCGAGTTATCGCCGCTGTTAGACTCGGTCCAGTGTACATTCGCTTCTCCTTTACACTTGACATAAAGTTTATCAATCTTCACCTCTTTGATTACTTCCAGCACCACTTTCCCCCGGACAATGTCGCCATTGGTAAACGTGTTGCTGTCATTAACCGGATCGTAGTTTATTGTGAAGCTTTTGATGTTTCCAGACATCGTTGCTACTCGAGGCTGCTGTCGGAGTTGAACATATACTGCATACTTTCACACACGCTGGAGCACACTGAGCAACCCTGGAGTGTTTGTTACCACACTGTAGAATTTCCCCTCCAAGGCGCGGACCTTCCAGGCAAACAAGGTCACGTGGTTTTCCATATTCGCCTATGAATCTGTCTGTCATAAAGACGTGACGCATATGATAAACGAGGGATTGATTGAAATCAATTAAACATTTATCACCAGTGCTGTTAATGCACATGCTCTGACTCATAACATTCTTTTAAAAGATCAGTTTAAAAACAGATTTAAGTTTCTATGGCATATTCAATTCAATTCAATTTTCAGCTTCACAAAAATGAAAGAAATGTAAAAAATAAAATTAAATATATTGTAGCGTTTTTCGACGCTAGCAGGGATCTTGGAGGACGAGTGAGCTTACTTGCTCCCCAATGCAAATGGCTGGGGAGTAGTTTATTAACTCTCAGCACAAGCACACATACACAGGTCAAGCACAAACACATACACGCGCCCAACTTGGCCGAAGCCACTAACCCAAACACCCTTCTCTCTCATGGTAGAGACAGAGAAAACCCCCGCAAAGCATGACGGTCGTCAGCCGCCGGCCCGCCCACGCCACAATATAATGCAATACATACGGTAATATATACCGTATGTACCGTATATACCCTCTATACATTATATTTCATGGGTCACGATTCATATACTGAATAATGTGATAAACTGGCCCATGAATTATAATGCTTATTTTAATAAACCAATATAGGCTACATACAATATTAGCAACCTTTGATGTTTCACTGCGTCTCCAGGAAGTGTTTTTGAATCACATCCGGGGAATCTTCATGGTCACGGAAAATCCAACATGGCGGCTCACATGTCGAGATTCGTGTGCTGGAGCCGTATACACAGGTGCGGTTCGTTTTTTAAATGATAGACAAATTTTATAAGTCATGTTTATGGATAGGGGTTAAAAGAACAAGTTCAGGGTGATATCGTTGTTTTCGCCTAATTTAGCTTCATCCACCTGTGCGTTGACTCAAAACTGTATTATGAAATGACCTACTGATGATGAATATGGGATTTACAGTTATACAATACGGAAACTTTATATTAAAAGAAAATTAATTATTATGGGATGAAACGTCTAATTTCTAAGAGGTTCCGGAGGAGCTCATGTGTTTTTCCTAAAACTTTCTTTAAGATGGAGTGGTAATTAGATGATAAGGTAAATCATGTGTATTTGGAGACACTGTTAACATTTGACTGTTTTGGGTCTCAATTGTTGTTGTGAGCTTGAAGATTTTTTGAAAATAGTCCTGCTTCAATATTTCAAAATGTAATGCCAGCAGTAATGTCTTAGAATATATATATATTAGAAAAGGAAGAGACTAAACACTATATAAAGTCACAACAGACGCATGCGAAATATTGTTGATCTTGTAATTATCTGTGTCTGTGTTTATTTTTGTCAGTAACCAGAGAAGAAACTCGTATGTTTTATTCTAAAAGTATTGTGTTGTTTTAGATCAAATAAATTGTGCACTGGATATACTGTGTCACTATTGTGGCCTGTTATTTACAACGTGTTTATGAACTGTTCATGACTGGTCTGACATATTAATGATGGGAATCACCAGTCAACAATACCATATTGTCATGATACCTAGGTGCCGATTCGATAAATTTTTGGGATTCTGTAATGGATCAGGATTTTGTAAACATCCTGATTCAATATTATGGTTTTGTCCCCTGATTTGTTACAATTCTAGGACCTTGAACTTTAAACAATCCTTAACATAATTATTATTTCTAAACAAACTTGGCATATAAATTAATCCTACCAGATGTGATGCCAATAGATTAGAGTGTACCACGTGTAATATTATACAAACAGAAGAGAAACAGTCGTAAATGTGTGTTGAGCAGGCGTGAGCATTCAAGACTAATTAATTACCGCACATGGTGTTTAGAGATGGCATAAGAGTGTATAATAAGTGAGTTTCGAGGCTAATTCATTCCCAGAGTTTGGACAAAAAGGCAGATGGCTGGCCTTTTGCCACGCACTTTTAGTAACATAATGTAACACCAAAAAAATGCTTGGGAGCTCATGTAACCGGTTATGTGATTGGTCATGGCTGATAAACAGTCAGCTGATAAACACTGCCTGACCCATCAGTGCATCTCTAATATATATGTAATAAATAATTTAAAATTGATTTTTGAATCCATGTGGCAATACGTGAATCAGCACGATTAGAATCCCGATAAAAGAATCCCGATTCATAGCAGAATCGGTTATTATTTTTTATGAATATTGTTAAAATCTGCCATAAAACATCTGAATTATTAAAAAAATTGCAGGGTCTTGATCAGCTAACAGTGTTGTTTTTCTGTTGTAGGTTTGGCATTGCTGCATGTAGGGAGTACAGCAGTGCAAGCAGATATCCTAGTGTTTCTCTGTCTACACCTTTACCCGGCATTCCCAAGCCTGTATTCGCTTCAGTTGATGGTCATGAACAATATGAAACTAAAATAACCACGTTAGAGAACGGCCTTAAAGTTACGTCACAAAATAAGTTTGGCCAGTTTTGTACAGTTGGAGGTAAGTGTGTGTGACTCATTTTTACATTATATAATTGTTTATATTTCTAATGTGTTTGTTGTATAAAGTATGTGCAATTATATAGGTGTGATCCTATTTCTGATATGCTTTGCAATATTTGTACTACAGTATATAGCAGGCATCTGTAATGTTATTGTTGTAAGTCAATTTTATTATGAACATAAAGGATATCATTTTCAGCCTGAATCTCCGCCTTATTATTACTGTGTAAGACAAGCTCACCCTGTGTGTACTCAGCTTCTGTAATTACTACAGGAGTCTTACATGTTGTTATTTCTAGTATGGTAAGGAAAGGTCTGCTGTGTCTTCTTTTCAGTTTTGGTAAATTCAGGTTCCCGTCATGAAGCCAAATATCCTAGTGGGATTTCGCACTTTTTGGAAAAGCTTGCATTTTCTGTAAGTATTTTGCTGTTTTTAATGTTTACTGTACAGCATTTTTTTTTAAATAAAATGTAAAAAATATGTATAAAAAATTGTTTGCTTTGTTCAGTCTACTTCACAATATGGAAGTAAAGATGAAATTCTTCTATCATTGGAAAAACACGGTGGAATCTGTGACTGCCAAACATCCAGGTTTTGTCAATTTCACCATTTAATTCTCTCTTCTTAGTCTGTTTTTAGTTCTGGATATATTTTTTCTTTTTACCCTTTACTAAATGAAAAATCTTTAATGTTGCTTTTATTTTTATTGCTATTTTCAGGGATACAACGATGTATGCCGTCTCCGCTGAAGTCAAGGGTCTGGAAACTGTGGTTAGCCTTTTGGCAGATGCTATTCTGCAGCCGCGTTTATTAGGCAAGATCAAGCTTGTTGGGAAGAATTTACACCTGTGATGTGTCATTGTACATTTTTTAATAATTGTCTTCTCCACAGATGAAGAACTCGAGATGACCCGAATGACCATAAGGTTTGAGTTGGAGGATTTAAATATGAGACCTGATCCTGAGCCTCTGTTAACAGAAATGATTCATGCGGTGAGTGAGATCAGCTTCTTTTGCACATCCTAATGAGTGATTAATTTGCTTTTAATCTGTTTAAAGACTAAGCTCCCCCTCTGTCCAAATTCACAAACACAGCTCATTTACACATCCCATGATATTAGTTTTATTCTCTACATTTGCAGGCAGCCTTTCGCGGCAACACTGTAGGCCTGCCTCGTTTCTGCCCTGTGGAGAACGTGGACAAGATTGACAGGAATTTGTTGCATACATACATGCGTAGCTATTACACGCCAGAGCGCATGGTGTTGGCAGGGGTGGGTGTTGAGCATGAGCAGCTGGTAGAGTGTGCCAAAAAATATCTACTGGATGTAAAGCCAGTTTGGGGCACAAGCACATCAACCAGTGTGGACCGATCTGTGGCCCAGTACACAGGAGGCATTGTTAAGGTGGGTTTCCATGATTTCCACCAGGAACAGCTGAAGAATGGATGAAAGTAACGTAACTAACATATCTACTGCATAAGGGTCATATTTGCATTGCTATTTGATGTGCCCATTCCCACATGCATGTACAGATGGAGAAGGACATGTCTGATGTAAGCCTCGGACCTACGCCTATCCCAGAACTTACTCACATTATGATTGGCTTAGAGAGCTGCTCCTTCTTGGTGAGTTTGCAAAACCCTCAGCAGGGATGCCCCATTAATCCATTACACTTCTGGCCAAGACGAAGAGCTATTTCTTTCTCTAAAACCACTTACAGGAGGAGGATTTTATTGCATTTGCTGTCCTTAACATGATGATGGGGGGAGGAGGCTCCTTCTCAGCAGGCGGCCCAGGAAAAGGCATGTTTACCCGCCTCTACCTCAACGTTCTCAACAGGTACAGCATGACACCCTTTAAGAAAAATAAAAGTAACACAAGCAGAGATTGTGTATGATTTTAATTTTATATTTCTTGAACAAATATCTGTACCTTTTATGGCTAAAAATGCCCCCCCCCCTCAAATGCTGATCAGTAACAAGCAGCACTTTGCGTGGTTTAACATGATCAAAAGTCATGGCAGTGTTTCTAAAGTCTAAGAGTTAAAAAAAAATAAATTAGTTTGTTTAATTGTTTAATGCATCATTTCAGGTTCACCATTTTGTTTAAATATTTTAAACAAATTCAAATTGCATTTTGTAGCAGGCTTGCGCTTTGGGTGTGCATATCATACAGCTCTAGTTGCTAGTGATGAATAAAACCAACTGCCACTATTTTATTACTCTTCTCTGCATTTTAATATTTGTGGATTTCATATTCATTCAAATACGTACTAAAAATATAACTTGTTATTTCTGGTGATCATTTATATTCTTTTTCAGACATCACTGGATGTACAATGCTACCTCCTATAATCACAGTTATGAAGACAGTGGCCTGCTCTGCATTCATGCTAGCTCTGACCCAAGACAGGTACAAAGGGAAAACTGTGGGAAGAAAAACAAATCTGTAAAAAAAAAAAATTCATAAACAAAAACACATGCACACACAAAATGGCTCATAGCTCATAAAAATCGATTATCTAAAAATGTTTCCTTAGATCAATCAAAAAAGAATTTACAATACCTCTGAAAAATAGTTTTTTTTTTTTTTTATGTACCCAATACCTGATCTGGGCTCCTTTAGTACAAATTATTGCATCAGTGTGGGATGACATGGAACCAATCAGCCTGTGGTGTTATAAGAGACCAGGTTGCTTTCATAGCAGCCTTCAGTTCATCTGTATTGTTGGCTGGCCAATCAGGCACAGTAATATCAGCAAACCATTTTTTGGATTTGTTGGCAAGTGCTAAGTTCTACTGGACAACGGAATAAAAGGTGGATATATAAATAGTAGACAAGCATGAGGTGCTCTAAAATCTCCTGGTAGATGGCTATGTTCCTCTTGAACTTGATAAAACGCAGTGGACCAACATGAGCAGATGACATGCGACCCAAAATCATCACCAGCTATGGAAACTTTACTCTGGACTTCAAGCAACATGGATTCCAAGCCTCTCCATTCTTCCTCCTCTGGGACCTTGATTTCCAAATGAACTGCAAAATGGACTTTGGACCAGTGATAAACAGTGCAGTTCTTTTTCTTCTTAACCCATTAAGATGCTTCTGACATGAACATGAGTGGCTTCATACTAGGAATGCAGGAATTGCCCATTTCCTGAAGATGCCTGTGCATGGTGACTCTTCATGCACAGAATCCAGCCTCACTCCACTCTTTTGTGAAGCTCTCCCAAGTTTCTGAATTAGCTTTGCTTGACAATATTCTTAAAGCTGCGGTCATTTATTTTGCCTTTGCACTTTTTTTTTTTTTTTTTTTTACCTTTTGCCTTCCAGGGAACTTTCCATAAGCATGCTTCTATACCGTTCTCTGTGAACAGCCAAACACCCAAAAAATACATAAAAATAATTAACACAAAATATAAAGTAAATATTAAACAAATTAACCTTCACTATACCTTTAAAAAAAAACGTAAAAATACGTTTGAGTGTTTGTTTGGGAACCTGAGAGGGGGGGGGGGCTGTAAAGCCGAGAGAGTGTATGTGTGTGTGTTGGTGTAAAGGAATGAGCGCGCGCGCGCGCGCACACACACACACACACACACACACACACACACACACAGAAACTCTGCAAGCACTAAGACCCAGCAGGGGAGACGATAGGCAATCTTCTCCTCTGCTGGGTCTTAGTGCATGCGGAGTTTGAGTGTGTGTGTGTATGTGTATTCACCTAGCAGGGGAGACGATTACCTACAATTCCGCAGCGCAAGAGAGAGAAAAACCGTTGGCTCAGTTGTGATGACGTGGCGGTGTCAAAACAAGAAGCACATGCGTGATACATGGTACTCGGTGCTCATAAACCAAGACGATGCTCGTTTTTCAAGTCAAAATTTATAAAAATATTTGTTGCCAATTTTTTGGCCTTTTAGAATGTTAATAATTTCCGTCAAATTCTGGACCACTTTTGCATCGCGTGTCACACTTTTCTTTCACGCCCCACTGTCTAATACAGTGAAGTTGTCATTGTTCACACGTGCACATTCCGACCCCCTCCTCTTGGTTGCCAGGTTACATTGATGTCACGTAAACCATTGTTTTATTAACAATGGCCAGACTTTTTTCCGGACAGACCTTGTATATGAGAATTTCACTTAAAATTTCACTATATATTAGGGTGTGTAAAAATATATGTATGTGTGTTTTCTTTGAGGTGCGGGAAATGGTGGAGATAATCACAAGGGAATTTATACAGATGGCTACTACAACAGGAGAGGTACAGTTGTAACTTTGTAGATACTGTATAGATAGCTTTATAGATCCCATGTTGAGACCTGAGCATATATTTAATAACAAAAGTGTTGCCTTTACTTTTAGATGGAGCTGGAAAGAGCAAAGACTCAGCTGAAGTCCATGCTGATGATGAATTTGGAGTCCAGGCCAGTCATTTTTGAGGATGTTGGTCGGCAAGTTCTGGCCACAGGCCACAGGAAGCTGCCTCATGAGCTGTGCGATCTTGTCAGTAAGTCCACATTATATTTTAATCCATTTTACTGGTGATTAGATCCGATATCCTGCAGTAAATCTAGGTAAAAATGTAAACATGCGCACTCAAACAAGAAATATATCTAGGTAGAGAGAGAGAGAAGAAACCTTCATTGATGTGATGACCTGAATGTCCAGAACGACCAGGGTGTCATTTTATTGCCACATGACGTTGCTGAGCCCAGACCTGACCAACGGCAACGCCAGATCATAACGCTACCTCTAGAGTCTTGTACAGGGTGGACTATGCATTAGTGATGGCCAGATATAGCCTCAGTTAGGTGCCGGGATAGTTTCCCAGCCAATAGTTTTACCAAAAGGTTCATTTGATGAAGCTTCATTTAAGGGCTCGTTGTACTGCCATCTAGTGGACAGATTGACATCACAAGCGGCACAAAAGGAAATGTTTATGCACATAATCAAACATCTCTGATTCTTTGAAAATTAACTGAAGAGTACACGAGCCTTTATTCTTAACCGCCAAAGTTGGTCATGTGATTCCGGCAACCGCGAGGCTTCGTTTGTCATCGGTCACGTGACTCTCAGGGACCCGACATGCGCCTCAAAATGAGGCTTAATTTGGACACGCCCCATTCTGCTCAATACAAGCTTGCTTACAAATGCTCTTACTTTCACTCTTAAACGTAGCTATGATTTTTACTGTTGATTTTATTTAAATTTTTTACCATGCAACTTCAAGTGTTTAAGTGGTCTACAGTGGCTTGCAAAAGTATTCGGCCCCCTTGAACTTTTGCACATTTTGTCACATTACAACCACAAACATGAATAAATTTTATTGAAATTCCACGTGAAAGACTGTTACGACCCTCGGTCTAGGGTCAAGGGACGCAACAAAGAAAATAATAAATTGATTAGAAATAAATATTCTTGCAACCAAGATTTTGTGCGTGGTTTTTATTTTAACACACACGCACATACACATACAGGAAGCTCTGGGCTTCAGGATTGGGCCAAGGCCAAAACAATAAACAAAACCCCCCCTCTATCTCCTCCCTCAAACTAGCTAAACTACCAAAAAGAAAACTGAAATCAAAATACAAAAACTAAACTAGCTTCCTAACTACTTACAAAAACAGGAGAAAACAGGGGACAACAAAAATGGCACCCAACCCCTACTGCTTCCTTGCAACTATGTACAAACAAAAAGAACAAAACAATATATATACAATATTTACAATAAAGAAAACTATATACAAAAGCGGGAGGAAAACTTCCATCCACGCTAACACAAAAGGAACAAGAAAGAAAACCAAAAAAAACAACAGGGAAGGAGAGAGGCAAGGCGCGACACACAGGCTCTCTCTCCAACCAAACGAACAAAAAACACACACACAATCACCCAAAAACAAATACAAAATAACAAACAAATACGCAGTCACACTCCAACATACAGTCAATCAATCAATCAATCAATCACACAATCCAACAACCACACAATCACAGTTCAACAATCCCACAATTCACCAATCAACAACGGAGCACAATACAAAGTGGTATAAACGAAAATCCTACATGATTCCAAACATTTATTACACATAAATAACTGAAAAGTGGTGTGTATGTAATTATTCAGCCCCCTGAGTCAATACTTTGTAGAACCACCTTTTGCTGCAATTACAGCTGCCAGTCTTTTAGGGTATGTCTCTACCAGCTTTGCACATCTAGAGACTGAAATCCTTGCCCATTCTTCTTTGCAAAACAGCTCCAGCTCAGTCAGATTAGATGGACAGCAGTTTTCAGATCTTGCCACAGATTCTCGATTGAATTTAGATCTGGACTTTGACTGGGCCATTCTAACACATGGATATGTTTTGTTTTAAACCATTCCATTGTTGCCCTGGCTTTATGTTTAGGGTCGTTGTGCTGCTGGAAGGTGAACCTCCGCCCCAGTCTAAAGTCTTTTGCAGACTCCAAGAGGTTTTCTTCCAAGATTGCCCTGTATTTGTCTCCATCCATCTTCCCATCAACTCTGACCAGCTTCCCTGTCCCTGCTGAAGAGAAGCACCCCCAGAGCATGATGCTGCCACCACCATATTTGACAGTGAGGATGGTGTGTTCAGAGTGATGTGCAGTGTTAGTTTTCCGCCACACATAGCGTTTTGCATTTTGGCCAAAAAGTTCCATTTTGGTCTCATCTGACCAGAGCACCTTCTTCCACATGTTTGCTGTGCAAACGGGACTTCTTATGGTTTTCTGTTAACAATGGCTTTCTTCTTGCCACTCCTCCATAAAGGCCAACTTCGTGCAGTGCACGACTAATAGTTGTCCTATGGACAGATTCCCCCACCTGAGCTGTAGATCTCTGCAGCTCGTCCAGAGTCACCATCGGCCTCTTGGCTGCATTTCTGATCAGCGATCTCCTTGTTCGGCCTGTGAGTTTAGGTGGACGGCCTTGTCTTGGTAGGTTTACAGTTGTGCTATACTCCTTCCATTTCTAAATGATCACTTAAACAGTGCTCTGTGGGATGTTCAAGGCTTTGGAAATCTTTTTGTAGCCTAAGCCTGCTTTAAATTTCTCAATAACTTTATCCCTGACCTGTCTGGTGTGTTCTTTGGACTTCATGGTGTTGTTGCTCCCAATATTCGCTTAGACAACCTCTGCCTGATGAGTGCTAATGACTAAATAGAGTGCACCTGTGTGTAATCTAATGTCAAATACAGCTGCTCTGTGACGGCCTCAATGTCTATGGGTAACTGACTGCACTCAGACCAAAGGGGGCTGAATAATTACGCACACCTCACTTTGCAGTTATTTATTTGTAAAAAATGTTTGGAATCATGTATGATTTTTGTTCGACTTCTCACATGTACACCACTTTGTATTGGTCTTTCATGTGGAATTCCAATAAAATTGATTCATGTTTGCGGCTTTAATGTGACAAAATGAGGAAAAGTTCAAGGGGGCCGAATACTTTTGCAAGCCACTGTATATTGATTTTTTTTTTTCTAACCGCATTTTTCACAAAGTTGATGCTTCAGCACTATCCTTCCAGGCTTCCAGTTCCAGTAATTTAAAATCTCCATTGTTTTTTGCATGATGCAGCCCAGTAATAATAGCTACTTTGGCCAGACAGTGTGTATTTGTGAAACAATTATAAAACTTGATATTGACATTGTATGTTGTATCCAATTTAAGGTAATGTTACAGCCAGTGACATCAAGAGAGTCAGCACCAGGATGCTGCGCAGCAAACCAGCTGTGGCTGCTTTAGGGGATTTGACAGAACTGCCCTCCTACGAGCACATCCAGGCCGCTTTGTCCAGCAAAGATGGCCGTCTGCCCCGCATGTATCGCCTCTTCCGGTAGAACATTATTGTCCATGTACAGTAGCGGTTATATATTTCTGTTCCCCAGAGACTGACCTACAAGTGTAACTTTCTATGGAGCTCTTTTATCGAGCTGTTCTAGAGAATTGCTGAATGTCAGTAGTAGTGTAAGTTGAACTTTGCCTTCCGAGGACAAGTTATATTGTGAATACGTTTTCAGTATCATCTTCAGAGTAAATAAACGTGTGCAGTTTTGCAGTAACATTTTCAACATGCTGGCTTGAGGCAAATACAAGGGGCGTTTAAGTCAAACCTGGACTTACGATGAAATTTCTCATGAATGCAGGCAGTCGTTCCCATGAGGGGAATGTCTGATCCTTGGAAATTTACAGATAACTTGTCAGATTGCAGAAGACATGTCCGTGGCAACTGTACAAATAGTCATTCACAAACACCACTTGCACATTACTGGAAAAAAAACTCAGTGTTATTGCCACAGATCGCCCCGTATAGTTCTGACCTCACTCTGAGCCATGTCCACATGTCTGGGCTATTAAAGGAGTTCCTGGGAGGCCAGCATTTTCTCAGGCAGTCTGATCATGTTTTCTATGGATCTAACTTGATTGTATCCAAGCACTGGTGAAACTTTGGAATAAGTTCATTAGTATAGTAGGGGATTATATAGAGAAATAAAGGTCATTTTTATTCACTATTCTGTGCAATCAAAAGTCCCAATTTGACTTGAACACCCCTCATAAAAATGTTTGAGCCCTGTTACAACAAAATTATGCAAGAAGGCGGTTTAATGTAAAGTCTGTTGTGTAAAAAATCTTTGATTCTTGCACCAAGTTTTAATAAATCCAAATTAAATTATTTTGCTTGTTTCTTAAAAATGTTATTCTGAGTGACGGATGCTCTTTTAAAAAAACATGTGTATCTAACAAAATGTTCAGGCTAATCCTGGGTATTTTCAAATACGAGTCCCTGGCAATATTTTGTTACATTTCTAAGACAAAAGTATATATTAGTGTACTCCAAGTATACAGTAAATTAATTTGTAAACTAATGCTAGAGAAGTGGTGCATCATTAAAATCTACAGCTTCTGTGAAAACACACTATAAAAATATTGTTAAAATCTGCTCAGGGATGATGATACTCTTCTCTGAGAGTTGAAACCTTGGAGAGAGACTGGAAAGAGTAGTTTAAAAGGCTGTGAGCAGTGATGTCTTTCAATGGTTGAGGCACATCTCTCATTTCTTGTACGATGTATATTTTTGGCATACAATGAATGAAAGCAAATGCTACATGTGATTTGCATCATATTTTTGTGTGTGTAAATGTCTGCCTTGTGTACACATCCTCCTTCCTCCATATTTTGCAAATAATGCGCTTACACTGAAATGTGAAATTCCATCTACATAAATATGATTTTAATTTCTTATGTGGCTATTCATTTATTTATATTGCTTTGGTCAAACTGTTTTTATACCTGTAATCCTACAAAGAAAAAAAAACATAAGACGAGTCAGTAGATTGTCATACCTTCATGTTACTTAACACTGTAAACATTAAAAACATGCTGTTATTTAGGTTAAAACAGAATGTTTCAGAAAAGCAACAGGAGGACTCGAACAGGATTTCAGGTACTTTACATCATTGTTGCAGATTGCGATGCAAAAAGCATGATTTAGTGTTAGTTTTATTTGTGGCCCATGCAAGAGAAATACAGTTTCTTCCTCAAGCTCAGTCCTTCGTTCTATACAGTTGGCCGGCTGACATCAGGTAAAAGGCGGAATTATTTTATGTACAAGAAGTTAAGGCAACGGACAGATGTCCTAGATGAGACTGTGTTCAGTATGACTTTTCTCAAGATTACAATTTCTGGCTAAAGTAACTCAACATCAGCAGAGGTCACATTTCCATTGTAACAGATAATCAACTTTTACTGGTGGAAACCAATGGAGAAAAATACATTTTAAACTACACCTATGAAATAATAAAATGTAATTAATATCTATTCCTAACGTGTTCATTAGTTGAGCTGTTGATTTATTTGTGTAAGGCCATTGAGCACTGCATTAGTTTGAAAACTTGAAATGTTGTTGAAATGTTTCATATGATATTAAATATAAGCTGACACAAATATAAAAACGAAGCTAGATAAAATATAGTGCACAAGAGATAGAGGTCATCTTTACGTTCTCTCTCTTCATTTCAGCCATATACAGTATGTTCAACTTTTTTTTCTACAAAATGTAGTGTTCTCATGGACATCTCCAGCTTTAAACAGAGACCTTGAACAATAAGGCACAGCCTCTTTCCAGTACCTGGATGGAGAGATGAAACGCCATATCTCCCATAGTTCTGAGCTTCCCTTTGGTCGTAAAAGTCCAGCTTCCTGAGTCAGTAGCTTAGAACGTGAAAGATACTGTCTGAAGCCTGCTGGCCCTGGATCAGGAGATAGAACAGACTGTGCTGTTGCTCTGGCTTTTCATGGCCTCCCTTCTCTTCAGTTCTCTTGTGATCCTCCTTCTGATGCCCTCTAGGTACACAGCTCGGTCAAACAAGCCCGCTCCCAGAGGAATGCTAGAGGGCAGGTACTTGAAAATTAGCACTCAGTTTTGTTAAATAATAACCTCATAATACACAGTTAAATCTTGGATTGAGAGCATAATTCACTCAGAAAGTGTGCTTGTTTATCAATTTCCCCCATAACAATGGAAACTCAGATGATTCGTTTCACAATCCAAAAATATCCATTTAAAAATAATTAATACAAAATATAAAGTAAAAATAAAACAAAATAACCTGCACTTTACCTTTGAAAAGAATAGTGGCTAATGTAAGACAAGAGAGGAGAGGAGGTGGGCTACTGTGTAGGACGAACGTCTCACACGCGCACTAACGAAATCACTGCTCTGTCTGGAAACTTCCAAGGAACCTCTCTGACAGTTGCTTTTGCTTCCTTTTGAGGATTTTGCGAAAATGTGACGTTGCATTGTCCTTAAACAGATTGATCTCCCGCATTGCTACAGCCTTTTTAACCTTTCTCTTCACGAGGGCTGTTGTTGCAGTACAGTAACTACAGAACAGTCACTACACTTTACAGATGTTGACTATATGAGTGACGCGCGCACACACATTGAGACTGAGCATGGGAGACAATTACCTGGGAGACAAAACATACTACTTGTATTTCAAGACTTCGCTCGTTTATCAAGTTAAACTTTCTGGAAAAATTAGTTTGTCTTGCAAAATGCAAGTTACTCGCAATCCAAGGTTCCACTGTATTACACATTAACAATTTATAACCTGAATCATTTCCTTACTTGTCTCTACCTGGGCGGAGTTTGACTTGGAACATGCCAATGACAGGCCGGTGATCTGAAGTCTTAATGGATGAGCATGATGTATATTTAACCACCTTGATGTCTTCTACTTGTCTGCTCCTAAAAAGGATTCGATCCTGCAATATAAACAGAAAGTGTTTAGCAATGCTTAAACAACATTATAAACTGTATCCTCTTAAATTAAAAGGAGGTGATAATGTGTATGTTTACTGTGTATGATGGAGTTCTCTGCTTGGATGTTGTGTCATAAATATCACACCCAATGTCAAACTTGTACGTAGGCGTAAAGTGAATCAGGGCTTCCTGAAATCCTTTAAAGATGGAACCTATGAGCAGGAATGAAAAATCCCACATTCTTCTTAAACCATCGTTATTTGGTCTTATACATAAAGTAATCACTCAAAGTGTTATCCTGTAAAGGAAGCTTATTAAGTCTTTCAGTATAAGACTAACCCACACTGACCTTCTTTCATTTCTTTGCACAGTTGATCGTGCTCGAGGAGGGCGTCCATGTTTTTCCCTGCGAGTTGGTTCAAAATAGCTTCCACTCTTCCCCGGTCTTGACTAAGGCGGAAGTTAAAATCTCCAAACCAAAATACTTCATCGAATCTGGTGGTCACGTCCGCTGAGAATGAAGTCATGGAGTCATTCACTGCAATGAATATGTGGTGTATACGTTTTTAATTAATTAGATTAATTAAATGGAAACTCACAGGCGATAGAACGGTACGGGTTGGTGTCAGGAAGGCACCTGGGAAGAGCTAAAGCTTCTATTATCTTATTATAGTCCAGGATCCTTTCATAAATTTTAGAATCTCCCGCTGGAAGAGAAATGATTCTCAAATGTTACATGGTTGCCTATAAGCAATAAATTACCCAATAAGCATGCACCTAAACATACTGTGCATGTAAATTTCTATCATGAGGATTAAACTTCTTACATACAAGTAAAATGAGACGTGATGAAAAGAAAGGATGTCCCAAAGAAAGTGAAGGCGATGCCCACTGCCCCTTTGGTTTTAATCTGTGAGATGATCCGAGTGGTGACGGTAGCATGCTCCACTTCTACAAAAAGGAAATCAACGCACTGGGTTTGATCAGATTGGTCAAGAGAAATACAGTCTGCCAAGCACATCATTTTATGTTATGTGATAATGCTAAAAAGGTGACCTACCGGAACAGAACCAGATAAGGTCTCGGCGTATGAAGACACTGAGATAGAGCACTCCATGAGCAGCTGCGTACAGCATCACGTAATATGGACCCAGAGTTTCTTGCAGACGGATCTCCCACTCCTTCCTGTAAATACATGAAATGCTGAGTGAAGGGTCTGAGTTTAAAACCTACAGAGACAACAAACTTCTTACCTATCAGGGCATCCTTCTTGAACCCCAATGATATAGAAGTCTTGTGCAAAATCTGTGTCTGTTGGGAGCAACAGGTCATCGAGGTTGTTTGGAAGCCCCTGTATGTACCACTCAGCATTAATATAAAACATCTCATGCACGTCAATAATATGAGTCTTTATGTCACAGCACTTAAGCTCAGATTTACCTTCTCACCCTGCATATTCCAAGTGGCAATGTAAATCCCGATTTGTCTGCTGGGAAAGTACCGGTCCAGCTCTTCAGCCCCGAGTAAGGCTCCACTGCCCAGCACGCTGCCCTCCAAAAAGCTCCTGAAAAAAAAAAAAAGTTTGTATGCATGTTAAGTACAAATGTCTCAAACCAATTTTGACAAATTAGAAATGAGTCAAGTACAAACCTCTTGAAAAACCCTAAAAAAATAATAATAATTCTTTATGAACAACGTGTGCTAAGGAACTGACTCATTGATCCAGCCCTAATCCGCTTACCTCCACCCCATTTCACTTTTCAGTTTCATTTCACTCCTATAATGCAACTAAATGTATTCAGGAATAAAGTGATAAATAATTTATCACGGAAGGTAGGCAATGCAGACAACTGATTCCCCAAATTTCAGCTTCTTTATTATTTGTTGACTTTCAAACTCCGATTCTTATCAGAAATGTACTTACATACTATAAATATTCTCCTGATCTAATGCACAAAATCAAGTAATAATAAACATCGTGTGCGTATTAAGAACAGGCCTAGACAAAGCACAATAATGAATAAAAAAAAAAATTTTATTAAAAAAAAAAAACTACTGTCTTATAGCTTTTCTAGCTCAAGTCATTAAAAATTTCACGGCATCTTAGCAGAAATCTGGCTCTGGCTTAGAATATGGTACAGCCTAGCTTTATAACACAAACAAATAAAAGGGTTCTACCTGTTCCTCACGTCCTTGGGCCGGATTGGGTTAAGCACACTGAAAGTGGACTTCATGGAATTGACCGAGGTACTGTCCGACACCATGGTGTCCCAAAGCTGGCGGTCACTGCGGTTCTTTTGCAACGCCTCTTGCAGCCTCTCATTCTTATAATCCAAGCAATCTGTGTCAATCTGATTAGATGTCCTTAAGGACATAGAGGCGATGCTGTTCTCCAGTGGAGGAAAGGCTCCTGTGTGCTGCAGTGGGGAAAGAATAATTTTGGAAGATTTTACATGCTGCCCAGAAAGATGACCTTGGCCAGGAAGACACGTGTCGTCCTCTGGGAAGCTGCTACATCGATCCCGGAATGGTGGGGATTGCCAGGCGACTTGATCAAAATGACTTCCTCCAGAGTTCTGGCCATTATTTAAAGTCACATGGCTGTTTGTCGCAGGAAGAGTGGAAACGTCCCTAAGGGAGTCCATCGAAGAGCTCATCTCGGTGGGATCAGTGAGGCTCTCCTGACTGCTCCTCAGTCGTCTCCCCTTTTTCTTTTCCTCAAACGACATGATCTTACTTCCTTTCGCCGTGCAAAGAGGCTTGGGAAGCGAGGGAGGGTGAGGCATGTGGGGACCAAGTTTGTCTTGTAGCCTTTGCTCATGTAGAGGTGTTTGGAGCATTTCAGTAGATGACTTCTTACATAAAGATGGCTGCTCTTTATTGGGTCTACCACTTACCACTTCTATACTGAAGTTTTCTGCATCTTTTTTGCAGAGGGAGTCTCCTGACTGACCTCCAACAGGTTGGAATGGGACAATGAGCTCTTCATTCTCATTCATCCTACTCCCACTTTTAATTTTAGACACTAACGAGTGCCATTAGCCTCACATGTTCACATTCTGGAAATACAGTAAATAAAAACAACTGAGTGGCATTACAAAACCCAGATTTGAACTTAAACTTAAGTTAATACAGGGTTAAAGTTAGTAATGTGGATAATTATTTCAACTATACTAAAAAAAAAAGAATCATTAGCTTGCAATAAATCTAGATATATTCAGATATACATTTTCATTTTAATCTGAAACACTAATAATTTACTAGAATAATAAGCTAGTAAGGGTGGTTTATTACAAAGTTTGCATGGTATGGCTTCAGAGCCAAAAATCCTGTTTACCTCTTGACATGTTCTTATGAAACAGGAAGTCACAATTACTGTTTGAGAAAATTAAATCATGTACCAACACAGTACATGTAGTTCAAACACCGAAACAGTCGGTAAAGTGTTTGTTAACCTACGAATATAAAATATGCTTTCAATTGTAAGTTGAACAAAGATGTATTTGTTTGCACTGTGGAGAAAGGGGAAAAAAAGGGGGGAGGGCATGAACAATGTTGCACATGCTCAGTTTTGTATGTAATTTTTTTCTCTGTTTTAAAAAAGGCATTAGTTTCATAAATTTAGGCCAGTGTCCTGTAAATTTTGTTTTGCCACTACACTAGTCAGGGTCAGCCGTGTTAGGGCAGGACGATCCAGCACAAAAAAAAAAAAAAAGAAATCATCATCTCGATTCATAGATATATGAAATCTCTTTCCTGAATGACATTCAGATCACATCTGCATTCAGATCACACTGCATTCATGTGTTCACAATCCCAGATTGCTACTGTATATATGCTTCCTCACTTATGGTGTTTTAATATTAGGGCGCTCTCAATATCACTCACGATCACTCAATTCCAGCTCAGAAGCTAGAGGAGAGACAATACCAGCCAATCAGAATGATGGTGGTTCATTCTGTTACAAGGGTCCTATGCAGACAGCACTTTGATTCATTCATTCATTTATTTCTTTATTTAAACTTGAGTGCAGTAAATGTTTTGGTTGAAGATAAATGTGAATCCTGTCAGAGAATAATGATTTCAATTTAAATAGAGAAATATCATGATTCACATTTTTGCCAGAATCGTACAGCCTTACCCTGTGTACATTTTATCGCCTTAATATTGAAATTGTTAACAGACTTTTTCTCACTCCTGCAGATAATTTATGTCTCCATGCCAACAGCATTGTTCTGAAAAAGCATGCGTGTCACACTTTCATCACTTTATAAAATAACCCAACCATTTTTCCCCTCTATAAGGAACAGATGTTACTATAGTATACTGAAGTATAATCACAAGCATTTCATAAGTATCAAAGACTTTTCTTGACAATTACATTAAGTTTATGCAAAGAGATAATATTTGCAGTGTTGATGCTTCTTTTTCAAGACCTCTGCAATTCACCATGTCAATCAACTTCTGTGCCACATTCTGACTGACAGTGTTTGTCAGAATTTGTGGGTTTTTGATTGTCCATCCACCTCTTAAGGATTGACCACAAGTTCTTACAAGGATTAATTTCTGGGGAGTTTCCTGCCCATGCACCCAAAATTTTAATGTTTTGTTCCCCGAGCCACTTAGTTATCACTTTTTGGCACGATGCTCAATCTTGCGGGAAAAGACATTGTTCGTCACCAAACTGTTCTTGAATGGTTGGGAGAAGTTGCTCTCAGAATTTTTTTTTACCATTTTCTTTCTTTACCATGACTGTATTATTAGTCAAAATTGTGAGTGTGCCCACTCCCTTGGCTGAGGATAAAAGAACAATACAAGCCTTTGACACCTATGAAATGCTTGAAATTAAACTTTAGTTTACTACAGTAACATCTAACTAACACTGAAGCAGCAGAATATTAATTAATATTTTTGTGTTACTTTCAAATATACTGTATATATTTGACCACGGCTGTACAGTTTGAGTCATCAAAACATTTAATCCCGTCCAATAAGTGACAGACTGGAACACTAAAACAGGAACATCTAAAAAACAAGTTTTTTTTTTTTTTAAGGTTTATTCATTGTTGTTGTGTGTATAACACCAAGGAGCCGGTTGGTTTTTTATTCCTGGGGAACTTTAAGCTAATAAGAGCAGTTTAATTATCTGACAATGGCGAGGGTAAACATCTTCTGCCTTGGATTATTACCTTTCTGTTATCATTAGTTGTCTTCTTAAATTATTGTATAAATAAAACACAAACGCCTATTAATCTGCTTACACGGTTACACTCGCGGTAACTAGCGTACCAGGCTAACATGGGCTCAGTGAGCCTCAATCACAGCTCTGTGGGGCGGTCACATTGTTAAATAAAAACAATCCGAAATAAATTCCTGGTTTTATAACCCTGTGTTATTCAATAAAAGTAGTATTATCATCACGCAGCCCGTTACCTCTAACCAGGTCCTCGCATCATGGCAAACTTTTTCACTTCCTTAGCAACACCAGACAACCAACAACTCACTGAAGCCGCCATTATAGTAACAGGACCCGAACGGAGACCCAGGTTGCCAGATCCACGCGAGGAAATCAATGTCTGTAGTATTACTTAGGCCCCGAGAACTCATAGATGCCGAGAACTTAAAACACAAAATGGAATACAACATGGCAACCCGAACAAACCCCCGACCATCAGGATTTTAACTCCATGGCGCCAACAGTGGCCATATTGAACACTGTATGTATTTGTTTCAAGGTATTTAAACACCTAAAGTGCCCCATTCTGCTTTTTCAAATATGATCTTTCATGCAGTGTGTCATGTAGCTGTATGTGAACATAAACTATCTGCACTGTCAGCGTCACAGATAAGGTGTTCTACGCCAATGCTCTACGTCGCGAACAACTTGCCCGCCATCTTACAATTAACGTTACCACACTCGTGTTAATGTGACCGAGCATTCATGCCGGGTTCGCTTAAACACTTTGTAATATAAAAAAATAATAAAAACTAGAGCACATGAAATCCTTTTAAACTGTTTATTCTCCACCATTCACCAAAATTTAACACTTGCGAAGTGCGCATGTCCCTTGCCCTTCTACGGGACAGCCGGGAAAGAGCAGGGGGAGGAGTAGTAAAGGTGGACCAGCGCTGGCATTATTTGTTTGGACGAGAGAAGGAGAGATTGCTGTGGATCATTTTCTTTCGAAGATTTTTAAACCGAATTATCTTTGACTGGACATATTCCCCAGACTTCTCACCCTCCGTCATCGGCCTCACGGACTTCATTAACCCCGGTACTCGGTATACTCGGATAACACACATACAATAAGCACGGACTTCGGACATTTTCCACTCACTCGCGTTCATGCACACATACACATACCGTTTATTATATATAGTTTGTAAATATATTATATATATATATATATATATATATATATATATATATTATATCTTTGTTTGGTTGTGGTGCACCTTTTTCGTTTACTTTATTTAGTTGTATAATACACGTTTGCTTTATCTACTTGTTTGTGTTTGTCCTTTTTGCTCCTCTGCCTTTTAACGCAACACCGATACAAAACCTCTCGATTTTTGTAGCCACAGTTATATAAATATATAATATAAAATTAGCTGGTCATTACAAATGAAAAATTACAAATAAAACCGATGCCATCTTTTCTATGCATTGACAGGTCTCCAGAGCTGTCATTCAGTTATGATAACACAAGCTGTAGCGGTAGACCAATCATAAAGGACCGTGCCATCTGACCAATCAAAGCAGTGAGGGCTCACAAAAAGGAGGGGTTTAGACAGACTGAATCTTCGAATTGCTTCACACGAATCGTTTACGAATCATTTAGAAATGGGGTCAAATTAAATCTATTTTTGGAGAAAACTAAAGTGTTTTTTGACCTTGCATACATGTAAACCTGTTTTAAGAGACTCATTAAGCAATATTAGCAACCTTTAAAATGGCATAATAGGGACATTTTAATATTTTGTATAAATGGCATAAAGATTATAACATATAAACTGTGCATTTTGTACCAAAACTTTACAAGTGTATTAATAACAAAATTTTGGCATTTATGTTCAATCATAAAGAGAAATTCTGTAGGAAGTTCTGTATTCCTTTAATTTCATAAATTTTAATGAAACAAAAAAAAACTTAGGAATTAATGTTTATTGTTGATTAAGTTGCCTACAACAATATTTTTGTGGCTAACATCAATAAAATAACAAAAACAAAAAATAATCTGTGAAGAATTGTGGAAATATATCTGTTTAGAAAACAATATGATATGAATGAACACATTTAGTTGAATAGTTGAAGAACACATTATTATGATTTTATTACTATCATATGAATTATATGCCATAGCAATCCAAATTTAATTTCAGCTTTAGAAAGTCGTTAGAAAAATGTGTGGAAAGAATTAATTTCTTTGCTTTAGGAGATACCGTATAGGAAATGACACATTTGTTATATATTTGTCTGCATCATCCAAGATATAGCTAATTTCATAAAGATAAAACAACTATTTTTATTTTTTGGTTCCAACCTCAGCATCCTTCTACCAATATGCTCACAATCTCTCCTCTGAACATGTCCAACCTACCTCAATTGGACCCATTTGTGACCCATGGATTTCTGATCCTATCCATGCTTGTCACTTCCAAAGAGAACCTCAACATCCTCATCTGTGCTACCTACAGCTCTGCCTACTGTATTTTCTTCAGTGCCACTGTCTCTAAGCCATAGAGTATTGCTTGTCTTGAACACTTTTCCTTCTTTCTTTCTCGCTGATCCTGTTTTATCACACAATACACTTGCCCCACTTCTCTACCCGTTCCAAGATGTACACGCCTCTTAACATCCTTTCTACACTCTCTGTTGCTCTGGACCACTGACCCTACTCAAAGACCTGCACCTTCTTTACCTCTGTAGCCTCACCATTCCACTCGGGTCCTTCTCATTCACATATGTATTCTGTCTTGCTACGATTAACCCTCATTCCTTTGCTTTCCAGAGCATACCTTCACCTTTCTAGATTTTCCTCCACCTGTTCTCTGCTCACAAAGCACAATGTCATCTGCAAAAATCATAGTCCATAGAGACTCCTGTCTAACCTCATCTGTCATCCTGTCCATCACCAGAGCAAACAAGAAGGGGCTCAGAGCCGATCCTTGATGCAGACCCAACTCCACCTTGAACTCTTCTCTCAAACCTACAGCACATCTCACCTCTGTCTTACAGCTCTCATACATGCCCTGCACCACTCTAACATACTTCTCTTCCAGTCCAGACTTTCAGCTATATTCCTCTGTAGTTGCCACAGCTCTGCACATCTCCTTTGTTCTTAAAAATTGGAACCAATACACTTCTCCTCCATTCCTCTGGGATCATCTCACTCTCCAAGATCTGGTTAAACAGACTAGTTAGAAACTATACTGCCATCTGTCCTAAGCACGTCCGATACCTCAATCCATACCTCCACTTCCATACCAAGTCCTCAATGGAGAACAAAATTGCAAAAACTATTTGAAGGCTGCTCTTACTCCTCAAAAAAGACAAATTAAATTATGCACTTTGAGTTTTACATGTGAAAAGTTAATTCTGTGAGATTTTCACAACAATAAATAATGCCCCACACAATGTTACAGAGTTACAAAAGTTTTTAATTTCAGCAATCAACTTTAATGAATATATAGTGTAGTCCTACAATGTAACAAAACTATGTCTTGGTCAACTGCACTGCAGTCGTGTCGTTTTATACTATAAATGTTTTGAAGTGTAAAAAATGTACATAAAATGAAAAGTAGAAAATATAGTATACAGTACTGCTTGCATCCCATACATGAGTTTTTAAAAAAATGTTTATAAAAAGTACTTCCAGTAAAATCTGCATCAGTGTTCTTAGTCCTCTTTGTGATGCTCTAGTCGGCTAATTAACAGCAGCGGGACGAGAAAAAAAGCCGAACTGATGAGGAAGCACGTCTCAGCTCCAGCAAGCCAGTACACTGCAAACGAAATAATGCAACTGCCTAAATATATAGAATTACACATGCCTCATTTAAAGTAAATGCTCAACTAAAAAGGCTAAAGATAATCCCTATTGTGTAGTGTTAGTAGTAAAACTATAGGTGATGGTAACAAGAGAAAATGCTTCTCCTTATTCTGTTTCACAACATGCAAAAATTAGATAAGATTAGTCACCTGAGGAAGCCACAACTGGACCCAGTGCCCGGGCCAGTGCTCCAAGACTACGCAGAATTCCCATGACTGTTCCCTTCTGGTTCGCAGTACCTAATGTAATCAGGTTATATAAATAAAAAAAACTGTTACTTATTCATGTAGGCCCCTATCACTGAGAATACTGTTACTTTTTTCCAGTTTACAAGAAAAACAATGGGGGAAAAATGATTTGTTGGTGTTCATTTGTTCATTCATACAGTGGGTAAACCCATGCTCACCATGTCCAGATACTTGTGCTGACAGACATGGCACGACAATGGCAGCCGCTGTAGAAACACAGAAAGAAAACAGAAAACAAGTAAAACCAGCTACTGTATTTCCTTTCTAGTAAAATGTCAGTTCTCAATAAATTATACAATTCATGCTTACCAAAAGAATACAGAAACAGGCTAATGTAGAGCATTGTTAAATTCCATGCTATTCCAATGAGAATAAAGGCTGGAATGAGTAACAATATTGCCTAGAAAACATAAAAAATATGAATTAGATATGACACACGTCATTATCAAGCGACATCAATTATACAGTACTTCTCTGCCACTACTTCTATGACTGTCACATAATACTTATGTACTTATACCTAGTCCTAACCCTACCACTGGAGAATTGCTAGTGAATTGCAAAATGCTAGTGAGATTATCTTAGATGCTAGTTGGATTCCTTTTCTTTCTAACTAATCTATTTATTGGTTTTGCAATGAAACAGAACATGAACCCATACACAAAAACCCATTGTTCAAGCAGTTAACCTGTTAAATAATAATCCCACATTTAATATTATACTTACACATAATCAATTTAATTAACTGAAAATGAACAGGAATGGTGTTGCACTAAAAAAACTTACCATGCGGACTGTCCGGATCTGCTGACTTGGTTGGATCCGGCGTGCATATCCTCCCTGGAATGATGCCATTGTGATGCCAATGAAGAAGAACATCTTCCCCTGTTGCATGCTGGGTGAAAGAAATGCTCATCTTGTTTTTTTTTTCAATGCCAAAGTTAGTCACCTAACCATTAAGGAGCATTATTTATTTGGAAAATCTAATTTATAATGTATCTGAACTGATTTGGAATTCAAAGAACAATACTGAATGTCAGTCAAGGCACGTTTACTGTATGAGTGTGGATAGGAATATTATGGAGGGTATCCTAGACAATTACGACCAATAAACAATAAATACACATATTAATATTACATAGTGACACAGTCACATGACCACACTTTGGGGATATCTGTCAAGGTTTTACATTGTGTACAGCTTACCTGGAGAACTGAAAGCGTTGATGAGTTAGGAAGCTCAGGGTGAACTCAAGGCCGGAGAAAAGGAAGAGGTATGTGAAATACACCAGTCCCAGAACCTTAAGGTTGCTCATCCCTTATGTAGTAATGGCAAAGAAAAAAAACTGAGAAACTCATTATGATAAAAACATGGTGATGGTTGACTATGGAAACCACACTTGGTTTCAGCATTCTAGCAACAGTCAGTTTCACAATGTATGTGCAATTCTTACATCAACACAACTCAAACCAGTCAGAAAAAAGCAAACAAGTCTACTGTCTGCATTGGATATGAAGTTCAGCACAGAATATATACGATTATAAGAAGCTGCTGTTGTGGGATGTACAGTAAATGTATAATATACTGTATGAGCCTACGTTGTTTGGAAGGTGGTTCCTTTGTTCTTGTAACCGCAGAGAAGTTGAATAGGGCCACTGGGTTGAGCAGGTCTCCTATCTCCTGAACACCTGTGGGCTCCAAGGTGCCCTATCCAACAAAGTTATGAGCAATGATGCTTAATTTACATTGGCATAGTTTATATACAGTAAGTGTATACAGTAATAACAATCATTTTTTCTTGCCTTATGCAAAGTTTCTGGAAGCATGAGAAAAATAAATAGCAGGTCTGCTATAGAAAATAAAACTGCAAGAAGAGCAGGGCCTTGGTAAAACAACTCATCGCCCACTGGCCTCAGTGCAAAGTACGCTCCCATTATTGGGCCCAGGGTAAAGCCCAAGGAGAAGGCAACACCGATCATGGCCTATTGTGAAAACAGCACAAAAAGGAACAGGTCGGTTATCACACTAACCACATGAACGATGTCACAATCTCCACCTGAAGACACTGACACTGTTGTAATTAAACTAAATGACCCACCATTCCTCTGTTTCTCGCTTTAGGGCAGGGCAAGTCTGCGACAACAGCAGTGCAGAGGCTGACATTCCCTTTGCAGATCCCTCCGACCACACGAGACAGGAGAAAAACGCTAAAGCTGTGAGAGACAGCCCACAGAATGTAGGAGAAAATCAGCCCCACCTAGACAACACAGAGAATAATAAATTTTTATTAGAAGATCAATCTATGCAAAAAATTGCATTCCTGATTTTGATCAGCTGTATACAATATGTATATATTCTATTTTCCTCACAGTAGTTAAAAGCAGCAACGGTCTTCTGCCATGCTGATCAGATGAGGCTCCTATCACAGGAGAGAAGATGAACTGCAGCAAAGAGAAGAGTGAGCCGATGAGACCTAAGATGTAGTAAAAAAAAAAAAAGTGTTGAATAATTTTGGGAAACAAGCTGCTTGCAGAATGATGTCAGATAATGAAATGTGTGTATATGTTACCTCCAAAAAGTACACTGGTGTATTTTCTTTCCAAAGGAATTCCTACAGTGCCCCTGAACCAATCCACAACGCTTTGTAGTGACAGATACACACTATCCTGTTTCAACAGTTAATGAGAAAAATGAAAAAGGTCATTTATTATGAACATTACATGGCAGAACAAATGTAATATAAAAATCCATGCTGTTGGTCTTCCGGCTGCTCCCTCCGAGGGGTCGCGACAGCGGATCACCGACCTGTACACAATTTGGCACAGGATTTGCGCCAGATGCCTGCAACCCTCTCATTTTATTTTGGCTTGGGACCAGCTTGGTACTGTAGGAATTGAACCCGAGCCTTCCGCATGGCCTACCACTGTGCCACCAATGCCCATCTAAAAATCCCATAAACTTTATTATCCTAAGTTAACAACATGGCTGAAGTAACTGTACTGTACATTAGGTCTTGAATCTAAGTGACAGTACAGATTTGTTTTACTAAATAATAAAATCTGTTCAAAAGTTAAACATATTTTTAAAAGGTTCCAAACAAGACCACATCTCACATCATTGTATACAAAATCTGGCGCAGGTCTCATGACAAATATTTTTTTTTTAAAACCTGCTTTCAGCTCAAGCATGCACTTCCTTTACGATTGCGCAAGCACATGCCACCAACTGAGCCATGTAAGTAAATATAGTTAAATTAAAAATTTTAAAAAGATTTAATTATTTTTTGATGTATTAAACCACCTTGTAGTTAAATCAATAGAAACTATATGTACAAAGCAAAATGTGTTGCATATCCAACCTTAAAAAATGCAAAACTGTACATGCATTCATACAAAAGTAAGAAAACCTGCTACTTTTATGTGAGTAATTAACAGAATGAGTCATGAAAAAAGAAAAAAAAAAGAGAATGCTAACCTCTGTTTGACTGTAGTGATCTAAGATGGAGGGAAGAAGTGGGAGAATTACTGTGAACCCCAACAGATCCAGCAGAAGAGCCAGAAACACGACCCGAATGACTCTGGAAGAGTGTTTATCGTCTTGAGAACTCTTCTCCCCTGCCATCACGCTTCTCTTCACTGGCCTCCTCAAAAGTGAACAGCTTTGAAGGATCCTCAGAGCATCTCCTGTGGTCACTGAGATGACACCACTTTTATTACTGGTAATCTTGGTATTTATAAGGAAGTAACTTCTTACAGCTCAACCAGGAAATACCTGAAATACTAGAAAACATTTACTACCAGGAAATACTCAATGATTTTTCAACATCAATATGTTATCTTTATTGTTCCGGTGCCAAAATATGTCTTATTTCATGTGTAAGATATAAAATACTAATATGTTAGTACTCGCAGCTCGTAAAAGTTTTTTCCATTAATTTGGAAGTACACGGTGGATTAGTGGTTAGCACTTGCACCTCCAGGTTTGGGGTTCGATTCCTGCATCGGGTCTGTGTGCATGGAGTTTGCTCGTTATCCCCGTGCTTGGTGGGTTTCCACCGGGTACTCCGGTTTTCTCCCACAGTTCAAAGACATGCAGATTAGGCTAATTTGCGTTCCTAAATTTCAGGTAGTGTGTGAATGAGTGAGTGAGAGAGTGAGTGAGAGAGAGTGTGTGTAAGTAAGTGAGCGTGTGTGTGTGTCCTGTGATGTATTGGCACCCCATCCACGGTGTCTCCTGGGATAGGCTCCAGTCCCCCTGTGACCATGTTCACAGAATAAAGCGGTACAGGCAATGTGAATGAGTAAGTAAAAGTAAAGAAAGAAAGACACAAAAGATTGATGACAGAATCTATTTTTTTTATGTGATACTGTCAAAGTGGGACATTTTCTTTCTGGGCTGCTGCGAATAAATGAAATAGGAGATTTCTTATTAACATATTACTTATTTTTAACATTTACCTTGAAGTATGCACAAAAGTAACAATAGTATTTAACTTTTGAAAACTGGAAATGAACAATGGAAGGGGGGGGTCATAATTCCTAAGAGAAGAAATTTTTTTTTCTTCACTGCAGAATAGACCTGGAAGATTTTACCTGATGACAGAAACCTGAACGAGATTAGTGTTTTTAAAAAACAGTTAAGATGAAGACAGCTCGTTATAGAGGACAGTTGACCGAGTCGCACTGTTTGAATTAACCGCAGATATTTACATAGTAAAATATTGTTTGTAGAAGCAGGTGTTTACCTTCAGCAGCTGTGTGTGTCTCTGTGTTGCTCGTGGGAATGCATGAAAGTGGCACAGGAGCTGACACAAACTTCCGTACTGCACAGTGAGGCGGGTTAGTGCGCATTAGAGCGGATAAGTGCGCACACACACACTGTGCAGTACGGTAGTATGCGGAGTCAGCTGGAGCGCTGCTCAACCAGGAAGGAGTGTCCGGGTTAGAATGACGGGAAAAAATGACGGAAGTTTGGGGGGGAAATACGTACAAAATAATAACAACAAAAGTATTTTAGCAAGGAGAAGTCGATTTGCCATGAAGCATTTGTTAATCCTTACTTGTGATTTCACGTTAAAATAAAATTTACAAGGAATTTCTCATCTTTGAAGATAGCCATTGCGTAATGGGGGGCAATCCGTGGCAGGGGGCGTTTTAGGACATAACACCTGTATTCTGACCACATGTGTTACAACATCTGCGATTTCATCAGGACCAGCAAAGTTTGACCAAAAGAACGGACGTGAATATCTTTGTGAAACTGGGCTAATCTGCCAGAGATGTTTGACATGATTCAGCAAGTTTACGGCGATGCCGGTGTTCAATCGAAAAATGCTACTCATCGAGTTTTGCTAACTATCGGATCTGCGCATGCGCAGTCCCACAAGTTTGCACTGTTTCCACGCCCATAAATCCACACTACCTTCGTGCTGAGACTTCGGTTGGTGGTGGTTTTAAACCGTTTTCCTTTGCTTAATTTGACCGAAACATTTTAGTTTCTGCATAAATTGTCGTGAATGAGCCGTAAGGTTGAGGAAAATAAAATCTTGAAACTGGTTCAGTGTCTCAAATTTAAACACCTACGTTTACATCTTTTTGTATACTTGAATATTGTGGTTATCATATGTGTGCAGCACTATTCAGTACACAGAGTAGTCCATACATAAATGCTTACGCACGTGATGACATGCGTTTTTGATTTAATTTATGATAGTGCTAATAAATACAATCAACTCTTTTAATAAGATTTAACGTCCACAGTGTAGTTGTAGTGATGCGGTAGCGTAAATCTACAGGCTCTGCTATCGATTTGTCCTACGGTAGCATTTTTCGACAAGGCAGCAAAAATCGACAGAACACCGTCAACAAGCTTTTGTAATCCCTCATTAAAAATGTTTTAGGCTGAGCTATAAGCCACTATTGCACCGCTGTCTTCACTTCTTACAGCTTCACAGTAAGGCAGCTTTCAGGGGAGCAAACAAGTGGAAGTCATGCTTGGAGCCTGATCAAGACTATAGGGAGGATGCTGTAACACCTTAAACCATAGTGTAGTGTCGACAGCGTTCGACACCATTGAATAGCACATAGTCCTCTGTGTTTAATCCGAAGTTTAGGCTTCTGGTCTTCAATAAGCACTGCTGATTGTTGAACCTTTTTCCTGATAATGTTACAATACTGACATTGAGAATCCCAGAAAACCGGCTGATTAGCAGACTTTTGAACTTTAAAAAAAAAAAAAAAAAAAAAAAGGTTGGTGGTTGAGGATGTTTCCATTCCGTACTCTGCCATTTACTCTCAGGCTCACAGTAATGAAACCATATGTTTCAGAACTAGAAATGGTTCTCTTTAAGAATCTTTCACCTTCCTTAAAGTGTCTGTCTATATTTTGTTTGCAGATATCCGAACACTTTCTCAGGTCATTTTGATTCATCATTTCGATTCATACACATTCACATTTCATACAATTGTCCATTATTTCTTTTGATTGTATAAAGGACAATTGTTAACAGCTCTATAAAAATAAAATTGAATTGAATTGTGGTATCTGTACGAATCACTGCACAAGTGGGGCATCCATTTTAGCTCGCACCGCAGTTACAAATGTAACACGTTAACACCTGTACAACAGCGACTGGGGAGACAGCCTTGAACGGATAGTGCTGATAAGACAGTTTAACTAACAGAAGTTTTAATATAACTACAGTGCAGATCAGTTTTGACTCAACCAAAACATGGCTGCAGTTTAAGCGCCTAGTTTTGGCAAACCTAGGACCCCTGGTAAAATCTTCCCTGGACCCACTACAATTTTTTAACCCATTGCAGCATGCCCACTCCTTCCTGGATGGATGTAATGGTACAGTGAGAATCATGTTTTTTTTTTATTTCTCCAGTGCCTTTAATACAATAGCACCATTTCTACTGAGTGAGAAACTGCTCAGGATGGGTGTCTGTACATCTATTGTATCCTGGATAGCTGACTATCTGTTAGATAGGCCCCAGTTTGTAAGGTTGGGGAATTCCCTGTCTGATGTGCTGGTCAGTAACACAGGAGCACCTCAGGGGACTGTTCTTGTACACCTCAGATTTCCAATACAACTCTGAGTCCTACCATTTGCAGAAGTTCTCTGATGACTCTGCAGTGGTGAGGTGTATCTGGAATGGACAAGAGTCGGAGAATAGAGGACTTCTGGACAGCTTTGTGGAGTGGTGCCCCAGAAACCATCTAAAAACCAAGGAGATGGTAGTGGACATTAGGAAGGGTAAAACTATGATTAAATCTGTCACTATCATGGGTAAGGAGGTTAGGGTTGTGGACAACTACTTGGGTGTTCGCTTGAACAGCAGAATGGACTGGAGGACCAACACCAACGCTGTGTATACAGTACTTTATTTCCTGAGGAAGCTCAGATCCTTCAACGTATGCAGCAGGATGCTGGAAATATTTTCTCAGTCTGTTGTGGCTAGTGTCCTTTTTAGTGCGGTAGTCTGCTGGAGCATCAGCATCAGTGCCAAGGATGCAGCCAAGATATATAAATAAAATCATCCACAAAGCACATACTGTAATTTGACACAAACTTGTCAGATTGGAGACAGTGAGGGACAACAGATCACTGAACAAACTCCTGTCAATCATGCAAAATCCATTCCACCCACTACATGATTCCATACAGAGGCAGCAGAGTTCATTCTTTAACAGACTGATGCAGATAGGAATGTTTTTCTGAACCGTTCTTTGTGGTATCTAAGATTCGCCATTGCACTATACAATGACTCACCTCTATGCAACAGATGACAATAAGGAAAATATTCAATGTCAATTAACGGACACATACTCTGACAATTTGCACATTTCATCTCTTTTTCATTCATTCATTCATCTTCTATACCGCTTTATCCTGTATTTAGGGTCGCGGGGGACCTGGAGCCTATCCCAGGAGACTTCAGGCACTAGGCGGGGTACACCCTGGACAGGGTGCCAATCCATCGCAGGGCACACACACATACACACACATACACACACTCACACACTCACACACTACGGGCAATTTAGGAACGCCAATTAGCCTAACCTGCATATCTTTGGACTGTGGGAGGAAACCAGAGTACCCGGAGGAAACCCACCAAGCACGGGGAGAACATGCAAACTCCATGCACACAGAGACGGGAATCGAGCCTGGCCGGGGAATCGAACCCAGACTCTGGAGGTGCAAGGTGCTAACCACTACACCACTGCGCCGCCTCATCTCTTTTTCTTATTTTGAAATGCCAGTTTGCAGTCCCCCCCTCCCATTGCTGTATGTGTTATCCAGCTGCTTCAGTAAAAAAATAATTTCCCTCACGAGATCAATAATCTATCTATCTATCTATCTATCTATCTATCTATCTATCTATCTATCTATCTATCTATCTATTAATTAATTAGGGTGGTCCAAAATTAACAACTTCACACAGCTTTCCCTCCACAACCCTAATTTTATTCTTCCCCTTATTACAAATGTGTCTGCCAAATTATATTATGATTGGTCATTATTTAGAGGTCGCTCAAGCTGGTAGTAATGCAACACTGCAACAGCTATATTGTATTGTGTAATTGTATGCAATAAAACAAGGAAAACATGCAGTAAACAGAATTAGAATTTCCATGAGTGAAAAAGAACAGAAGTAACATGTCAAATTAGCTGATACTATCTTGGATTCAGGTGGTCTGGACTCTTACTGTTATATATTGTCCCATAATGTTCTAATGTTCTTTATCAGTGTCGCAGTAGATTGCTTTTGCCATCCATCGTGCTTGATGTAATGCTCCGGGTGCTCTGAAGGAAAGTTCCACAGGATCGGCACCACCTAGGAAAATCACGCAAAGATTGATGAGTTCCTCGTAATCTTCTCTTGGTTGTGACTCTTCCAGGGCAACCTTACAAAAACGCACCATCTCAACTCGAAGGACAGCAGTACCTGAATCAAAGGTACGGTCAAGCGAATGCTCAATAAAAGTACAGGCACCGTTCTTTAAGCCAGTATTACTGGCACTGGTATCGAATACCAGCCCATGTACAGTATCTGCTGACGAATGCCCCATTCATCGAGGGTGGTTAAATACGCTTCAGCCTGTTCCTTACCAGTGCCACGGCCTATTTTTGGCACGCCCAATAGCATCTCTTCCCCACCACCTGTAACCAGCACTGCAATTCTATCCACTTTGTGTTTGCTCCCACTAATGTCAGGAACAATCTTTCCATCCCAGTGAAGGAGAAGAGGAGTACTGCGAATGAATACCTGCTCCACTGTTGCCTGCTTTTCACGGTTTCTACATCGGGAACGTCTGATAGAACTTCTGGATAGCGTCCCGCTGACCTTGATGCTGCTTCTTTAAATGTTAGATTCTGTTCAGTGTTAAGGAACATACAAAGTCGAAGAGCGTCTCCGTTGGTTGGTAGATGCGACCCGGACAGCTGATCTGTACCCTTTCCTAGCAGCCAAACTTCAGCACTGCTTCTGGTTTGTGCCATTACTGTCCTAAAGTGTCTTAAAATAACTCACAGCCACTGATGAAAACTTCAGATTTAACAAAGATCAGTAAATAATCACTATTCACTATACTGTGACGAAGTTTTAACTCAATAGTACAATTTGCATGTTTTTGCGCAATACCAACTAACAATTTCAAACCTGGCTGATAGTTAGTATGAAAACACAACAATGAATAGCTATTTAATTACGAATGGTGTTTCTAATCACCAGTTTTACCCAATGAGTTTGCAATTAAAGAGATGATAATTTTTTCATTTGATTTTACCCTGGAATTTTGGCAAATTGTCTTAATCTGAGTCAACAACAAACTTGTGGGACCTTGAGCGACCTCTAAATGTAGTTCAATTTGCTCCATATTTACATCATATCTTTACTACATCTGATAGAACATATTTAAACTTGTGGAGGTGGGTTTTAATGAAATCTATCATGAAATCTATCATCCTCGTAATGCACAATTCTAGTACTGTAATGTATACACATGACCACATGAGGGCGCGAAAAACAACATAGTGATGTAGTTCAACTGTTAATTGTCTATCTGAATCTATTCCACCCCCCCCCTTTTTTTTTGAGTCACTTCATAGACAAATTCAAACCTGGACATATTGAATATATTGAAAAAGTAAGTCAATATTCAGTGTCGCATATTAATTAACATCCATGAAGTAGAAAGTAAACGCGTATTTACTAGAAACAACAAAATGCTATTAAACATAAAACAGACTATATGACGTACAAATGTTCGTGTTTGTAACCATAATATAAATAATATTTCTTTTGTGATTAAACAGTTCTATTATTAATTTCTCAGCGGAACCATGTAGGAAATCGGTGTTTCCGACCGGACAGTTTTCCTAGAGCACACGAATCATTCACGTTACCGAGATGTCACAACATTAATGTAAGTGAAAACAATGAGTAAAAAACAAATAGATGTTTTCCCCCCATTTATATAGCATCATCTCTTCTCAGGCCCAAAGTCACTTTACAGTTGTGGAAAAGCAACAAAAAAGTGTTTAAATGAAGAACTTCTTAACGTTCTTGTTTCAGGTGTGACTGAGGTGTAGCTGCTCATACAGTCACTGCAAACATCATGATGTCTACCAAGGTGCTGACTCTGCTCAGCTCACAGCCACTGCGGAGACTTCCATCACAGACGTGTTTCACCTGTTTTACGTCTATTCAGAGGGTTAGGAGAGATTACACTACAGGTTCACTTGCATCAGGATCCTGTTATATCAGTATACACTTTAAGAAACAGAGAAGAGGCTTCTCACACATCCCTCTTTATGGAATTGACAACAAAAGATCTTTCAGCCTGAGTCCTGCAGGGATCGTCAATGCTGCTCCAGCATCTGTTCAGCCGTACCTTCGCTTAATGAGGTTGGACAAACCGATTGGTGAGTTTCTGTCAAATACACTGTATATACAGGATAGCTAGACAGATAGAGATCCTAAAAGTTCACATCTTATAAGTTGCGCAATTCCAATATTTGCACTTCTTGTAGATGCTAACCTGCTGAGTACTTGAACTATACAACAACAATAAAGTTTTATGGGATTTGTGTTGGTAGGGACATGGCTGTTGTATCTGCCGTGTACATGGAGCATCGGGCTGGCGGCGAACCCGGGCTGTCTGCCTGACCTGCACATGCTTGCACTGTTTGGGACCGGAGCTCTGCTGATGAGAGGAGCTGGCTGCACCATTAACGACATGTGGGACAGAGACTTTGACAAGAAGGTATTTTTGTCAAAAAGCTGAATAGCAGCTGCTGTTTAGTTTGATGCAACCCAGCGGCATATTTACACACGTGGACAAAATTGTTGGTACCCCTCGTTCAATGAAAGAAAAACTCACAATGGTCACAGAAATAACTTTAATCTGACAAAAGTAATAATAAGTAATAAGTATTTCAATCCTTCATAGCACTGTTGTTGTGGTCTATATAGGTGTCAGGGGAATACATGTTTTTTTCTGTGGTTTGCATGAATATTACTTACAGCACATATTTGTTGCAGGTATTCAGGAAACGTGTTATTTTTTAATCCTGTCCTACTATTTGACTTTGTATCACATTTAAGAGAATGTCTTCTTTTCTCTAATTTCCCTGCTTTAAAAATAACACTATTCTCTCAGGGAAAATTCGCAAACATCATTTGATCTGTGTGATTTTGGAACAAGATGTTGAATAAATGCATCGTATATCATCATTAGATTTGTGCAAATGGATGCATATTTTTTTAGATAAAAAGAGGTGGAAGTAGGAACACATTTGACATGAAAATATATTTAAAAAGCAGCGCTTAAAACATGAGGTAGGATGTAGAATCCCCAAAGCAGGTTGCATGAAGGTGTATGAGTATCGATTCTAAGACGTCTGGTGCTGTGCGAGATTGAATCTTATACTATATTCTGCTCTTCAGGTGTCCCGGACAGCCATGCGGCCCATAGCTGCAGGACAGATCTCTCAGTTCCAAGCGCTGGTGTTCCTGGGAGGCCAGTTAAGCTTAGCACTGGGGGTTTTGCTGTGTCTCAACTATTATAGGTATTGCATATACTGTAGCTTACATGGTACTTTCACTCTTATTTTAATCTGAGTGTTTGTTTTAATTGCCATAAACATATTACAGCTTTGGTGAGCCGTGTGTGAGTTGTAAAGCATCATTCTAGTAACATTTTATTCATGTTTAGTTTTACTTTAGCATTATATATCTCTTACCTAGTTGAGGATGTAGCAGTAGAGTGCAAACACTGTATAACATTAAACTTTCTCTGTTCCAGCATAGCCCTTGGTGCCGCCTCATTATCTCTAGTCGTCACCTACCCTTTAATGAAGAGAATAACGTACTGGCCTCAACTTGTCTTGGGTATCTTTTACAAAATTCAATTATCAAACTGTTCTAGGTTAAAGAAAAAATCCACCCTGGATTCTTGTTTTGATTTGTTGGTATTTGCTCAAAATAACCGAATTGGCAGTGTTGCTAAATGGCTATAGGTAATTTACCAAAAAATTGTCTCACCCACCAAAATCAAGGCATAGCTGTGTTCTCCATAGTACTTAACATCAGATAGCAAGAGGATGGATTTTTAACTGTCTATTTAAGGGTTAATATTTATCAATAAAATATTAAATCACCCTAAATCCATTGCTAATGCCATCATGCTTGTTATCATATAGTGTAGATTACTAACAAGCCAAGCTGAGTCTTTGCAGTCACTCTTTCTGAAATCTAGTTCTCACAGAGTCCAGCAAATGCTTCTGAAAAATTGTGACTGAGAAAGACCAGTCATGACTGTTGTAGAAGCGAACCGCCAAACCTGACCTGTCCCTTATGTCTAAGATGTCAGTGCAACATTAAAACATATAAAATGCTTTATAGAATTAATAGCAATGTGTTTCAGGATGGACTTAATTAGGTATTAAAATTCACTTTACTTGTCAGGTCTCACTTTTAACTGGGGAGCTTTGCTCGGCTGGTCAGCTGTGACGGGATCGTGCGATTGGTCCGTGTGCCTGCCTCTGTATTTCTCTGGCGTGATGTGGACACTGATTTATGACACAATCTATGCCCATCAGGTAGTTTTTCAGTTTATTGTATTGTGTGCATGCTCAGAGTAGCATGTTTTGTCTAAGATGAATTTGAGACTTCTAAAATCTAACATTCTGTTCTGAACAGGACAAAGAGGATGATGTTAAGTTAGGGGTGAAGTCAACAGCTCTGAGGTTCCAGGAACACACCAAGCCATGGCTGAGTGCTTTCACTGTCGCTATGCTGTCTGGATTAGTACTGGCAGGCGATAATGCAAACCAGACAGTCCCATACTACGTAGCTGTGTCTGCAGTTGCTGTTCATCTAGCACAACAGGTTAATCTTTGGCCATTTATTTTTTATGTATTCTTGTCATATTAAGTATATATATTAAGTTTCTAATGGCTGTTATCCTCCAAATGGTGTGACTTCCAGGTTTATTCTTTGGACATCAACAAGCCTGACGATTGCTGGAAGAAATTCGCCTCCAATCGTAATTTAGGACTTCTCTTATTCTTAGGAATAGTTTTTGGCAATTTGTGGAAGAGAAATGATAGCCAGAAAGAAACTGAATAAAATTCCCTTCCTAATGTAGTTAAGGGGAAAAAAATTATGTAAATAAGAATTTCATTTATTACTCATTTAAAACATTTATTAAATTTTAAGAAACATGATTCCTTTAAAAATTTTAAATTGTTACAACTATTAAAAAAATAACATGGACAATGAGAACAGAGACATCAAGTTATATCTACATATAACCAAAACAAAATCCTTACACATTTAAAGATTTCTTTTTTTATACATGGAATAAAATATATAACAAACCTGTGCAAGCTGATCACTAAATCAAGTCGACTAAGTGGTTTTAGTAGCCTTAAAATGAGCAGAATAGAATGTGCAGAACAAGAAACAAGGCACCGAGTATAATTAAAGACGAAAGTAGAGATGTGTCTGCTGGAGATGAATCACTTGGAGGAATGTTTGGTGGGAGGTGGTCACGAGGATGCGCACTGTTCATATGGAGATTCGTAGATGTCCATGGGGGGGCAGGTGCACACAAGATGCTGGTCACCATAGATGTCATCAATCCTTGAAATTGTGGGCCAGAACTTGGTTTCAGGTCTCACAAAGGGCTACAACGGAACAAAAAATTATAAAATGATGGTTCCAGGTGTATAATGTACAATATAAACGTACAACATACATACCATGGGGAAAGCAGCAGCCTCCCTGGAGTAGGGTCTATCCCATGTGCTTGAGGCAATGCATGCCAGGGAATGAGGAGCCATCTGTGTACAACGTGACTTGGATGAATGCAACATGTTGAGACTTTATGGCTAACCATTGTGTTTTTCAGTGTTCATTTACAGTGCCATGAAAAAGTATTTGCCCCATTCATTGATTTATTCATTCATCTTCTACATCACTTACCCTGTGTACAGGGTCGAGGAGCCTATTCCAGGAGACTTAGGGCACACGGAGAGGTACATATTTGTGGAAAGGGTGACAATCCATCACATGGGCACACGCATACACACTTTGAGCAATTTGGGAACACCAATAGTACCCAGGGGAAACCCACCAAGCACCAGTATACCACCGTGCCACCTTTTTGCCCCTTCCATATTTTGAATCTTTGTCACACTTAAATGATTGAGATCAAAGTAATTTTTATATTACACAAAGATTAAATACAAAAAGCAGTTTTTATATAATTTCATTTATTAAGGTGAAAAAAGCTGTCCAAATCTGCCTGGCACTATGTGAAAAGGTAATTGACCCCCCTTAAAAATCAAGAAGGGGAAATACTTTTTCACAGCACTGTATTACAGAATAAATGAAGAAAACCCCACAACTGTCCTTTGATTGTGTACCTTTAAAGGGTTAACTCTAGAATCCATCCTGCCTGACTCGATCTCAGCAATTTCCTGACGAATGGCCATAAGGGAGTCACAGAAACGGTCCAACTCAGCCTTGTCTTCTGACTCAGTGGGTTCAATCATTAGCGTTCCAGACACAGGCCATGACATGGTAGGAGCATGGAAACCTTCGGAAATGAGTACATTGCTAATAATTAATACTTGTACAAAACAGAGAAAAAGCTGAGTTAGCGGTTCTTAAACATTTATAATCCTGTACCATAGTCCTGTAGTCTTTTGGCAATGTCCACTGCCTCGATGTTGGCCGTCTTTTTGAAGGGTCGAACATCCAGTATAAATTCATGCGCGACAAAACCTATAAAGAAAGTAAAAAAGTACTTCAATAAAATCTCCAATAAACAAAAAAATAAATAAAGTGTCACTGTTAAAATTCTTATTCACCTTTCGAGCCCTTGAACAGGACCTTGTAATGGTTTTCTAGTCTCTTTGCCATGTAGTTCGCGTTAAGGATGGCCACCTCTGTGGCATGCCTTAGACCATTAGCGCCCATCATCTACAAAAGGTTACCAACACGTTATTTTATCTGTTCCACAACAATTTATCATCATGATCTGTTAATAGATTTTCTGGCTGACAGAGAGACAGATTACCTTTATGTAGGCCCAGGAGATGGGCAGGATGGCACTAGAGCCCCAGGGGGCAGCACTGATGGTGCCTAGTGAACTCATGTTGCTACACTGCATGTTCACCACTGGGTGGCTTGGCAGGAATGGGGCGAGGTGTTCCTTCCTAAAACAGAAATTGGCAAAAGCATCCGGATATGAACTGATAATAATTGTGTGCACACAGTTGAACAGGACAAACAAAAATAGCACTAAGATATGTTGGTGTGATCCTCCTTAATCACAAAATGTAACTGATATTCTTTCATGTTTATACATTTTAAGCATGATTTTGCTTATATAGTGTCTTAGAAATCCAAAATCCCACGGTTAGTGTACAGGATATGTACAGTACATGTTTTATGTATTATGTACCATGATGTATCTGAGAAAGAAACAATATGTCGAAATAATCCAAAAAAAAAAAAGCAAATCAAAGTCAAATCTGTGATTAAAGACTTATGGCAGACTTAGATACCCTTCATCTATTCTAAAGTAACCAAATCCCTGTAGTGCCTTCTCTAAACCAGGCTATGACAAAATGTTCTCTCCAAATATTGTTTATTCCAGTTGATTTTAAAATCATTCTTTACCCATTTTCATATCTGTACATTTCTCTCCTCAACAGTGCAGTAATGCAGATATAAACCTCACTGCAATGTTAAACATGACAATCCATTTTGGAAAGAGTTGAACTTACACGCCGATTGGACCCATACCAGGGCCTCCGCCGCCATGAGGAATACAAAAGGTTTTATGAAGATTCAGGTGAGAAACATCTGAGCCATAGTCTCCTGGCCGGCACAATCCAACCTGGTAGCACCGGACATGGGTAGACAATTTAATGCCAATATTCAGTAAAAAAAAGTTTGGATTCATTTTCTACATCCTAGAATAATAATGGAGATTTCCAAACTATGAAATACAGTTTTATAAATAAATAAATGGCATTGGGTAATTATGTAAGGACAACAACAGTCAGTTGACATTTAGGTCAGCTGTTTTGGAAGAACAGTATTCATTCATTCATTCATTTTCTATACCGCTTAATCCTGTGTTCAGGGTCGCGGGGGACCTGGAGCCTATCCCAGGAGACTTCGGGCACTAGGCAGGGTACACCCTGGACAGGGTGCCAATCAAGAACAGTATTATCAAGGGTATTTGCAAAACCCATCAAGCACCATATTGAAACAGGCCCTCATGAAGACCATCCCAGGAAAGCAAGACCAAACCTTCATTCAGAGTTGAACCTCAAAAATCACCAATTAACAGCACCTCAGATTAGAGCCGTTATGTCGGCTTTACAGACCAGAAATAGACACACTGTATTGTTTTACAAAATCAGAGAAGACCATGAAATTAGAAGGCGCGTCCAAACGTTTGACTAGTAGTATATTACTATAGTTATAGTAGTACTAGTATATTAGTTTCACCAGTTTTAATAGATGTGCTTCTCACCTGTGCGTTCATGTTAGCCCCATCCAGATACACCTGTCCACCATTCTGGTGAATGAGCTCACACACTTCACTGACATTCTCCTCGAATACACCATTAGTTGAGGGATACGTGATCATTATGGCCGCCAGGTTTGCTTTGTGTTTATCAACCTGTGAAGGAAGGCAACCCCATGTTAAGGAATAGTTTCAGACTTCATAACCCTTGATTTTTTTTTTTTTATATGCAGAATTTTTGTATTATTTAAACTTGTAACTTTCAAACAGTCTGATAAGTATATAAGCATACTTTGCATAATATTTTTATTAGTTAATGTAGCAAAACAATGGCATTAAAATTAATAAATTAACAAGTACCAATTATACTGTATATTAAGCCTTAAAAAAAGCACTAAATGCCTATATAATAATATTTTCCCTCCCTGCTTGGCGACGGTGATAGTACAAACAGTGTAGGAGATTCTTATATAACAGTATAATCATGTACCATTGCCTTCAGATGAGCTATATCAATGCTGCCATCTTTGTCCACCTCTACAACCTGCACTTTCATGCCAGCCATTTGAGCACTGGCAGGGTTGGTTCCATGAGCAGACTTAGGAATCAGACAGACCTGAGATTTAAAGAGATTAAAAAAGCTTAGACATTTTCAGCGCTGTGTGAACAGAACACATTTACCACTGACAGATGAACATAAAAATTAACTATAATACACAGTATTAGGCTATGATTAGATGGACCCTAATAATCGGTATAATAGCTCAATCAGGGGGGAAAAGTGTATGTAAAAACCGCACGATCTGAACAGACGGACCTGATCGGAAGAAATTTTCAATAAGAATTCGTTCAAGAGGAACCATTCAAAATTAAAGAACAATTGTGTATTTGCAAACAAGTAGGTTTGTGAAATGCTTTAATGTAAGGGGATCAAGGTGTAGGATTACAAATTTAGATAATGTTAAATCTAGCTTCCAACATAATAGTATATAAACTGAACAAGTTATGTACATTGGGTTTTACATTTCAAGGTAAAGTTGGTGACATTCTGAGAAGATACAAGTCTGGTAGCCCAGGTGTCAGAGACATTAACCTTTTGTCTTTATGTACTTCCTGACCGCTGGGTAGGGTCCCAAAGTCAATGTGAATGCTAATCTCAAGGCCAGGCCGTGCCTTAGTCTCTATGATAATGTAAAGGTTTGGGGGATACTGTCAGGCTGATTAGATTAGCACCTATGCATTTGAAAGCCACTGTTATGCTGATGAGATCAGGGCTGGGGAACTTCCGTTACCAGGCTGCCTCCGGTACCACACTATGCTTTGTTTAGATTGTCTCCACCTCTTTGTATCCCTCCCTCTTGTAAAGTATAAACTCTCCAGAGCTGAGTTGTAAGAGAGACTTGGATGACTACAGCGACGCTCGGCGAGTTCTCAATAAAGAGTAACTTCTGCTTGAATGATATCCCAACGTCTCCTGGTCTCTGAAAAAGTTCCCAACAAAGGGGTATAGCTCAGTGGTTAAGATTTTGAACTACTGATTGGATCCCACGTTCAAACCCCAGCAGCATCGCAAAATTTGAGTAAGCCCCTTAACTGCTCTGATGTATAATGATATATAAATGTAAGTCACTCTGGACAACGGCGTCTGCCAAATGCCATTAATGTAAATGTAATGTATAATCTAATAGTTACAACAGCAGACAAGGGGACACTAGCTTCTTTCCTTTTTTTTTCCAGAGAAACTCACAAGATTGTACTGTCTGTAGTGGGAATCAGACCCAAGTTGCCTCAGTGGAAAATCCATAGCTATATCCACTAGACTTTTATTGTAGCAAGCATTTTCCATCTGGCATAACAGCACCAGTACATATTCTTGGAATATCTCAAACTGATATACAGCACAAGGCTTTCTCAGACAATTGACTTGAGGCTGGCCACTGAGCTTAGTTAGATAGTTGATATAATAAATTGTCGAATAAATAGATTCCATAGAGGGCCATCACACACTATGACAACATAGGGCTGATGTCATAGGGCCCTAATAAATGTTGTTGGTCTTTCGGCTATGAAATAAACAAATAATGAAATAATGAATAATTATTAAAAGATCATTAGAATTATTTCTTTGTTTATTAAAATTATTTTATTTAAACATTTAAAATTAGTTATAAATATGATTTATTACTACATCTACTTTTAATAATTTATTAAACAGCATATTTATTTCATATCATCATATTCCACCCTCCATAACTTTGTGCATGTCGAAAAACTTGCACTCTGGTTTAAGGCTTAATCTTAACTGTTTACATGGACACTGATCTAACAAGATTTATATTTATTTTGTTAAGTTGGAATCCCTAATCAGGACAGTTTCACTTTCATTTAAGAAATATTATCTAGGTATCTGTGCAAAAATATGCGTTATTTTTATAAAATGTGCTAAAATTGAAAGCAAACAGACACCATTTCACTACCAAGATCACTAGAGTTTTGTAATAGCTGGAATCTGCCTATATATTAAAAAAAAAAAAAAGTCTAATTTGTATTATGAAATCAAGCAGAGCTATCAGAGCTTATCATTGCCATCATAAACACAAGGTCCTGTACGAGACTGCAAACATGACTTTCAACTCCAAAAGGACACTGCACCAGAGAAACCTGCTCATGCTTCATGATCACTCAACAAAAACTAAACAGTTGACGCCCTAAAGACCGAAATATTTGACCAAAATATAATGACCAATTTTTTCATGGAGGTAAAATAATGCCTGTACCTGGAATGCACTGGTTGCTTTGTATAAACCGTGACAGTTTGAACCTCGGGTGTTATAGGTATAATGTCCAATTTCTAAGACGTGATTTCAAGTCAGATGTTAAAACCCAGATTACCAAACAATGGAACAACTGATATAGATCATACAGATTTATCGCAGCATCATTTGCTTGCATAATGTCATTTTTATCCTTGTCTGGCCATTTATTCAGTTCAGAAGGTTGAAGTTTCGTGACAGTAATGAGGATAATCGATTTGCAGGTCAGCTGGTGTCAGCTGAACCAAACTGTCTGTTATGTAATTCCCGTTCTTATCTTTTTCCTCAGTGAGTACCGGGCATTCTGATCATTCCTAGAAGGACTTTTTTTTTTTTTTTAGGCTTTTATCTGTTCCCAGCTATTCCTGGATTATCTTTTCGATCTGTGCCTTGATCAGTTTATGTGGGTCTTAGTTTAGATTAGTTAATTATTCACTACGTGTACAGACACTCACACTTCTGTGGGATTCTCCTTTGGAGTTCAGATAGGCTTTGATAGCAGCCAGACCAGCATACTCTCCCTGAGCACCACTGTATGGAAAAGCAACACAAGGTTCAGGCTGACAGGCGGCAAGTCTGCCTCAACAGATCACAGTTCAAAGTTCTTGGAAAGGACAATGTCTCAATAAGGATAAGGTACATCGTGGGTGGGGTGATGACATTGTATTAAGTTTTAATCAGTCTGTGATTGGATTGTCTTAAGATTTATCATTAACAATTCTCATACCATAGTGTCATTTAATTCCTAAATTAACTTGTTAGTAATGACTTAGCTAAAGTAAAACTAATGACTAATTAATGACTAAGACACTGACTCTAAATTGACTGACAATGTAGAAGAGGGAAAAAATATATATATAGAATCTAGTAAAAAAAAAAAAAAAAAAAAGTTAACAAATCATCACAGCAGACGCAGTGTGTACCTGTTTGGTTGAAAGGAGATTTTGTCATATCCTGTGATCTCACAAAGATCCTTTTCCAGTTGTTGAAACAGCTGCTGATAACCCTCTGCCTGATCCAGCGGCACAAATGGGTGAATGTTAGCAAACTCCCGCCAGGTGATTGGCTGTCAATGAGGGCAAAAAAACAAACAAAATGTTTTCATGAATGAGCTGGCTCAGTGAGGGCCAATAAACTGGAGCGAGCAAAGAAACCGCGAATCGACTAGCTATTTCGGCCTGCACATTCCGAAGCATGTAGGGTACACAGTCCTGGTGACGGCACAGATTCTTATATCGGAGGCAGACATAACCTTGGCAACGGCACTGAGTCTATCCACGATTGTCCTGCGTAAGCCAAAAAAAAAGCATGACTCACCATGAGTTCAGACGAGCTGTTCAGCTTCATTGTGCAGGATCCCTGCATTTAAAGACAGTTTCAATGGGATGGTCACACAGGAACAATGGGACTTAATACATATTCAAATCAGTCTGTTTGTGACTTACCAAAGGAATCATACTGTGCACAAGAGAAATGTCTTTATTCTCCAGTCTTTTCATATACCGCACAATGTTGGTCTCTGAGTGATAACTGGAAGTGCAAAGCATATAATAAATTACCTTTGTGCATGTGTGGAAATTCTACGTTACACGCACTGTACTGAATGAACCCTCATCGGGAAAACTAGTCTAGCTGGTTCTTCGGTGTGATAAACAGCATTATTAAGAATATGATTAAACTCACAAACCTATCTAGATAAGAAGGCTTTGCAAAAATAAAAAGACTGCACAGTTTTAGAATTGTAAGGAAACATTGGTCATGCTTGGATGTGATCTGTTTTAATTAATCAGCTGTACTGTATATGATTAACAGAGAGAAGCACAGCCAGTCAGCTTTGTGGTTTTATGGTTTATAGCCATGTTTTGTCTGATCACACTGTGCCAGTGTGTTTTGCAATCCTTAATGTTCTCTTGAATATCAATGTTTTGCAAACGCAGTAAACATAATAATTAACAGAAAATTTATGCACTTCTCGATTTTTCTCGCTGAGGTCATCACGTATGATGCATTCATGTGTCAAATAATGGAGGCTTATTAGTGACTGGCTATTCTGCCATGATTCACATGCTAAACCCTTTCTTACTGAATCCTAAACAATATTAAATTGGTTCTTTAAGTACATTATATGTTGTGGTGTTAAAGCTGAAGCACTCCTTACAAACCTGTTGAACACTGGGTGGGTGAGGAACATGCTGGTCCTCTTGAAAGGACTTACTAGCAGGCCTTTGGTTCTCTCACTCATTTTTTCAGCAATGAGCTCCTGGAACAGAAACCAACACATGTAACAGTCTGACAACGTTTTTCACAACAGCAATGTCGGCAAGTTATAATTTTTTTGGAGTACGTACAGCAGAGGATTCACACCCAAACACCCAGAGCAGGTCATCCAAGTCCCTCTCTGTAATGGTCTCATCCAGAGAGACTCCTAGCTGAAACCATACACCTCATCACAAAAAAATATTTAAAGAATACCTTAAATAGAAATCACATACAGATGGAAAGGGCTTACCATTCCTTCATCATAGATTCGTAGATTGATTTTTCGCTGTGCAGCCTTCTGCAGTACATCTTTGGCAGCAACACCACAGTTAATCTTCAGCGTGTCGAAAAAGATTTCATTCTGGAGTTTGTGTCCAGCCCTGACAAGTCCTGTGATGGCAGGAACACGACTGATAAATTACAGTGACATCACCTTTGACTTGTGGATCAAGAAAGCAAAGGACTAATGACAGACCTTCAGCCAGAATCAATGTTGCTTTGTGCGTCCGTTCAGCAATGTGCCTCAGGCCTTGTGGGCCGTGGTACAGAGCATACATGGCAGCCATGTTTGCCAAGAGAGCCTGAGGGGAAATTAAATATTAAACAGATGACCTTTTGACTCTTACTGAATTATTTAGTGCACTATAGTAACAGCTCTGCACCTGAGCTGTGCAAATGTTGCTGGTGGCTTTGTCTCGGCGGATGTGTTGCTCTCTGGTCTGCAGAGCTAGACGATATACGTCTTTTCCAGCAGCGTCCCTGTGAATGAGAAAGATAGAGATGTAACCAAACACACCATGCACTCACACACGTCTAAAATCCCATGGCCATATTTCTAACACAGAATTGAAGACTCAAAAATTTACTGAAATTATTAAATTTGTGACTAGATTTTTTTTCACAGCTGTAATTATACACGTTGCTGGTCCTTTGGCTTCTCCCTCATCGAGGGGTCGCCACAGCAGACCATCCAATCCAAACGACAACTAAAGAAAAGTTTTAGACCGAATGCCTTCTTGGGCTTGGGACCGGCACTGAACCCAGTGGCTGGGGTTTAGTCTATAGACTAGTCTGAGTTCACACCATGTCATTTAGAAAGAGTTTTTAGGTCATGGTAACCTTTGGGGAGGCGGCACGGTGGGGTAGTGGGTAGTAATGTCGCCTTGCTCCTCTAGCGTCTGGGTTCGATTCGAAGCCAGATTCGATTCCTGTCTCTGTGTGCATGGAGTTTCCATGTTCTCCATGTGCTTGGTGGGTTTCCTCCAGTTATTCCGGTTTCCTCCCACAGTCCAAAGATATGCAGATTAGGCTAATTAGCGTTTCATGGTGTGTGAATGAGTGTGTGTATGTGTGTTTGCCCTACAATGGATTGGAACCCTGTCTCGGGTCTACCCTACGTCATGCCCTAAGCACTTTTTGTAACTCAAAATTTTGAGTGCATGGTGTTTAATTAGCGCAAACCAAAATTCAAACAATAAAATCATAATCACCCATCATGAAAGCTCACCTTGTGACTCCGACCATCCTTCCTGGCATCATTCTGACCAAGTTCTCCTTGACGGAGAAGAAGGCAGCATGAGGTCCGCCATAGCAGAGAGGAACTCCAAAGCGCTGGGAACTACCCAGGGCGATGTCCACGCCGAATTCACCAGGCGGCCGCATGATACAAAGTGCCAGCAAATCGGTGGCACAGCAAGCCAGAGCCTTTAATTGAAATGCAATGCAGGTTGAATCAAGTTAATAATTGTTATAGAAGAGGGTCAAAGTATCAGTGGAGAAAATTTACGAAAAGACAAAAAAAAATAAATCACAGCATGGTTTGTTTTTTATTACAAGTTATAGGAACCATCTGTAGATTATACAGCCCCATTGTGCAATACATACCCCACCCTTATGAGCCCGGTCCACAAGTTCTGAGAAGTCTTCCACCCTGCCTTCAGTGTCAGGGTACTGGAAAAGCACCCCACACACATCATTTCCACTAAAGTCCATTTCATGGGGCAACTTCAGTACAGTCTCCACCCCAATGTAGCTACAGTATGAATAACAATTGTCACAAATTACTATAAGGGACTAAGTTTTTGATTGAACTTCAACAGTTTGTCTCACTCAATGTGACGTACTTGGCTCTCGTCTGCACTACTGCAATGGTCTGTGGGTGACAACGGGGGTCAATGTAGAACAACCTTCTCTTGTTTTGCCTGCATACAAAAAAAAACAGGCAAATCATCCACACAGACAAGAGAAGAAAAAAGTGCAGCATTCCTGAGGCATTTGAAGGCTGTTATCTCCGTATTCCAACCTGTGGCAAAGCTGCATGGCCTCAGCAGCAGCAGTGCCTTCATCCAGTAGGGACGCATTGGCCACTGCCATACCAGTGATGTCACACACCATGGTCTGGTAATTTAGCAGACTTTCCAGACGACCCTGCGCAACTTCCGGCTGGTACGGTGTATACTGGGTCACCCTGTGAAAAGAAAAGTCTTAGACAGCAATATATGATTCCAAAATGGTACCTAAATTAATATTGTAGCCCTAATATGCAAGGCACCAGGCGAGTAAAAGTGTAGATGTGCGTTTTGGGCATTATAGTGTAAAAGCTTATGTAAAACTGGCTTGATTGCACAATCAGATCATGAGATCTTAAAAAGGAAAAAAAGCCCTCAGGACATCAAGATCAACATCAACATGCTGTTCACAGAACACAGGAGGAATTTAATAAGAGTTAGTGTTTGTGCAACTTGGACTGGCTCCCTAAACCCCATGTGGAAAACATCACTCCAACTCAAGTGCCAGATTCTGCACGCAAACTACACGTCTTTGCAGGCCTCTGCTAAGAAAATCTACTACTCTGCTTCAAATTGAATAACAAGTATAAAAGGAGAACACACCATCCAGAATTTTCCAGAAGATTCCTCTGTATAGCAGGCGGCACTGAGCAGTTGTAATACCCCATTCCAATGTAGGACCGCCAAATCTTGTTCATGGAAGCAATATTTTGAAGGGTTTCGAGAATTTCATTCTCACCTGTGAAGAGTCAACAATCATTTTTATATGATATGCAAAACATTTTGGGAAAAACCCAACAACAACAAGTAGGGCTGCACAATTAATCACATAAAAATGGAGATATACACCTTGTTTCTGTTCCAGTTACTTATTGGGTCGGGTTGCCAGCTCAACACCCGATTGTCATTCATACACTACGGGCAATTTGGAGTCGCCAATTATCCTACTGCACAGGTTGGAGAAAACCAGAGTTCCCAGAGAAAACCCATGAAGCACGGGGAGAACACGCAAGCACCACACGCACAGAACCCTGGACCTAGAGATGCTAATCACAACGTGCTGCCCAATCTCAATATAGACCTGTGCAGTTATTTAATCGCAATTATTACAGGTAAAATATGCTTAATTGGGGATTCAAGTACAAGTTTGTTTGTTGTAGTTGCTAAATACTGGCAATCATCTTTTTAATGAGAGAATTTGTGCCATTATCTTCCGTAACTTAAATAAATCTGGTTAAATACAAAAATGGCAAATTTTTTTAATAAAATAATCGACTAATAATTGATCATTTTTATCAAATCATGCAGCCCTGACAACACCAATTCATTCGTGTGAGGAAGATTTGTTGAACATGATTCTCCCATGTGACCCTGCTGGGGCCACAAAAAGCTAACCATAAATAGAACGCAACTTGACAAGAAAAATGCATGAATAAGGCCTATGGGACAAGACGTTTTTTTAATACAAAAGGTGAGGGGAAAAAAAAAAAGTTATGCAGCCATTTATATAAAGTGGTAATGCCTCAGATCTGGTTATACTGGATGTGTTATGCTGTGTAATTATTTAAATAACGAAAGTAGGATTGTGTCAGATGTTACTGCCCCAAAGTCTGATTATTTTCCAATAACAGCATATTCTGATGTGTTCCACTTCAATATTTACATTCAATGTTTTGGAACTGGTTATTAATTTAGCAAAGAGAAGACGATGGGAATGTGGGCTGGTTCTTGGTGGCTTATTCTGGTTTAATTCTGGTTGCTTGGATGCACCGGAGCATGCTGGAATTCCCACATATTGTGGTGCAGCTTAGTAACACAGCAATTCAGTAGAGCATGGACGATAAGATGAGATAAAGCACACATTCTCCAAACACTCTTGTGCAGCAGAATCTGCTAGACTTTTGGTTTGTAGTACAAGCCCATGTTAGCTTTGTTCCAACTTGTTTTATCTAAACAGTATCACACTAAACAGCATGCAAATCAGGCTAAATATTCTCATCTCCCCGTCCCAATCCTCTCACACTGAAACACAAATGCTACCAGGTTTCTTCCCAATATAGACAAATTAGGATAATCACATTTTAGCCCCATTTTACTGATCTGGGTTACAGATAACACCGTTAGCTACATTGGAGTGAGATATACAGTATGTGAATAGTCTGCTTCAAATAATTTGACCTGTTCCAATCCTGTACATGAGGATACATCTGCTGCTCATGTGCAAATCTCTTACTGGATTTACAAAGCAGGCTTTGGGCAGTTGAACCAGCAAAATCTAGTATGAAGGCATCCATAATCCCCCATGGAGCCCTTCAGCATGGCTTGCTTTATTACTACAATACACACACAGACAAGGAAGGGTCATCTGGGTACACATAGAATGGACGCTCACTTAACTTAAAGACGATAACCATGACCTAAATTGCTCTTTTACCTTTAACTGACATGACATAAAGGTCTCCTGTTTAATATGATTATGTTCATAATCTTTTAACCCACAGAACATAAAGCACTCTTCTCTACAAGATAGTATATACAATATTGTACTGAGAAATATATATTGTACTGAGAAGTCATGGAATGTACATACAGGGTTTGATGCAGAGTTGCATAGGACTAATATGGGTTGTGTTGTGTTGGAAGCAGGAAACTGAGCAATTGTACAGTACAATAAAAACCTGAGTGACTAAAACAAGTGCCAAATCATTACAAGAAGAGGGCAAGCCAGCACACGCTGTGTGATGCTCAGGGCAATGTTCTGCTGGTCCTAACATTCATGAGGAAAATACTTCAACACCTACGACCTACCTAAAAAGTACACCCCTTCATGGCAGCAGAACACCCTGAATGCAGTAGCCATGGGAAAGAAAAAAAAAAGTTCACTCAGAATGTTTTGGAGAAATATGCGCACACTATCAGAGGTCTTATGGAGGTTTGTTTTGGGGCATGTGGAAAAATAAAGAGAAGAAATTGTGAATACTACCATTAGACCTGCATCATGCCAAGCCAACAGTAAAGCATCTTGAGACCATTAGTGTGTGGGGTTGCTTCCCAGCCAAAGGGAGTGGGATTCACTAACAATTTTGCTATTTTGAACACAGCCATGAATAAAGAATGGTACAAAAACATCCTTGGAGAGCAACTTCTTCCAATCATCAAAGAACAGTTTGGTGATGAACAATTCCTTTTCCAGCATGATGGAGCATCTTGCCATAAAGCAAAAGTGATAAGTGGCTCGGGAACAAAACAGAAATTTTGGGTTAATATCAGGAGCGCGCGCGTGTTGCGCCACAGTGGAGTGATGGATGTGATGTGACTTAAAGCTGACCCTAACCAGCTCAAACTGGCCTTGCGAGCGAGCTTCGAGCGCGAGCTGAACTTTACACTCGACTTGCGATTTCTGAGGGGCGGCAGAAGTTCGTGCTTCTTGCAAAAAAACAACTCCAAATATGTGCAAAGGAAGAGCGCGGAGTGGGAAAGGGCCAGGCTGGCTATTGGCACACAGCGAGCGTGCAGCCTACATTCCGCCACACACACACACACACACACAAACTGCTTTTTGTTCAGATTAGAAGAATCCCACGTTCACCTTCTCACGCCTCTCACCACATCAGAATACGCAGCACAAAACTTTTAAACATTTTGCATGTTCCTATGTGAATACCATCTGTGAAAAAAAAAATCCTCAATGCAATCTCTAACAAGTCTAGGATTAAATAACAAAAAAAAAAAAAACACGCATGCTTTTTCTGCTCTTGTAATAAAAGAAGGAACAACTTACACACTGGGTCGTCCATTTTCAGATTCTTTTCAAGGCGAATAGATGATGGGATTGTGTTTTCTATGAGCTCTGATATGGTCTAAAAACCAAACAAATAAAACACCATCATGTGCATCACAAACCAAGCTGGAGATAACTTTACAAAAAAAATGCATATTTGCAAAAAAGATGGAGAAAAGTGTGCACACACATTACATGGGTAACTTTAACCCTGGTGTAGATATAATAAAGTTTTCTGCACTCACCCTAACTCGGATGGTGTTCAGCATCTCTGTCTTCTCTTTGTCCCCAGGTCCAATGTGTCTCTCAGCAAAATCATCATGTCTCGGTAGGATCCTGTCAATCATCCTCGACCCTAACACCGCACAGGTCCTCAGCTCGCGAATATCCTTGCGCTCGTGTGAAACTTGTGTTTTTGCATGTGTTTTCTGGAGAACATTTCTCTTCCCACAGGCGGTTTTGAAGCTCTTGTAGTGCACGCGCGTGCTCACGGCTCTGCCGGTCAGAGCAGCCCAGGATCTCGCGTAGCTCTGCATTTTATCTCGAGCTATTAAAAAAAACCTAAAACCCTGAAATCCACACACCCTGCTCCCTGTAACCCGCCGACGCTTTCGCTACTGATGTGGAATTTCTCGTCAAGTGTCTTAAAAGTGTCTGGGTTGTACGCCTCCTCGTTATAAAGCGAGCAGCCAATCAGCGAGCAGACGCGCCAAACGCAGCGGCGAGCCCCGGAGTGAAAACCCCGCCCACAAACCGCTCACGTGCGCTTTGCTGAACATCGACATCAGTGTCACTGTGAGCGCGTGCCCAAGTAACTTTAGACTGGTACACTTTATTTATTTATTTGCTCATTAATGTGGCGGCAAATTGTATGTTTTTCACCTAATAATACATTTGTGACTTTTATACAAATTGAACTTGTGTGAATCTGATGTCTGGTTTTTTAAAGAACGCCCCCCCCTCCCCAAATTATTCTTCTATACTTCTATACTGCCTATCTTGTACATTGTTGCAGGGGCCTGGAGCCTATCCCAGGAGACTTTGGGCACAAGGCAGGGTTCACTCTGGTCAGGGTGCAAATCCATCCCACTCAAACACAGACACACACACACTATCGGCAATTTAGGAATGCCAGTTAACCTAAACTGCAGGGGCATTGGGCTCAGTAGTTTCTCGCTTGCCATGCAGAGGGCCCAGGTTGAATTTCTAGCCAATGCACAACCTGAGCCACTGGATGCAGTGCCATTCCCAAGCCTGGTTTCTTTTTTTCCCCCAACCACATCATGAACATGAAAAGATTAATGTGCCATCCTGATAAAAATTGGACACATAAACAAGTGTTTTAATTCTATGACAATCATTTCTTAACCCAATAGAAAGTGTGAAAAAGTAAAAACTAGGAGGAGGTGACTGCAACAGCCCGGACAGAGTTTGATTAAACTTTCTTGCTGATCATTTTCCTGTGGGTGATATACAGTACCTGTAGTGAACAAACATCACACAACTATATAATTAATTTCTTTTCCCTGGTTAGAATAGAGCATGCATACCTATAAAACTATCTTACCAGTACTCAGCTACTATCTGCAATGCTGATTAATAATAATAATAATAATAATAATAAATTGATTCACAATTGATGCTTGCTCCCTTCCATCACTAAGCAGTTCCAAAACAACAACAAAATTAATACTGTACCTGATTAGAAGCAAAAAGGTGGGTCATGGTAGCATGTGGCTTGTGGTTGAATGGTTTATATCATTGTGTAATTTATTGGCCAACACCTATGTACCTGCTCTGTGGTTTGTGCAACACCCTGATGGCCATGACTTATTGACATGAGACAACAGACTGTGAAGACTGACAGTTTACCAGGACTGGAACTCATTCTCTTTGTCCGTACGGTCTCCAGTTACTCACTGTTTATGCTCATGGTTTTGGGGACGCTTATGTCTCATGTTATTTGAAAGACTCTGAGTCATCTGATTTTTGAGAACCTTTCTATGTTAGCCTAGTTACTCCTGGTTTGGAGGTATGAAGTAGATGCCTTTGCGCATACATCCAAACTAGCAGTAATGATATTTTTCCTTTTGTAATTTGGTCTTTAACTCTGTGATCACCACCAGATTTAACCTTTTTTATCAATTTGATCTATACTAGCACTTTTATTGGATTGCACTACATGGGCCAGCCTTTACTCCCCATGTGCATCAGTGAACCTTGGTCACCCATGACCCTATTGCTAGTTCACCAGTTTTCTTTCCTTGAATTATTTTGGCATGTCCTGATCACTGCAGACCAGGAAGAACTGCAGTTTTGGAGTTGCTCTGCCCCAGACATCTAGCCACCACAATATGGCCATTTCAATATCACTCTAATCCTTAGGCATTCTTCTGCTTCCAACACATCAACGTCAGAAAAAGGTTCACTTGCTGCCTAATATATCCCACACACTGAAAATGTACGTAGCTACTGTGTGAAGGGCCAAATTGGAATGGCTAGACAATTGGGTCTGAGCAACTCCAAAACTGCAGCTCTTGTGGAATGTTCATGGACTGCAGTGGTCAGGACATACCAAAAGTGATCCAAGGAAGGAAAACCTGGCAACAGGGTTATGGGTGGCCAAGGCTTACTGATGCACATGGAGAGTGAAGTTGACCCGTGTGGTCCAATCCAGTAGAAGAGCTACAGTAGCTCAAACTGAGGAAAAAGTTAATGCTGATTCCAATATAAATGTGTCAGGACACATACTGTATTCATTACTGTTTTGAAGGCAAAAGGGGACCTACTTAATATAGTGTGGTCATAATGTTATGGCTGATCAGTGTACATTAATCGATGATTAATACATTGTTGATGTTACTGGTCAGCAGTTTTATTTAATAATTCATCTTTAAATAAAATAATGAGGTATTTAACAACATTGCACAGAAAAAATAGTGCAGACTAATCAAATAAAATCCAATCAAATTCACTCCAATCCAATCAATTCAAATGGACTCAACTCTATTCAATTTAATTTGTATAATATGTTTAACAGTGGACAATTTCCCAAATCAGCTTTATGTAAATAACAAAAAATTAAATTTATCCTTTTTAGAATAAAAACTTTGTTAACCATCCCATAATGAGCAAAAAAAAAAAAAAGGTACAAATGTAAGAATTAAACAAATGTGTACTCATGATAGTGTTGCTGCGTTTTAGAGCATCCGGTTACTAAAAATGTAGACAGGTCTAACTCACTGCACATCTATCTATCCGTGTACGTTTGGAATTTAGATTGCTTTTTTGAAGTGGAAAATATAAATGTTCAAGGCTCCATGGTAATCATACACTCGCCGAGGTGTAAATAGTAGACTTCTCAAGAGGAAGCCACAGACAGAGCAAACCACATATCAGGACATATTAATCCTACTAGAATGGAGCTTTTGTGGATGATTTTTAATCATAACCAACAGCTGGCGTATCAGTTGTTCACCATACCATTGGCCTTTTTGTTTTACAGGTTGGCTGCACAAGGATATCTCAGTCTGTTTAACAGGTAAGCATGAATAATGGCATACACTTATTGTTATTGCAGAAAAAATATTTAAGGGAGTTTGTTTTGGTAAGGCATATTTCTCTGGCGTTGGGAGGATTCATCCTTGCTGTTCTGACTATGGGCCAGTACAGCATGCTGCTGTTTATCGCCAGTATCACATTTGTGATATTGGTGCGATTCCTGGAACCAGTTTACATTCACTACTGGATATTTGGGCTGCAGATGTGGTGGCAAACATTGTGGCATTTTTATATGCAGTATCAGCAATATTGGCTTCAAGAACCTCCAGATTCCAGGTAAAAAAAAAAATCACTTTTTCTGATTACAATCAATCAATCAACCAACCAATAAATCAATATCTATCTATCTATCTATCTATCTATCTATCTATTCTTAGGCTTGTGTTGGCCATGTCTGCTTTAATGCTTCTCAGTCAGAGAGTCACGTCAGTATCAATGGATCTCCAGGAAGGAAAAGTCATCAGGCATGTCCAAAAGCACAATAAGAGCCAAGCTGTTTCCCTCGTCCCTTTCATAAGCTACACTCTGTACTTTCCTGCCCTTCTTGGAGGACCACTTTGTCCATTCAGCATCTATGTGGACTTTGTAGAGCGTATAAGAGTCAAGCCACCCCCTTCACCTTTTACCATTCTGCCATGGAAGATGCTGCAGTTTTTACTTCTGCTTCTACTAAAATTTCTCCTTACAAGCTTTCTGCAATCAAGAATATTCAGTGCAAGTAGCTCTCCGTGTATATTATGGATCTGGATCTTCTCCCTGGTGCTCCGATTGAACTACTATGTTCACTGGAAAATAAGTGAAAGCATTAACAACGCAGCAGGACTAGGTTTCACTGGGTACAGTACAACTGGATGTGCATTGTGGAATGGACTTTCTGATGGCGATGCATTTGAGATCGAAACCTCAAGCAATATTTCAGCTTTTGCTCGCCTTTGGAACAGGACAACAGCAGGCTGGTTACGCAGGTTAGTGTTCCAGAGGTGCAGCAGGATGCCGGTGCTCATGACGTTCAGCTTCTCAGCTTTGTGGCATGGCTTGTACCCAGGTCAAGTGGCAGGCTTCCTTGGATGGGCTCTAGCTGTATTAGGAGACCACAAGCTACGCAAACACCTGTCCCCAAGGCTGACCACAGCTTGGAGGAAAGGCTTGTATATGTCTCTAAGTTGGCTCTACACTCAGGCGGTCATCACTTGTGTGGTGGTCACAACTGAACTCCAAAGTTTGGAGGCACTCAAGCAGTTTTGTACAACGCACATTGCTCTAGTTCCAGTTGCAAGCATTTTAATACTGTTAATTTTATAAAATGGTAACTTAGACTTACTGGCCAGTAGAAATAGAAACACCTGTAATTACCCAAACAGTCAAAAATGTACCAATAGCACAGCTAAAAAATAATAATTACATCCAGATCAAATGCTTCATTAATTCTTATATCAGTTATCAAAATAGAAAAAATGTAATCTCAGTGCATTTGATTGTGGCATGGTTGTTGGTGCCAGATGGGATGGTTTGAGGTTTTTCAGAAATTGCTGATCTCCTGTGACTTTCATGCACAACGGTAGAATTTACATCCAGTGAACAGAAAGTCAGAGAAGAACGGTAAAGTTCTTTTAAGCTCAAATAAAATAACAAACACTTCTGACTACCATGGTGGGCAGAAAAGCATCACAGAATGCATGATGCATCAACCCTTGAGTTGGAGGACCACAATGAAACTATACAGCTGAAGATTGATAAAATAAAAATATAATTTTGGCTGACATAAGTTGAACCTGATTTGGTCTTCTGCTGTTGTGATTGATTTGCCTTAAGATTGAAAATTTTGTGCAAGCTGAGATATTTTTCTACTCATCATACAATAGTTACAAAGAGTGCTTATTTAATTTACTGTAGCCTTGTCATGTTCTTAATAAAAGTGGCCAGTGCGTGAATAAAGTTTATGATAACCAAATATAATTTCTTGTGTTTTTTCCCATTTAACATTCTATTTTTAACAACTATATTAAGGCAGCTTACAATTTATAATGACTACTATGTGATTGCTGCACTGTCTATGTGTACATATATACAAATTTACTCAGTAAAAAAAGAAACGTCCTCTGACTTTCAACTGTTTTTACTTTCAGTAAACTTAATGTGTAAATATTTGTATGAACACTAAAAGAGTCAACACAAAAAGACAAACTAAAAATGTTTCACAATGTGTCCCTGAATGAAGGGAGGCTCAAAATCAAAAGTACCAGTCAATATCTGGTGTGGCCACCAGCTGCTTGAAGTACTGCAGTGCATCTCCTCCTCATGGACTGGACCAGATTTGTCAGTTCTTGCTGTGAGATGTTACCCCACTCTTCCACCAAGGCACCTGCAAGTTCCCTGACATTTCTGGGGGGAATGGCCCTAGCCCTCACCCTGCGATCCAACAGGTCCCAGATGTGCTCAATGGGATTGTGCAGGTGTTGTTACACGTGGTCTTCCACTGCGAGGATGATCAGCTGTCCTTCCTGTCTCCCTGTAGCGCTGTCTTAGGCATCTCACAGTGCGGACATGGCAATTTATTGCCCTAGCCACAACAGCAGTCCTCATGCCTCCCTGCAGCCTCCCTGCAGCATGCCTAATGCACGTTCACGCAGATGAGCAGGGACCCTGGGCATCTTTCTTTGGGTGTTTTTCACAGTCGGTAGACAAGTCTCTTTAGTGTCCTGCGTTTTTAGAACTGTGACATTAAATGCCTACTTTCTGTAAGCTGTTAAGGTCTTAACGACCATTCCACAGGTGCATGTTAATTAATTGATTATGGCTATTTGAACATGCATGGAAAACATTGTTTAAACCCTTTACAATGTAAAGTTATTTGGATTTGTACAACATTATTGTTGAAATACACAGTTTCTTTTTTTTTGCTGAGCAGTGGTGTCAAAAGTATTCACATTCATTACTTGAGTAGAAGTATAGATACTAGGGTTCAGAAATACTTCTTTAGAAGTTGAAGTATCACCCCAAGCTTTTTACTTAAGTAAAAGTTTAAAAGTACTGGTTTCAAAACTACTTAAAGTATAAAAGTAAAAGTACCGTGAGGGGGGAAAAAAGCATTAAGGTCTCGCTTTCCGATCATGCAACGGGGGGGGGGAGGGCGTTGTGTGCGTTTTGATCATGTGACGGGGGGGGGCGTTGTGCGCGTTCTGATCATGTGACGGGGGGGGGCGTTGTGCGCGTTCTGATCATGTGACGGGGGTGGGGCGTTGTGCGCGTTCTGATCATGTGACGGGGGGGGGGGGGGTGTTGTGCGCGTTCTTATCATGCGACCGGAGGGGTTGCGCGTTCTGATCATAAAAATAGAGTAACGAGGCTGTTTTTTAAAAGTAAGGAGTAGAAAGTACAGATAATTGCTTAAAAATGTAAGGAGTAGAAGTAAAAAGTCGGCTGAAAAATAATTACTCCAGTAAAGTATAGATACCCAAAATTTCTACTTAAGTAAGGTAACGAAGTATTTGTACTTCGTTACTTGACACCTCTGTTGCTGAGTATATGTCTATGTAAGTGCATGTGGCTGTTGTAAGTGTTTCTTTGAGATCTGATTCTGATTAATTTGGTCTCTTCAAGGATGACCCCACACCCCTCCACAAAGCTTTAGCCTTCATATTTCCCAGCTTTAACCCACCTGAAACAGCTGCCGTTTATGTTATTGTCATAGGGATTCTGCCTGTTTTTGCCAGGTCCCTCCACTAGAGGGCGCTCAATGAACCCTCAGAATCCATCGAATCCTTGGACTCATGAACACACACTGAGGTTCAGATGAATCAGTACCCGGTATTCTGAGTCTCTCATGTTTCTGACTGTGTAGAAAGTTTTCTGAACAACACAGTCAGCCACTTGTTCTTACAGTTACTAGCTAACAACTACGGAGAACAACTGAATTGTGTAATTATCAGTTTGTGTTTGTGTGTGTTGTTGTTAGCAACAAGATAATTTAGGACTCAACTGATCCGAATAAATGAAGAGAATGATTCGTTGAGTCATATAAAGGTTCGGGTTAATTAACCCGGACGAATCCGGATTCGCTCATCTCTACACCTTACATACAATCTTTATAGTCAGCTTGTCTATGTAGTTCACTGTAGTTAATGAAGCTTTTTCCAGTTTGCTTGTCAGAGATTGAGGTGACACTGCCATCTTGTGGTCATGTCTAATACTGCAATACTAGCAATCCAGAAAAAAAAATCTAACTAGAAAATATTTGATGTATATAAGAAAGTCATTGACTCTGCAATGTACATTATGGTACATTCTTTATTTATTATTATAAAAAAAATAAACAGTGTGTGTGGAAGGGGGTGCCAGCTCAGTGGGTTAAGGCTCTGAATTACGGATCAGAAGATTGATGATTAAAGCCCCAGATCCACCTGGCTGCCATTGTGTTTCCTCGTACAAGTACAGTACCTTAAACCTGTCTGATCCAGGGGACACCGTATCCAGGAAAAAATTCACTGTGCAGTACATGTGTAATGTGTAATGTACATGTGATAAATAAAGTGTAACCTAACTTATAAATGGTATAAACTTTGTAACTGGTAAGTCATGCACAGTGAGGGAAGGTTCTCCAAGAGTGAAAATGATGTTGGATGGAGGCCACAGTCCATGGAAGCTATCAGTGGTCTTAAGTCCATACTTGTGGACATGTAACACGTAGTGAATATGTTAATGGCGAAATTACTGGAACACAAAAACTGGGCCAGTATCTATCTCTGGGTCTATCTACCTAGATTTATTTGCAGTGATATGTCATGAATCTGTACCACAATCCATAACATTATTGTGGTTGTAAAACTGACATAATTTTCAAAATCATTTACAAATATATATATATATTTACAATTATTCAACCAGAAAACAATAAAACAAACAAACAAACAAATGTCACAATACAAAATTCTGCCTATTCAAATGTTAGATATAAATGAAATTAAATGAAATGTCATTTGTCAATTTGAATTCCAAGTTACACAATGACTACAAAAAGATTCATATATTCCGGAACCACTGACCTGATGAAGCCTGTGGTTGTAAAGCATTCCTTGGAAAACCCCTCATGTTTCAGGGGAATGCTGTGCTAGACTTTTTAATCGTGGTAGTCGGGTAGAACCCTAGTCCTACTGGGGAACTTATAATATGGCAATATATTCTAAATGTGGTGCTAATGGGCAGCACAGCGGCATAGTGCTTTGCACTGTCGCCTTGCACCTCCAGAGTGCAGGTTTGATCCCCATCCTAAACCTGTGTGCATGGAGTTTGCATGTTCTCCCTGTGCTTGGTAGGTTTACAAAGACATGCAGGTAAGGCTAACTGGCGTTCCCGAATTTTAATGTGTAAATGATGTGTGTATGTGTGTGTGCCATGCGATGCATTGGCACCCCATGAAGGGGGGATCCCAACCTCGTGACCACACGAACCCTGTATACAGGATAAAGTGATATAGATGATGAGTAAGTGAGTGAGTGGTTCATAATGGTGCTGAATCTTTAAAACCTAAAGCTGTCCCACATACTGTACAATCTACCATTACAATTCTGAAATCACACTTCTTTCTGTTTGAAGTCAGTAAGACTGACCCTGGCATACAAGACAATTTGCTTAGGGCTGATGTACACAAGTGTGAGCTTAGAAATTCTGCTAACTAAACATTGCAGTATGAATCAACCTGGTCAATATCTCAATCAGTCAGAATGCCGTCCCATCAGGAGCAGTAAGTTATCAGTCGACCTTTAAAAGAGTTCAACTGGTCATCAATCAGCTAACATACGGATAGAGGAAAAGATTGGATTATATTGTACTGTATTACATGTGAAAAATCACGTTTGGTGTTGTACTGTAGGTTGCATGACACCATATACTGTAGTCCCAACTGGGCTACAGTACAACCATCTTTAGATTGACTGTTATGTCTAGTTTATATTATCTGGCACTAGCTAACCCTCAGCTCGCACTTAGAAGGATGTACTATTAATACCAGCTCGACAGTGAAAAACCTGGGCGTTATATTAGACAGCAAATTGTCCCTTGAAAATCATATTTCCAATATTATAAAAACAGCCTTTATCCACCTTAGAAATATTGCCAAGCCTAGGAACATCTTATCCGTATCTGATGCAAAAAAGCTGGTTCATGCATTCATGACCTCCAGACTGGACGATTCCAATCTGTAGTTTCCAATAATCTGTATTTTCTGTATTTTTTGTATTGGAATCTAAATTATTCCAATAATTTTTGTTAATTTAAGTTGTAATTTATGTTAGGTCAATCTGTCTTGTCTCAGCTAGCCATCTAACTTGGCCTCTTAGTTAGCTGGTTTAGTCTTTGTTAATTTATGTTGTAAATTTATGTTGCATGTAGCACCTTGGTCCTGGAGGAACGTTATTTCGTTTCACTGTGTACTAACTGTATATGGTTGAAGTGACAATAAAGCCTACTTGAACTTGAAGAATGGGCAAGGATTTCAGTCTCTAGATGTGCAAAGCTGGTAGAGACATACCCTAAAAGACTGGCAGCTGTAATTGCAGCAAAAGGTGGTTCTACAAAGTATTGACTCAGGGGGCTGAATAATTACGCACACCCCACTTTTCAGTTATTTATTTGTAAAAAATGTTTGGAATCATGTATGATTTTCGTTCCACTTCTCACGTGTACACCACTTTGTATTGGTCTTTCACGTGGAATTCCAATAAAATTGATTCATGTTTGTGGCTGTAATGTGACAAAATGTGGAAAAGTTCAAGGGGGCCGAATACTTTTGCAAGCCACTGTAAATAAAATTTAATTGAATTAACCCAGACTATTTTGTTAACTGCTATGACTGGAAATGCAACTAAAAACTCAACTGGTAGATCATCCTCAGGCTTAAAGAATCGCCCAGATGTGACTGTAGGCACAGGATTGAAGAGCGACCCAACATTTAGTCTCAAATTACCAAGTACGGAAGTACTTGGTATTTTGAGACTAAATGTTGGGTCGCTCCTCTCATGACTGAGCTGACTGAAAATCACTGTCAAAATTACATATAAAGCCCATTTTTATAATTTTTCTTTTTAATTTTAATTCATAGCATAGCATATTTATGCTATTTTAATAGTTACGTTTCAAAGGTTAGGACTACACATTTTGAAATAAATTGCATTGCGCAGTAAATAAATAAGAATCGACCGATTTTTAAAAATCTGTTGTTTCAAATAAAACTAAAGAGAGAAATATATTGCATTTTAAAATGACTTCTTCCAGACACACATATTTAATATATGATTTTAATTAGACACCACCTACATGACGATGGAAAGCTATAAACATTATATCTTTCTTCTTGTATATTTAACTGCTTTTAACAGTCCAAATATAGCTGGAATTGCATTCATCTTTCATTTTTATAAAATTATAAAATCTTTATTTATATGTACATAAAAACACATATAAAAAGAACGCAATTGCACATGCATTCTTCCGTTCACAGTTCTTCAAGGTAAGGAAAATGCTAGCACTGCTAGCAAATGGGGTGGGGGGAAAAAAGCAAAACAATACGTAGTTGCTTTTAAAGGCTGGTAGGTGTTCCAAGTCCTTAATGAGGTCTGCCAAGATGGTGCACTGGAAAAGCAAGGAGAGTGACGATGGAGATCCTGATTACCTCCCTGGTGCTGATGATTTTAAAGGCAGTCTTTCGAACAAAATTAAGTGTTTCTCTCTTAAAATGGAGGCACTTGTGTGTATGGGTCTGAGTCACTGCTGTCTCGAAACAAGTCGATGCGCAGAGCAAGCTCCTTAAAGGCCGGCCGAAAGGTCGAGTCATTATCCCAACACTCCTGCATTATGTCATACATCTAAAAGAATCAAGAATATAAAGTAGTTAAATCATATTCAGTACAGTTATGCAGTGCTTTGTGAGTAGAACAATATACTGTTGTGAAGAAATCATATAATTATTTGATTAATCTCATACAATTAAGGTATAAATTATGTAAAAATAAAACAGGCAAAATCTATGCTCGTAGATTATTATTATTTTTTTTTTTAAGAAACAAAATCAGGATAAAAAAATAAATAAAAATAACAGGTCCTCATAAAACACACAAAAAAACTGACTTTTAAATAATTTATTATTTAGTGCTATACACAAAGGGGCCCAAAAACTGTATGCCCATTTCAACATGATTATCATATGTCTCTATTTTGATAATCACATGAGCACAAGAACGATGGTGCGACTATGGACATCTTTAGAGGAAACATATTACACATTGCTGCCATGATTCAATTCTAGTTTTAAAAAATCGCTTACATCGTTTGTCGCCCCCACCCTGTATATAAGTTAATATACATACGTATATGTACAATTTTAAAGTTTTAGAAAAGATTAAATTATATATGATATAATTTATAATCTATCTGAGATACTGTATAACGCACTGACAATGTATAATGTAATTAATATATTAAAAGAACCTGATATCCACTATAATTGTCATCTGTGACTTATAACACTACTTACAATTTAGTCTGAATCGTTTATTTAGAATTATTCTGAATTCTTGGTCTTACCTCCTGGGGGCAACTCAATGGCTGAGGTAAGCGGTTGCCTTGTTTCAGCAGTTCGATGAGGTGATAGACTATAGTCTGGCCATGCTTGTCTCCTCCCATCATGCTCATAAACACCTGAGATAGACACAGTGTCTCTTTTAATGTACAATGTCATGCAATGTGATGGTGGATGAATTTCATTTGCATGATGTGATTTTGAAAAGTGCACACTAAACCACACATTAAACCACTTTAAACCCAATGTCTCCTTTGTGGACACTGTGATATTAGGATCTTGCTTCCACTTACATGCTGTGTGCTGTTTATATAGGATTTAATATAATTAAGAAGTAATGTTAATAGACAAACACCAATTGCACAAGGGAATGTGTGATACATACTGTAGGGGGACTACAGAGCTTGTCACTGTGTGTGAAGAGTTCGTACAGAACAACACCGTAACTCCAGACGTCTGACGCCACAGAGAACTTGCTTTCTGTTAAGGATTCAGGGGCATACCTGCAAGCAAAGGGACCATATTTACAAAATATACAGGTTTTAATGTTTTAGTTTTAAAAGACACAGAATAAGCTCAATCTAAAATTATTAAACATATCTAAACAAATCAAAGGAATTTGAAATATCCTACCAGAATATTGGACTTTCTCCAGGTTCTTGGACCTTGTAGTATTCTTTGTCCTGAGGTAAAACCTTGGTCAAGCCAAAGTCACCGATTTTTACCTGAGTCTCACTCTCCACCAAGATGTTTCGAGTAGCCAGATCTCGATGAATGTACCGTTTGGTTGCAAGGTACTCCATGCCCTGGATCAACACAAGCCATTTATGTGTAAACCACTACTGAAAAAAACTGTAGCCTACCAGCCAATTAAGGAATTGAATAAGACAGTATCTGTTATTTACTAATAAACACACATGATGCAGACATGAACACTGGCTTGCATCACTCTAATACCTTGCATATTTGAGAGGCATAATGCACAAGCTTCTTGTGGTCAATCCTTGCTCGGTTCTTGCTGAGATAATCTCTCAGACTGCCATAAGGAAGGTACTCCATCACAAGCCGAAGGTTTCGTCGACCTGAAAGAAAGGAAAGAAAGAGAGAAAAAAAGAAGAGAATGACATTATGAACATTAACGCTAGTTAATCCAGAGACAGATTTTCTTTTTACTCAAATGCAGTCGATGTGCAGACAATTTAATGCACCTAGTAAGTTTTGGAAGTGTTTTAATACTGCATGACTCACTGTTATATACAGTATAAAACCTATGATATGGCTTAAAAAGTAGCAGTGAGAATCACTTTCTTCCTAGTCATAAAATTTGGAAGCTCTCCTAAAACCTAAACCTAGGAATGAAACCTGGCCGAGCCTTATGCTGTAAACAAATGCCTCAAATGTTTCCTTTTTTTAAAATATTTTTTTAAAGTTCAGTTAGATTTTTTTTGGAGGATAAAAACTGGCCAACACATCTTTTTTTTTTTTTGGTTAGCGATTTATTTTCTACATTCTACAATACTGCTGTAGCACAAATTATATTTTATTTGCACAAACCATTTTTTTTAATCTTTGCTGCTACTCTCCTCCCACTACCTCCACTCATTACCACAAAGTATTGTAATGTCATGTAATGTCGCATTGTCACTCTTGTTTGCACATTTGCGCATGTACTTTATGTTATCTCTTTTGTATAAAAACTCAGTTTTCGGTTAACTTAAAATGTCAATCTGTCTTGTCTCAGCTAGCCAGCTAATTAGGTTTCTTAGTTAGCTAGTTTGTTTCTGTTCCTTTATTTTGTTAATTTATGTTGTAGCACTTTGGTCCTGGAAGAACGTTGTTTCGTTTCACTGTGTAAAAACTGTATATGATTGAAGTGTCAATAAAAGCCTACTATACTTTAGTTTCATAACTAAAGAAATAACACGTATGGAATTAGCTAATTATGTAACAACAACAACAACAGTCAGTTGTTATTTTAAGACATGGAGTTCAGCCTTACTGTAATAGTTCTTGTAAGAACAGTATTGTCAAGGGCATTTGCAAAAGCCATCAAGCACCATGATAAAACTGGCTCTCATGAAGACCATGACAGAAAAGTAAGACCAAAACTTACCTCTGCTGCAGAGGAGAAGTTCATTTAGAGTTACCAGCGTCAAAAATAAACAATTAACAGCAACTCGGATTAGAGCCGTTATGAAGTCTTTATAAATCAAAAGTAACAGTTACATCTCAACATTAACTATTCCAGGGAGATTATTGCATATTTTTGATGCCTTCAGGATTGCTTTACAATGTAAAAAGAAATAAAAATCAGGAACGACCATGGAGTTAGAACGTGATCCCAAACTTTTGAGCTGTAGTGTATTTTCTATTGGTGTGGAAGAAGTGAATCAAAATACTCGCCAAAAAACTTTCCATCATTTTGTTTCCAGTCCTATGTTACCTTGACTGTTTATTCTCTATTGTAAGCTACACATTTAGATGTATTTATTACCAAGATCTGCCTCATAGCTCCACCACAATTTTTTTTTTACTTTTAACAAAAAATATGTCTGATCGACTATACAGTATCTATGGTAAAGAGAAACGGTGCATAATTTATATGGACCCTATCTACAAAAATCTATTGTAAAAGTCTCAAATATTGTAAAATAAACATATGATCCAAGTGGATGGTTGCAGGATATTTTATATAAAGTAGGGCTTCTCACCAGCACCATAGCACACTCCTTTGTACTTCACGATATTCTCATGCTGGAGAGACTTAAGGATTTCAATCTCGCGCTCAAAGTCACGCATGTGTTCGGTCGTGCTGTGCTGGAGCTTTTTCACTGCCACCACCTCGCCTGTACCATCCTGCAGTGGGTCATACCGGCACATCTCCACACTGCCGAAGTTTCCCTGTAAATAAATCAACATCAAATAATTACCCCATCAACAGTTTCAAATAGTAATAAATCAATAGGTACCAATTTATTGGCACTTTATTCCTAAAGTGATGTAGGAAACCATTAGATGTAATGCAACCTTTGATCATTAGTTTCTTTTCGTGGTTTCTGTGTGTTTTCTATCTCTTCCTGCGAATAATTAAATTGGCCACAGATGACTGGCTATGGCTTAGTGTATCTCAAAGCTTCAGTTATTTTCATACTAAATGTAAAGACTTTCTGAATGACAACATTTATTGCCAGCACACACAAACACTGTTTCTTTATATGTGATGTTATACTGGATTCCATTTTAAGGCCGTCTTCAATGTGGTGATTGGGCCCTATAATGCACCGGATTTGTGGACACACTGGAAACCATGGACTTTCTGTGAAAATGTAAATGATTGTAGAATGATAAAGAATATTTAAAATGCACTACCTTGCCAAGTTGCTGGAGGAAAATCAGGTGCCTTTCCTCAAACTGCACTGGCTCCTGGTCCTCAAACGTTCCTGTGGCAAACAGGCCTCCGGTTCTAATGGGCACCAAGTCACTCTCCATCACCGTTTCATAGTCTGTGAATAAACGTTTTTAAATTTCAGGTAAAATTGTTTCTATACAACTGTAGAACTGAGGAGAAACCAGGAGTCAGGCTGCACTATATACTCATCACCTATACAGATATGACGGGAGCCTGTAATATGCAAACCTGCACCAAATTCAAAGAAAACTAATTTGGCCTGTTTTTGTGTGTAAATAACAAACCTGGGCATGAGAGACTATTGAGGTCACGGATAATCGCTCTGAAGGACGACCTGAATGCTGGTTCATAGTCCATGCAGCTGTTAATCAGGTTGGCCAGTTCAGTCCACGTGGGGACAGGCAGCTGATGGTGGTTTTCATAGAACAACAGTTTCTAAAGTGGAATACAAATTTACAAAATAGTTTATTATATCGTTCATATTATAATGCAAAAATAATTTTGGATACACGATGTAATGCCCAGTGCATGTGTTTTGCAATCTATACAACTGCTCAAAAGTTTGGGGATCACTTTCTAACTCCAAAGTCATTCCTGATTTTGATTTGTTTCTACACTGTAAAGCAATGCTGAGGGCGTCCAAAAATATGCAATAATCTCCTCTGAACAGTCTGACTGAACAGTCTGCGACTCATGATCTGAAAGTCTTCATAACGGCTCTAATCTGAGATGCTGCTTATTGGTAACTCTAAATTTAATTATAGACGTAAGCTTTGGTCTTGCCTATGTATCTCAAAGCTTCAGTTATTTTCATACTAAATGTAAACACATTCTGGGATGGTCTTCATGAGAGCCAGTTTGATCAAGGTGCAAATGGGTTTTGCAAATACACTTGACAAAACTGTACTTGCAAGAAGTATTCCAGAACAGCTGTCCTTTGTGTCTTAAAATAACAACTGACTGTTGTTGTTGTTACATAACTACTTAATTCCATACGTGTTATTTCATAGTTTTGAAATCCCCAGTATTGTTGTGGAACGTAGAAAATAAATCAGTAAACAAAAACAAAGAAATGTGTAAGTGATCCTAAACGTTTGAGCGGTAATGTGTGTATGATACACAGTATAAGAGAGTACCTTACCTTGGAGCTGTCCATGTTGGCAAGAGGCTTCTCTCCTCCACTGAAAATCTCCCAGAGAGTTGTGCCAAAGCTCCACTTATCTGTAGAAAGGCTTACATTCTTGGGGTCTGCAATACATTCAGGAGCAACCCAGGGGATTCTCTCTAGTAAAACTGCAAGAACAGAGGCATGCACTGAGCTCCCACATCACAGAGGTTCAGATAAGCATAAACAGGCATGGGTAAACTAACTCCTAAACATTTTAAAAAGTCTCTGATGAGACTGACATCATGTAAACCCTGCGCCTGTGACTAAACCCTACTGTACACTGTGACTAAATTATGTTATTTAACAAAGGGATAAATTACATTTCTCCAATTTACATTATATCACGCAGAGGTGCTTTTCTATAGACAGATACACATCACGGAATAGGCAATAAAAATTATAATATACAGTACACTGCTGTTCACTATGTAGCAAAATCTTCACTCACTCTCTCTCGGTAGCACTGTGATATTGATGCCCGGGTCACTGAGTTTGATAAAGGGAGGACTGCCTGTCTTCCTGTCCTCCTCTCGAATTAGAAGGACATTTTTGGCACATATGTTCCCATGAGCTAGGTTCTTCTCTTCCTGTTGCAAGCAAGTGGGAGAAAATCTAAAATGCATCTTTTGACTTTTTTAACAAACTTGGAAAAAAATTACACTTTATTACACTTCCATACCAAAAAGAGCATCGCCCATGCAAGCTGCTTTGCCACCTCCAGTTTCCACAGAATACTGATACTGTTTTTGTTTTTCTTCAAGTAGATGTCCATGGAACCAAACTTCACAAATTCCTGCACCATAATATCTGTAACAGCAGTTACATGAGTTAAACTCCTGGCATTACCCTTTCAGAAAGAAGAACACCAATTAAAGTAGACATATGGAGCTTAAGGGGTAATAGAGAAGTGGAGGTCGAGGGCATGGGCTTAAATTTCGAGTATAATAGCCTGGGGAGAAACATGACACACACTTACTCTCCTCGCCACACACACAGATGCCGTAGGTGAATATCAGATGCTTGTGGGAGAGCTGGCTCATCATGCTGGCTGCCTCAAAAAAGGACTGCAGATTAAAAAAGAAAAAGGAAATTTAAACAAACAGTCGCGCCTTTGTGGAAACAATTTACTATACAACCAAGAAAACTAATAACTAATATATTCTAGCTAACATGCTGTTACATACCTCTGAATATTTTCTGTGAGCTTTATCAAGGACTTTGATGATGACGTCTGTCTGGTGCATTTCTTCATAGTCTCCCATTTCTTTCCGAATCCCCTTAAAGATCTTTGTAAATGTTCCCTGGCCTTGGTTCTCTCCCTGGAACAGAGACAGTTCTCTCCAGGTCACAGGCTTCATATTTTAGCTCCAAGGTTACTTTTACAGATTTTATGATGAAATTTGTCCCTGTATCAATGATTGACTGTTTTTATTACATCAAATCCATTTTTTCTTTTTTGACTGTAATGTATTGAATAAGACACACATGACGATAGGGAATGGGTCAGGTCTTTTTACAAGAGCGGATGAGTTTTTAAACTTTTTAAAAAGTTTTAATTTTGCAGAAAAAGCAAAAAAAAAAAAAAAACATGCTCACAAACTCAAGGTCCTCTTTTCGGATTTTGTGGAAAACCATCTGACTGATGTTCTGTCTATGCAGTGAAGGTGACGGGAGAACTTCTGAGCCTTTATTACTCCGACAAACCAGAAGATTGGACTTTTCTGCAACAGACCAAATACAGACCTGAAGTATTAATAGCCTATAATTATTTTATCTATTAACAAACTGCATATAATGGCATACTATTTTAGCACAAACTCAATCACCATATATTTTCAGATTTAAGTCTGAGTGATTTCATACAACTGGAAGTCTTTCAGTTCTTACAGACACCCAGATAAAGCATGACAGGGAGAATATATGCTTTTTTGTTTTTCCAGTTATATACTCTTGTATATCAGATAATTAAGCTGGAAATCTGTGGTGCATTACTGACCTTTGGCCTTGGGAGGGCAGCATTTGCTGAACTGAAAGGCAATGCCATCTGATCTAACAGTCTCTTTTTGGTAACATTTCAGCAGCTCCTGCATGCTTCTGAAGGTCCTCTTGGTTCCACTCAGAACATAATCGCCACTCTCTGACCTACTGATTAGGCAATGCTTGTATTCCAACTCGGTGCACATCTAAAAGAAGAAAATCAGGTTGACATCTTAACTATACTCAACAGTAAATACTCAGAAATCTATCAAGATTTAAGATTAAATATTTGATTGTTTAAACCTTTGAATCTTAAAAGTTTGTCAGTTTGTCATAAGATAAACAATTTACAACAATTACAATTAGCTATAATATTAAAACCACCTGCTGAATAGTATGTACTGTAGGTCCCCCTTGTGCAGCTCCTGACCACTAAGGCACTGACACGACAATAACTCTGAAGATGTTTTGTGTATGTACAGTATGTATTTGGCCTTGAGAAGTTATCAGCAAATCCATCAATCCAAAAACAAAAGCTGTGAGGCGGGACCTTCATGATTCGAATTTGTTTGTCCAACACATCCTTCAGATGTTCAATCAGATTGAAATCTAGGGAACCCATGAGGATATCAACACCTTGACCTCTTGCCAAACTATTTGTACAGTACAGGAGCCTCTACCCACACGCGCCCAATTCTAGCACTGCTCACCAGCCTTGCGCTTTTCTCTATTACTTCATGATTAAATTAAGGGGATAAAATGTCTGGCTTTCAAGTTTTGTTGAATTTGGTATATGCAGTCCAAAGGGGGCCAAACACAAGTTAAGGTGGCCAGCGTTAAGCTGAGAAAAAAATGTAAAAAAAAAAAAAAAAAAAAAAGATATACCAGACAAAAAGCAGGAACTTTAGAAATGGCCAAATAAACAATTTGATCCTTTCTTTAAAAGAAGGAATGCACTGGTGAGCTCAGCAAAACCAAACACCTTGAAGGCTACAAAAGACACCTAAAATAGATGATCATGTGGAACTGGGTCAACTGTGAATTCTGAAGTGCATAGAGCTGTAGTTACTTTAAATTCAGTCAACTGCTGCAAAACTGATAAGACAGTGCTTCATAGGACAGATAATGACCAAAAGCTTACCACAAAAGCACACGAAGGCGAAGAAACAGAACGTTCTTAAAGGGAGAAGTCGGTCACTTGACCTCAGCTCAACTGAGCTGCATTTTACTTACTGAAAACAAAACCGTAGGCAGAAAGACCCACAAACAAGCAACAAATGAAGGCAGCTGCAGAAAAACAAAGGTTGATGTCCGAGGGCTCCAGACATCAGGCAGTCACTGACTGCAAAGTTTTTGCATCCAAGTAAAATATAATCCTTATATTTATGATTATACTAATTATTCATGATTTACTAATTATTTATGATTATTCTAATTATTGTTCAAAACTTTTGGCCATGGCTGTACATTGTAGTGGAGTAACAAGGCCAAAATCTGAAAATGGTGACACTGTCCAAATATATGACATGATAGATTTAGAGAGTTCAATTTTCTTTATATTCAGTATTTAAAAACACAATTAATAAGTGTGACTATGGACACAACTCAATCAAACTGATAATTTAAATCAATAATCTTTATCATATGATTACTTATGCTGAAAAACTCTAAAAAGTGCTGTTTAGCTATCTTGGCTGTTTGTCTATTCTTACAAATACAAAGTGTGAGGCTTCTTGATATCAGAAAGCAAACATACCCCGATAGCAAATGTCAGGAAGTATTTGTTATATTCTTTGGGGCTGCAGCGTAGCACAAAAAGACCTCGCTGGTTTCCTGCCTTGCGCAATTTGCTGATGGCAAACTCCATTCTGTACACAAGTTAAGACAGTCAGTACAGTTACAGATGACAAATGAAGGAATAAATTAGATTTATTCAAACAATACTAACATATACCAACCAGTTCAACACACACAACCAATGAATTATATATATATATATATATATATATATATATATATATATATATATATATATATATATAAAAAACATGAGAAATCATTTTTACACATGAACTGGGTACCACATTAAGCATTTTTTATTTTATTTTATGGCAAAATAAAATAAAAAATGCTTAATGTGGTACCCAGTTCATGTGTAAAAATTATTTCTCATGTTCCCAGAACCTGGTCATTCAGTATATTTAGGTTGTCAGATGACTTCATTTTAATGACACATATAGTAATGTTGCTGAGCCTAGACCTGACCATGTGAAGCAATCCCAAATCATAACACTGGATTATAGGAAGTATACACCTGGAATCATGAGACCACGTAACCTTCTCCCCTAGAAGTCTCACTAACAAGTTTTCTTGTGGCCACACACCTGTTTACTCCCAATCCTGTGAATTCTCATCATGTTGTGTGTGTATGGAAATGCTCTTAATTTCACTATTAAACATAGCAATGATTCTTACTCTTGATCTTTTCTCATGCAGATTCACCGACAAGTGGTCTCTGTTCAGGAATCTTTTTTTTTTTCACATATCTTCCACAAAGCTTTCAAGGTTTGATAACGTGTTACAGGAATCTTAAACCAGTTCCAGTAATTTCAAATATCATTAGTTGTTTTCTTTGCTTACGCCAGGCCCATTAATTTGGCCCTTCTGAAATGGTGACTTTTTGTGGCCAGCACTTAGTTTAAATAACATTTTGAGGCTTACGATATTGGCCCGTGGCAGTAGTTTTCGATAGCCTCCAGTAATCGAGGTGGTGCAACATCTTTACAGAGGTAGTGATGTGCATCTGTGGTCAGTCTGTAGTAGCCGTCTATCAGAGACACGAATGACAGAGCCTCGGCAGGAGACGAGAACTCCAGCTCCTTTTGAAAATATACACAAACAAGTCTGTCAGATTGCGCAGACTTAATAATGCAACCGAGCAAGAAGCATGACAAATATCTAACATAAACACTATTTAAAGTACCAACTACATTTACAGATTATAACAGGCATTTAAAAACTTTACATATATTTGTTTAAAAGCTGCTGGCTATTACACTTATTGCAATTCCATACGGTTTTGAATTAGAAAAAACCTTTACTCACTGTTCGCAAAACTGTTTACAAAATTAAGGTAATCGCTCTGATTAACAAACATACCAGAGTTTTGCCATCTTGCTTGTTGATGGAGACGACCCGGCTCTTGTGGGCTCCCTCTTTGTTGGCTTGTCTGATACTGATATCAATCACATGAGGGAAATCACAATACGGCTGAAGGTCCTGCACAACAAGTACAGTGTCAACAGGGTAAACAGGGGTGAACAGGAAAAAGTGCTTCTTTTCCATGTATGTCCTAAAATATTTAAATTCAGTTGTGACAAATATGAGCTAAAGTACTTAATAATTTAATGTTGGTAACAAGGTTTACACTATAAATTGTAATAATACTGATAAAACTTTATTAAGGTACTCTGCTTATTCAACACAGTGCAAGAATGAGTATGTTTATGTACAGAAACCAAAAAACACAAAAAACAGGCAGAAAATAGACAAGACATCAAACATTTCAATGGAATGATAAAACGCTGTTAATGGTAAAGAAGCACTGCTGCTCAAGTATTATAGCATTTAGTTTTATAGCAGACAGTCCAGTAAGTTCCATAAATCTAGATAAAAACATGACATGCTGAAGATATGTGATAAATGTCATACTTATCGTTTTAATCGGTAGAGAATACGTAATCATTACCGCTGAGCTTTACAATTCTGCTTAAACTGCATTTTAAATTTAATTGCTTAGAAATGAAATGAAACAAAGTACATGACTAACAACTGCTGGAAATAACATTTTGAAATTCTGTACTGCGTTCGAAAAATGCTGCTGCAAAATACTTTTGAAAAACCATTACATAATTTGGATTGCGCTGCACCCTGATTAATCTCAAGCTTGTGAATGCCAAGTCCATAAACTTTTAATGAGAATTCAATACAGTGCCTCAAGCATTCAGTGCTTTTATGTTGGTAGAGGGAATTGATAAATGGCACAGCTGCTATAATGGGTAGATCATGTTTGCAATGGAGCCAATTAACCATTAAAAAAAAAAATGTAAATTTTTATTTCTAAAATTTACTCATTTACAAACCAGCCACACAAACAGAGTTTCTGAGCACAGGCATAAGGTTAAACTTTTTGGGTTGAAATCTAGCTTCTTCACAACTGATTTAATTGCCTCGTCTAAGCTCTACTAGTGCCAACACGAGTGTCATCAAGCAAAACCCAATTGAACTGTTCGTTCGACCTAGGCTATAGAGAGACAATTTTAGGAAAAATCTGTACATTTTGTCAGAAAACTGTAATTGTGGAGTTCACAGACTCCATGTAATCATACATTTCATAATGAAACACAGCATATGCCAAAAAACCCAAATTATTTTTAATTATGAGCATCTGGAGACGAGCTTTTAATAGATTTTCTCATTGAGACAGAGATAAAAACATGTGCTCCAAAAGTAAAATGCTTTTCCCTGAATTTATGCATTTGAAAGCCAAAGAACATCCAAATCATGTAATGGGCTAATGTCTATATTTCCCTGTGGTCAAAAAATAATCCAGGTCTCCCCTTATACTGCAGTTATACTTGACATGTTATAAGTTTAAACTCCTATTGGCATTAATTAATTCACATTAATTAAATCCATATATTTAAATCAAAATTTAGCTAAATGTATGACTATCCCATACACAAAAAAGTTTTAAAAGGCATTTTAATCCATTACCAAATTTAATCTTGGTCCTCAAAAAAGTTTGTCCAGATTTGACTAATATTATTATTATTATATGCTGTTTATGCAGGATCTAGGTTAACCTATTCTGCTGCTTATGAGTTATGGGTCTGTGCATAACTAGTAATATTAATTATGCTCAAGCTCTCTAAATAAGTTTTAATGGGAGCTGTCATAATTTAAAACAACCATCTTTATGTGAAATCAGCAGCAGGCTAGGCTTAGTCTCCAGGTAATTGTACTCTGTTCAATGCTAGAAAAATGCCATGTAAATGAATAATTCAACAAACCAGAAATGTAAAAAAAAAAAAAAAAGATGATGAAATACAGTTACTGAGAATTCATATCGCAACATATTACTGAAACTCGAGGGAAGCAATCTGATTTGCTAACCTCTGGCTGCACATCCTTTTGCTTCTCACGGCACCACTGAATTCCTTGATCTGCAGAGACGATTATAGTGACGTGGCCGGCTGAGGCCTCTTTGACCTGGAAGCGTTCTGTGTAAAAGCCAGAGTCAAGTGCCTCTAGGTTGATCAGGTATTTGAGCTTGAGGTCACGGGGCGTTGCTCGACACTGACTGAATTGCTGCACTACCTTCCTGAAGCGGTAGCGAATCCGCTTCCGCGTTACAATGTGGTAGTCCTGGATCTTCAGCCGCATGTCTTCTGGGAGGAAGGACTTATAGCTGTGGGCAGAAAGCATACAGATAGGTGTCTCATTACATAGGTCTGTATTTTTTTTCTCTAGCAAATCTTACCATTTTTACCAAAGTTAAAAGCAAATAACAAACCATTAAGACATGTACTGTATTAATGCAAATATGACATAAAAAACAAATACACAGGTCATTAAACTAGTTCATGACAATGTCATTTGTTAAAAGCACTGTTGTTGGTCTTTCGGCTGCTCCCAGCAAGGGGTCGCCACAGCGGAATATCCAGTCCGCACAACAACTTGGCACAGGTTTTACGCAGGATGCCCTTCCTGACGCAACCCTCCCATTTTATCCGGGCTTGGGACCGGCACTGCATCCAGTGGCTGGGGGGTTTGGCCACTGGCTGGGAATCGAACCCAGGCCGTCCGCATGGCTGGCGAAACACCTACCACTGAGCCACCAGTGCCCATTCATTTGTTAAAAGCACTATTCAAACTAAAATTAATTGAACTCTATCAAATCAGGTGTAGAAGCAAAGTCTGTCATCAGAAAGACAGAGACACCAGCACCAGCTGAACGTTGTGCGATTAACCTGGTTCTCAATAATTCATACCTTATGGCATTGTAAATATCAAGCGGTGAGCACTGCTTTTCTTTGGCTATCCTCATCATATCCAAGACAGCCATACCAAGGCACTCCTCCTGGGTCTCATGGCTGGTGGACAGCTGCACCCAGCCATTCACAAAGTCACTCCTCCACTGAAATCAAAATAGGGAAGAGAAGATTGAAAATCAACCAAAAAAAACAAACAGATATACAGATGTCTAGCAGTAAGCGTAATAAAGTGACCACATAGCACTACTCATAGTTTCTATTACAACACGGCAAGCACTAAACCAATAGCTGGTGGTTTATAATGGCTAATTTGCAGTAAAAAAAAAAAAATGGTGTCACATGTGGTCTAATATATTCTGGTATACAAAAAAGATAGTAGAGATTCAAGAAAGAATAAAATCTCTCACAAGCTATATTTTCTTACAAAAATGGCAAGGTTGTTGCAAACATGACAGACTGTGTGCCTTGCCTGAGGTTTCCCCTCAAGTCCACAGCAAAAGCTGACTAAGACGACAACTACATTTTGTTCTTTGCTTCTGCTATTTGCCAGTATTTAAAGCCACTTAATACAAGACTTGTTTTGATCAGGGTCCAGCTCTTTGCACACAACAGCTTACACTGATCCACCATAGCATTAACACCTTTAACATTTAGCCTAATAATGTGTAGATTCACCTTCACGCCATAAAACAGCTCTGAACTCTCAAGGCATGACTCCACAAGACCTCTGAGAGTGTGCTGTGGCATCTGGCACCAGAACGTTAGCAGCAGTCCCTTTAAGTGCTGTAGGTTGCAAGGTGCCCCTCTGTGGATCAGACTTGTTTGTGCAGCACATCACATGAACATTCCATCAATTTGGAGGTCAGATCAACAACCATGAACTCTTTGCCTGATGAGTCCGATGTAGGAGGCTCTGATGCAGTGGGTGTTCTGATACCATTCTATCATGGCCATTATTAACTTTTTTAGAACTTGCTACATTGGCTTTTCTTTGAGAGCAGACTGAATGGGCTAGCCTTTGGCCCGCACAGGTATAAATGAGCCTTGGGTGCGCCTATGATCTAGTCACCAGTTTACTGATAATTAATTTTAATATTATGGTTGATTTGTGCATTTGTGCAATATTGAATCTTAACCACTGGAAGATTTGTACATACTAGTTATTCTCTTCAAACAGCTGAATTGTTTCCTGAAGTCGAGAGTGAAATATCTTCCTACCTCGGCTCATGAGTAAAACAACAAAACAAAATATTCACTAAGGACAAAACTGGAGACAGCTGGCTGGCTGGAGGGACACAGTATGACTTTCCTTTATTTGGTATTTGCTCTGTAAATAAGGGCCTACATTTACAATATACCTTGCACTAATTCTTTTTACCCAATGTATAATCTCAAAACAGACCTTTAAAAGAGAGTTTCCTCAGAGGCCAGAGGGCTAATTTTCAGGGAAATCCTAAACAATATAAAACACGTCAACATAGGGCTGGACGATATGGCTGAAAACTGTATCACGATATCAGTGTTTCATATCGGTTGATATTGATAATTATTGATATTTTTAATGACCCATTTAAAATAAGGACCAGGAGAAAAATATATTACATTTAAACATTTTTATTGTAAACTTATCCTTCCTCTAATCATAGTCCTCTCAGTTATTAAGACAGAAATGTCAGTAACCATGGAAAACTCAAATAATTAACATGTAAACACAAGTCTAAAGTCACAATGAACACTTAATTATCTCTTAACATTTAAGGTGCAAAATGAAAGAAAATGTAAGAAATGCTTAATACATCCGGAGATCGCTGGTTCGAACCCTGGGTGATGCTGTTTTCCTCTCACAGCCGGAGGCATAGAGAGAGCAGATTGGCCGAGCTCTCTCAGGGGGGAGGGATGAGAGGTACTTGTGCTCCCACATTAATCACGGCTCTACAGCCAATCAGGGGCGTCTGTGAGCTCGCGCACGCGGAAGGAGCGGCTAGCGCTTTCCTCCGATTGTGTTACTCCGCCCCTAATGGTGCGTGAGCAAGCAGTTCGAAAAGATGCTGTCGGCTGACGTCACGCGGTTCGGAGAAAACATGTGATAGTCTTCGGCCCTCCTGGCTGTGTGGTAGTGGTAGCCTTAATGTGGGAGCCCATTAGTGATGGGGAGGAATTGGCCACGACTAATTAACGGAGAAAATTGGAAAAAAAAATAAAAATAAAGTGTAATAAAATAGTGCAAAGTGCATTTTCTGCTTTGAAGAGGAATCCAGCAGACCAGCACGAGACAACGACATGGCGCAACCAAACGTGATACCTGTTACATGATTGACGTTAGTGTATCACTCCCTACGTTGCTAGGTTACCAGAGAGCGAGTGCCTTTGTTAATGCAACTGTCACTGGCAACCAGAGGTGGACCAGAAGACTAGCAGTTAGCCCTTGTAGCGTGGACGGTAAAGCCAAACGCGGAAATAGCGCGAACAGGCAGGATAACCACACGAGTTATTGTATGAACTCTCTCAAGCCGAGAGCAAGAGTTTACACAATTAAACCCGTGTTCTAGCAACACACACTCAATCAGGAATTGGACCCAAAATGGTGAGTACTCACATAAGATCTGGTGAAGCGTTGGAAATGGCATGGGCAGACTCAATGACTGAGCGATGTGAAGCGCCATCTTGTCTCCTTTAATGCTTCCTGAATCGCGACCGTACTACTTCAGGGTCCTAGTGCCGGTCGCGGAGCGAGTGCGCATGACAGCAACCAAACTAGCTTCGCAACCACTGTTTTCTTCCGACAAAGAATAAAAATTATTCTAATGTTTTATCGAACACATTTTTATTGATATCGATCAGCCGTGCTATCGCGATACATATACAGTGGTGTGAAAAACTATTTGCCCCCTTCCTGATTTCTTATTCTTTTGCATGTTTGTCACACTTAAATGTTTCTGCTCATCAAAAACCGTTAACTATTAGTCAAAGATAACATAATTGAACACAAAATGCAGTTTTTAAATGAAGGTTTACGTTATTAAGGGAGAAGAAAAACTCCAAACCTGCATGGCCTTGTGTGAAAAAGTGATTGCCCCCCTTGTTAAAAAATAACTTAACTGTGGTTTATCACACCTGAGTTCAATTTCTGTAGTCACCCCCAGGCCTGATTACTGCCACACCTGTTTCAATCAAGAAATCACTTAAATAGGAGCTACCTGACACAGAGAAGTAGACCAAAAGCACCTCAAAAGCTAGACATCATGCCAAGATCCAAAGAAATTCAGGAACAAATGAGAACAAAAGTAATTGAGATCTATCAGTCTGGTAAAGGTTATAAAGCCATTTCTAAAGCTTTGGGACTCCAGCGAACCACAGTGAGAGCCATTATCCACAAATGGCAAAAACATGGAACAGTGGTGAACCTTCCCAGGAGTGGCCGGCCGACCAAAATTACCCCAAGAGCGCAGAGACAACTCATCCGAGAGGCCACAAAAGACCCCAGGACAACATCTAAAGAACTGCAGGCCTCACTTGCCTCAATTAAGGTCAGTGTTCACGACTCCACCATAAGAAAGAGACTGGGCAAAAACGGCCTGCATGGCAGATTCCCAAGGCGCAAACCACTTTTAAGCAAAAAGAACATTAAGGCTCATCTCAATTTTGCTAAAAAACATCTCAATGATTGCCAAGACTTTTGGGAAAATACCTTGTGGACCGACGAGACAAAAGTTGAACTTTTTGGAAGGTGCGTGTCCCGTTACATCTGGCGTAAAAGTAACACAGCATTTCAGAAAAAGAACATCATACCAACAGTAAAATATGGTGGTGGTAGTGTGATGGTCTGGGGTTGTTTTGCTGCTTCAGGACCTGGAAGGCTTGCTGTGATAGATGGAACCATGAATTCTACTGTCTACCAAAAAATCCTGAAGGAGAATGTCCGGCCATCTGTTCGTCAACTCAAGCTGAAGCGATCTTGGGTGCTGCAGCAGGACAATGACCCAAAACACACCAGCAAATCCACCTCTGAATGGCTGAAGAAAAACAAAATGAAGACTTTGGAGTGGCCTAGTCAAAGTCCTGACCTGAATCCTATTGAGATGTTGTGGCATGACCTTAAAAAGGCAGTTCATGCTAGAAAACCCTCAAATAAAGCTGAATTACAACAATTCTGCAAAGATGAGTGGGACAAAATTCCTCCAGAGCGCTGTAAAAGACTCGTTGCAAGTTATCGCAACCGCTTGATTGCAGTTATTGCTGCTAAGGGTGGCCCAACCAGTTATTAGGTTCAGGGGGCAATTACTTTTTCACACAGGGCCATGTAGGTTTGGATTTTTTTTCTCCCTAAATAATAAAACCCCTCATTTAAAAACTGCATTTTGTGTTTACTTGTGTTATCTTTGACTAATAGTTAAATGTGTTTGATAATCAGAAACATTTTGTGTGACAAACATGCAAAAGAATAAGAAATCAGGAGGGGGGCAAATAGTTTTTCACACCACTGTAGTTATCGTTTTATCGCCCAGCCCTATATCAACATTTAGGCTACACAACAGCAAAGTTATGCAATTTACATGCACTGAATAACACTTACTGGAGGAGACAGATAAAACAGATGTTTTCCAAGCTTAGACATAATCTTAATTAAGTTGGCAACTGACCTCTGATTAGCTGTATACGATAAGGAAAAAAACAAAACAAAAAACTTTTTAAAGCTGTTTATTTGACAGATACCCACTGTCGCTCACAATAGAATGCCTGAACGGCCTATCACATGTTCTTTTCTTGCTATGATTTCCTGAATGTACTTAATTTTGGTTTCTTTAGTTGTTCTTATCTAAGTAATTATCGCAAAGACAATCACACACAAAAATTGTGCCCTTATCAAGATATCAACAGGAACAGGGGTGGGCAATATACCGGTATAAACGGTTAACCGGTAGAAATTTGTCAACCGGTAGAGATTTTGGTCTATCGCGGTTGAGATCACGTGATGTTGCACATTCACTTCTATGGGAAGCCAAACACATCTAAAGTGGGATGAAACCGTGGCACCCGATTGAGCCGGTGTGGGCAGACCAAATATCCAGACCCGGTGGATCGCGCAGCGCGGACCAACTTGAGCAGCGCTGCTCGAATCACAAACCTCCACGACGCTGATAGAAATAGACCGCGCCAACCGCTGGGATGCGCACGTAAAAACAAAGCATGGCAAGGCAGAAACAATATTAAACAGTCCTGACATAAATAAATTGTTTTTAAATAAAAAAAAACAGTGGGTTGCGCAGGTTTTGCTGCTCAAGTTGGTCCGCGCGGCGCGATCATCTCTGCGCTATCCAGATAGTCGCGGACTGCAGTCCACTGGGCCGCGCAGATATTTGGTTCAATCGGGTGCCACGGTTTCGTCCCATTTTTGATGTGTTTGGCTTCACATACACTTCGACAATGGAAGAAGACGGTGCAGCAGCAGTGAGTTTGCTTACAAGTGATAAAACCGACAACGAGGAGATTGTAAAGAAAAAAGGTGCGTCGTCTGTGTTGTGGAATTGGTTTGGGTATAAGAAAAGTAATACGAATGAGACGAACGTAATTTGCACATTACGCAAGTGCACTGTTTTGACAAGTGGTGGAAACACGTCAAACTTTTTCTATCATCTGAAATCCAAGCATCCAAACGACTATGGCCAGTAAAAAGTAATTTTAAAAAAATGCGACAAACCTCAGCAATTCACAGTTTAAATAAAATTACATTATGTAAAACAGTTGCTTTGTGTTAGAATTTTTATTTATGCATTTTCAGATACAAATTGCTATATTGTGATGTATATCGTTATCGAGGTAGAAAATTGCTTTAGATTTGTGATAGATTTTGGTTATATCGCCCACCCCTAGGAACAGGAACCATGAGTTAGACCATTAGCACAGACATCAATAGCTCTTTGGTGATACAAACGTTGCGTTGTTCCTGAAATTATACATTACGTTTTATCTCTCACATAGTTATAAAATAAGCTACATACTTTCTGCAGTCCAGTGAGAAACACATTTACAGAATAACAATTTAGTGACTGGCCAGATTAAGTGCTTCAGAAATGAGGTCAAATGGTTCACGAAAAACTCAATTTTTATGTCACCGATTTGAAGATTTTACAGATCAGGATATAATATAATTTCTCTTTTCATTATTTACTTATAGACCTTAAAAACACATAGTCGTAAATAAAAACAACATTAAATAAAATATTGAATATGAGGCTTAATGATTCTTTTTTAACCTTTGTATGTGGACACAGCCTATTTTTTATATTCATTATTGTTCTTAGGAAGAATGTACTCTCGTTCTTGCTTTGAACAATTGTGAATAAAAAAACATTAATAATTGGATGGCTTTTTATCATTTTGTGTGAGAGAAATGTATTTTGGGTGGGTGTGAACAACTAAGCTACAGTAGGAGAACTAATGCTGATATTATTTGGTCTGTCAGTATATAGTCACGATATTAGCATAAAAGAGACAGTCATTCAATTTGTGTGTGTGAGTGACACACAATAGATGTCTAATCTGTAACAAATCAACAACTCACACCAACTAAGCACCGACCACGACAAACTAGGGATCTATTGTCTATCTAGGGATCTATTAAAAAAAAAAAAAAAAAAAAACATCTAACTTGTGGAAAGCACATACACACATCACTTGGGTGAAGGGAGATAACTTGCTATACCAAAACGTAGCAATTATATAAAAAAAAATAACAATAAATAAATAAATAAAAGCCCGTATTACGGGAATCGTGCAGGAAACAGTGATGCAGTAAATGTCTGGCCACTGACACGCGATGGCATCGGATAACCTAAAGTGTGCCCAGATTCTTACCACCACAGATGAAATTTAAACCTCCGGCATGTGACATTTGGAATTTCTCACTCTCTTTACAATGACTCGACTGATTTTACAATTGAGTCCACGCCTTGACTACTTGGCTAGAACACATGCTCTATAAATGTAGCTGCAACGATGTTAAGAAATATGACGTAGGTATAAAAATCTGCAAAGCAACCTACCTGGGCAAAAAGATAAGCCATAACATGATCGTCAAGGACTGGACTCTCGGATCCTTTGGCAACGCCGCATCTGTAAGCTCGAGAAGCTCCACAGCTATACCACCCAGGAAAGTAATACCTAATAGGTAGATTAGATAGATTAAATAGAATCCATAAGTAGGTAATGTGTGTTTTGCAGGTAAAAGTAGACTGCAGTGTAACTGACTGAGCCAGACAGGAATCTCTTATTGAAAGTAACCTAAACAAGAGCTACATGCAAATAGTCTTTAAGAAAAACATCTCTCAAAAAGATTATTCACGAAAATAATCCCCTTACTGTTAATTAAGGGGTAAACAGGTTAGAGACATAGATTAAAATACTTTAATTGACTTGTTAGGCATCTAATTGACATGTTAGGCATCTAACAAAACCTGATCTAAATGTTGTTACCTAATTCTGAAGATCAAACTCTCTTTAGCTGATTCATCCAGGTGAATAAGGTGGTTGGGTGATAACCAGACTCTGTCATGTTCTCTGTAAAGGCTGAATAGACTGAAGTAAACAGGTGACACCCCTGTGCAAAGAGGAAAAAGAAAAGGAAGTAAAGGGTAAAACAGAGGGCTATGGCTTATCACTTTAACTTTCTTTACTGAAACAAGCTCGTGCCTACTCAAGTTTAAAAGTTGAAGATGTTATTCTCGTTTCATTTTTAAACGTGTACTAGCTGTTTTTTTTGCTAATAATCTGAAAAGTATGCAGACATGATAAAAAAAAATAAATAAATAAAATAAAGTCATGCTCTCAGTATGCATATTACATGGCTGAAAACCCCATTTGGAAAGCTGTGTTACTGGCAACAGGGCTTAGTTGTGTTACATCAGCCTCTTTTTACAGACACTTCCTAATACCCTTATGTCTTCTTTTTCTCTCTCTTTGGTTGGAAAAAAGAAAAGAAAGAAAAACATACTTAAAAACAAAAGACTAAAACATTAACACTGGTCGTGTTTATTCAACATCAAGGAGTATCATAGCTGAACAGGTATGTGAATACAATCTGTTTAAAGCTTTGTAGTAGCTATACCGCTATCAGTTACAAGTTAGGTAAGGCAATGCCTTGGGTGCACGTTATGCTAACTCCAGTATAGCTAACAATCAATGTGACGCTCATGAGATCTGACTATATTCACTTTAGATCATTCTTATAAATCAGCAGAAGGCGAATATTCTTGTATTTAGTGTATTAACTGCCATGTTAACTGATAAATGGCGGCATGCTGACAGTGATGTCATGACAGTGCTTTCTAACAATAATAATAATGCTAATTAGTACTAGCATCAACTCTAGTTAAACTATACAGGTGATGTTTTCATCATGATCACAATGCCCCAGAGCATGTCATGAGAGCGTTGTTGTTCAACAAGCAACATGTTTATGTTGATGGATAATAAATAGAGGTAGCCTGACAGGTCCCTCTGACACTGGAGTCAGATTATAGTAAAATGTGTATTTCCTACCTCACTGTCTACAAATAGCAAATGCTTTAGCTATAGCAAAAATGCATGGCTTTGGTTGAGGCATGGTACATAAAAAGGAAATTCCATTGCATCTAATACATATTTCGTGCATCTCTTACATGAAATATGTATTAGAATTTACAGAATATCAATGTAAGACAATTTTTATATATAATGAATGAATACATTTTATTTATTTATTTATTTTTTTTACATATTTTCCGTAAGAGCTCCTTTTTAGAACTAACTTCATTTCAATGTACAACCCGAACCACCTGCTACACTACAAACACGGGCTGAGACATGATCTACTGTACACTGTGTCTGTTTTTGTTTTCCTATTCAAAACAGGTTTAGAATTTCAAACTGTTGATGGTTTCCCCCCTGATCAGTTCAGTAAATCTCACCTTTTTGTATTATATATATTATTAACAACAGCTAGGAAGATAATTACAGCGAACTGGATGAAGACCCACCAACCTACTTTGACAGAATGGAAACAGAGACTGAATCAGATATATATATTTGAGAAAATGTCTGCGGATTTGCAGTTGAACTCAGACATTTTCAAACAGACCTATTAACCTTTTTTTTTATTAAGTTGTTATTATTATGTATTACATATTCATTTATTTTATTTTATGTTTATTTTTCTGTGAATGTAAACATCTTAAGTACATGTTATGTGTATACTACATGTTAAAAAGTTTTATAAAAAACACCGTTAAAAAAAAAAAAAAAAAGAATTTCAAACTGAAGCGGTTGTATAAAATCAGTGACGGTTGGACTGATTTTCCTGTTAAAAATCTTGTTTTCTTTTTTTATCCAAAGTGCCAACAGGGGGACCCATGAGGGTGACCTTACACCAATGAAGTTAAAAGTGACAAAGTGATAATTATTTTTTTTTTACGTATACAAGCAGGACAGAGCTTTGATCAAGTGACAAGTGATGTGCAAGTCGAATTTTTCTTAATTGCACCAATAAAGCTAAACATCCAACTGCCTCAAATGCAGACCAATAGTACGGCACTCGTCGTAACAACATAATCTCAAATTGATCTCAAATTTAAACAAGATGTGTAAAAACTAAGTAAGTTGTTTTACTTAAAAAAAAAAAACAAATATATATATATATATATATATATATATATATATATATATATAAAAAACAGTTTGTGACCACGTTCACCCGACTTTTTTTTCTATGGGGTTTTGTGAAAAGCCTCGTCTTTTTCCCCTCCTCTTTCTACAAGCCAAGAGGAACTCAAGAGGAACACATATTGAACATTTGTGAACCTTTGAGAAATCGGTTATTAAATTTATGTTGTTGAAATTGTTCAACAAGAGGCCTATTTAATTTCATTTGCCTAGGACATGTAGTTACTCTGATTTTTATATTTCAAATGATGTCAAATCTTTTGGGACACCCTGTACAGTATATGAGGGTGAGTCGAAAATGATCCACACTCTGGCTATATTAAATAAAGATTCACTTCTGAGGAAGAAGTGACGACCGCGGTGCATTCGTGGCTCGCATTGTAAAGCAAGGAGATTATGTGTAATAAATATGCATGTGCCTTTCCTAAAAAATAATTCTACAGCCAGAGTGCGGATAATCTTTGACTCGCACTGGTATGGTATGGATTGGTATTGACTGCTGCATAAAAAAAATGCCAACACCTTACCAGCTTGTATAACAATCACACAATTAATAATAATGGTAATATATCTAAAGTCAGTTTCTTTCTTTGTTACTAATTTAAAGTCCAACATGTGAGCTTTTCTAAATATCACTGGCTAATTCCATGGTTGCATCAACATCTACTCCTGACTCACCACACTCCTTGGCTGCTTCGATGGCCAGCTGTTCGGCGACATACTCTCCTGGTGGGAAACAGAGTGGAGTGCAGTCCTCTTCACTCCGGCTGCTGCGGTACAGATGAAGTGTCAGTGCAGTGATGGACGGCTTTGGCGCTCTTTCTTGCCGATGAACGTCACCATTCTGGTGTGCTGGAGGGCAAGCAGCCATGTCCGTTACAGACACACACTTGGGTGTGAATCAAGGGGCTACATTCACCTGGGAGTTGAACAGAGACAACGGTATGTAAACAAATGCACTTTTTTTTTTTAGATAAAGATAAACCCAGGTAAGTGTGTATGATTGTTTTAATACAATAGCCATTTATTATAATAAATGTTTTGTTTTTAATATTATTCCTTTTATACTTACTCACTGGGCACAGGTTCAATCTTTTTCATAACTCTTATTTAACCAAAAACAGCTGAACAGTTTACAGTAACTCTCGTGCCATCACGTGCGTACGACTGTTCCCATTAACAGTACAGAACTTTAAACACAAAACACCACTGGCTACAATAAACATACAGTAAAGTCCCCGACTTATGAACGAGTTCTGTTCCAGATACATGTTCCTAAGTTGGATTTGTTCATATGCAAGTCTTATACACCTTTGACAGAAATATACAATGTAAAGCATAAAAAAGCGTTTGGTGTTTTGGTTCTGCATTAGACAGCGAATATACAGTGGTGTGAAAAACTATTTGCCCCCCTCCTGATTTCTTATACTTTTGCATGTTTGTCACACAAAATGTTTCTGATCATCAAACACATTTAACTATTAGTCAAAGATAACACAAGTAAACACAAAATGCAGTTTTTAAATGAGGGGTTTTATTATTTAGGGAGAAAAAAAAAATCCAAACCTACATGGCCCTGTGTGAAAAAGTAATTGCCCCCTGAACCTAATAACTGGTTGAGCCACCCTTAGCAGCAATAACTGCAATCAAGCGTTTGCGATAACTTGCAACGAGTCTTTTACAGCGCTCTGGAGGAATTTTGGCCCACTCATCTTTGCAGAATTGTTGTAATTCAGCTTTATTTTAGGGTTTTCTAGCATGAACCGCCTTTTTAAGGTCATGCCACAACATCTCAATAGAATTCAGGTCAGGACTTTGACTAGGCCACTCCAAAGTCTTCATTTTGTTTTTCTACAGTCATTCAGAGGTGGATTTGCTGGTGTGTTTTGGGTCATTGTCCTGCTGCAGCACCCAAGATCGCTTCAGTTGACGAACAGATGGCCGGACATTCTCCTTCAGGATTTTTTGGTAGACAGTAGAATTCATGGTTCCATCTATCACAGCAAGCCTTCCAGGTCCTGAAGCAACAAAACAACCCCAGACCATCACACTACCACCACCATATTTTACTGTTGGTATGATGTTTTTTTTCTGAAATGCTGTGTTACTTTTACGCCAGATGTAATGGGACACGCACCTTCCAAAAAGTTCAACTTTTGTCTCGTCTGTCCACGAGGTATTTTCCCAAAAGTCTTGGCAATCATTGAGATGTTTTTTAGCAAAATTGAGACGAGCCTTAATGTTCTTTTTGCTTAAAAGTGGTTTGCGCCTTGGAAATCTGCCATGCAGGCCGTTTTTGCCCAGTCTCGTGAACACTGACCTTAATTGAGGCAAGTGAGGCCTGCAGTTCTTTAGATGTTGTCCTGGGGTCTTTTGTGGCCTCTCGGATGAGTTGTCTCTGCGCTCTTGGGGTAATTTTGGTCGGCCGGCCACTCCTGGGAAGGTTCACCACTGTTCCATGTTTTTGCCATTTGTGGATAATGGCTCTCACTGTGGTTCGCTGGAGTCCCAAAGCTTTAGAAATGGCTTTATAACCTTTACCAGACTGATAGACCACACCACTGTAGTTTAAAGGGAACCCGGCAAGATGTTGAAGGGACAAGACTACAACAGACGCCTTTTTGGAAAATTCATAACTCTGGATTCTTCTTAAGTCGAGGATTTACTGTAAACAGATTTTGAAATGTAAACTGATGCAGTCACACATAATCAGACCTGTTTGACTAATTTTAACGGTAGGAATCTTTTAGTTCATAACTCAGCTCAATGCTTGGATGTTAATGACTGACTAAGAGATTGAATTTTAGGCTTCATTTTATACTATCATACTGTATACGTAACAAATAATGAGACAATAAATTACAAGGGAAATGAGTGACTTGCTCACCAGTGTAAACGCTACAAAAATATACAAGGTTGTAAGAAAGGTCTTGTTCCTGAGAGTAGCACTGTTTCTAAAAGTTAATGTGTGTAACTCTTTTTTAGTACAGTTTTTTCTTATAACAACATTAGGCCTACATTGTGGCAACTCTCTGACAGCAGTGACCAAAATAAATGCCAAGAGATAAACAAAATGAGGATTGTATACTTATTAGATTTTGAAATGTTTTGTTTGCTTTTTAAACTTTGTGGATGAATATTATAAAATAATATAAATTATAGACACCACCATCATTTAAGCTGAAAATTATGATTGTCAAAAGTTCTGTAATCAGAAATGAAACAATTAAACAAGAAATTAACAAGATTTGCTATTTATTAACGAAGGAAGCCGTTTTCTCTGCCTGTCAATAGTTTTTGTACACATGGTCAGCTCATGTAAAAGTAGGCTATACATAAATGTGTGATTGCTGCAGAGTTACTGATCTAAAGAAATTGCATAAAAAGATTTTATAATTCAAGCTTTCTGCCTCCAACATGAACAAAACCCTATAATAAAATAACCACATCAAAAATTTAGAGCCCACATAGAGCCACATTAGAGACAGATACAAAGTTTATTTTGCTGCCTGAGAGGTTTTGCAGATTCTGGAACTAATTATTACCAAATTCTAGTCTTATAAAGAAGACAATACAGTTTTCTAACTGATATATTGCACCTAGAAGTCTGACACTATTTAACAGTAAGTGTTATTTGGCTGAGGTAAACAGCTGTACTCAATTCTAGAAAATAAATTGGTATAAACATTGCAATGATTCTTTATCTAGAATCATTTGTGTACTCATCAATAACAATACAGGCATAATAGAACGAGTAATTTAGCTCTGTTTATGTTTCATGGGGTTTTACGTGTGTCATGAGAGAAAGCAAAGGCAGATGCAACTGTGGATAATTTATTCACCAAAGTACAAACAAAAACAAACAACAATGAAAACCAGAATCACAAACATTAACCGCAGATGTTGTTGTTGGTCTTTCGGCTGCTCCCGGCAAGGGGTCGCCACAGCGGAATATCCAGTCCGCACTACAACTTGGCACAGGTTTTACGCCGGATGCCCTTCCTGACACAACCCTCCCATTTTATCCGGGCTTGGGACCGGCACTGCATCCAGTGGCTGGGGGGTTTGGGCACTGGCTGGGAATCGAACCCGGGCCTTCCGCATAGCAGGCGAAACACCTACCACTGAGCCACCAGTGCCCACCACAAACATTAACCGCAGATACAAGGCAAAAAAATAAATAAAATCCAGACTACAAGTGAGACCGTGACACTTAACCCTAAAACAAACACACCACAAGCTAGACAATGCGACACTGAAAGCTACAACTTCAAGTAATCAAAGTTAAATGAGACAAGTGAGAGGGATTGTGCTAATGGGTATTGTACTTCTGCGTCACTACCATGACAACGCTCATTCATTCTGGGCGTTTTCATATTACGGCCCCAGGATCTTTTCCAAGAATACTTCACCCCAAACTGTACTGGGATTACAGGTAACCCCCTACTTACTAATACCCCTATCTCACCTACGTGGTTTCGCGCGATGGCCATAAGTACAGTTCATCATGATTCATCGCGAGTTTTTGGCGCTGTGAGTACGTTTCCATCCTTCCGTGCGAAAAATTAAACATGTTTAATTTTTTTGACGGTCCTCGCGGAAGCTTGCGGTCCTTACAGAACTTTGTGGAACGCCAGCGGAATGATGGCAGGCAATCACGACGACTCACGGTGCCTAACTCCGCATCTCACCATGAGTCAAACCGCATAGGTGAGATAGGGGTGTGCTTATAGCGATGTCCTTTCCAGGAGCACATTCATAAGTCGGATCCAACAAAGTGAGTCCTAGATGCCTTTGACACGATTATACAATGTAAAGCATTGCCACATGGGCAAACACGTGCAGAAAGAATATATTTATTGTGACAAGAGAAACGATCGGATAAATTGTTTAGATGGCTAATATTTACCTACTGAAGGGATTATCACAGGTTTACCCCAACTCCGCTTAGAAATTCATTCTGATCAGATCAGAAAACTAGGGTTTGGGTCTCGTTTGGTTTTTTTTTTGATACCGGTGCCAAATCAATACTTTTAAAATGGTACCAGCCTATGCTATTTATGCCTATTTTGCAATGGTACAGTAAATGGGGTCACTGTTGTAGTACTACTAGTACTACAGTAGCTGGAAAGCCATAATTATAAACAGTATCCATGCTACATTAGTATTTTACAAATCGTTTGACCATTTGTTAGCATGAATGCAAGATTTGCATTTTGAATTAACATTACATTAGCGCTACTTCTGCTAACCTGCGGAAAGTCTGCTGTCGGCATCATAATCAGTAGTGGACTCCTTTTTGCTACGGTTGATATGACTGGAGCTCGGGTCGTCCACACCGATAGTGCCAGCTGTTGTCCGCAAGCTGTCAAACATGGTGCCGCCCTCTGCTTTTAACTTTATTCTGTGTATTTATTCTGCTTTTAACTTTATTCCGTCTGCCCTCAAAAGTTTCATTAGATTTGACGTGTTTCCCCCTTTACACGCATCTGCTGTAAAACATTTGCTGCACGTCGCGGTGTCGGAATCCTTTCTTGTGAAATATAGCCACACTTTCGAATGTTTAGTTTTAGGCATTTAAACGAAAGTTGTTTAATTTAGCAAGCTAAGATAGCGGTAGACCACCTGCTGCCGTCAGAGCGAGTGTAGCGTTAGTTGCTGCATTCACGCGCATCTCGGATGGTCTCTCATTTCCGGATGATTTGTGCTTTTAATTTTTTTAATTTAATCTAATAAACTATTAATCTACAAAAAATATGAATCTAGAGAACAAATATTTCAATCGACAGTTCAGGCATTTAAGTGGCACCGAAATGAGGCACCGAAATTCGCGTTCTGTTTCGGTCCGGTACATACCGGTTATATAGGTACCGGTGCCGTATTGGCACTGGTTTTCGCTACCCAAACCTACACGTATCCCCACAATTTAGTATCACATGGTACTGGATGTTGGTATCGGAGAATTCATTTACATACGAGTACAAGTACTGTACATGAGCACCAATATCAGTAGTGATGCACCCTTAACTTTTAGAATAGATAAACAGTTGCCATTGCCGAGCTGTCCCTGGAAAGAAGTATTTTGGGATTTCGGCACTGTAGCAGATCCAACCTATGAGAGCAATGGCATTCATGGAGCAGCTTTCACCTTTGCAAGGGCGAACAGCACTAAGGGCTCTTGAGTTCAGGAGAATTTCCCAGTCCGCTGGGTCGCAATCCTCAGATGGTAATTAATTTCAAGGGGCAAACTCAGAAGAACAGGTGACCTGGCAGTGACGCTCAATCTCCATGTCCATTTGGCAGACGAATCTGCTAGAATGGAAGGACACCAAGATCTGGTAGGCTCTCACAGACGTAGACAAGACTCTGTGCTGAATTTTGTTTAACATGGGGAGAAAAAAAAAAACATCAGAGAATCTTTTTTTTTTTTTTTTGCCGACTCGCTTTGGCTTGGTTATATTCAGCATCCTATGCGAAAAAACAAACAAACAAACAAAAAAAAAAAACATGGTAGGTTGTTTATTAGGTGCTTATTGCCTGTTGTAGTGCTCAGCGTTTACTTTGACACGAAAAAGAATTGTATAAAAAAAAAAAAAAAGATCCTTTTAATTTTTTTTTTTTTTACAGGAGATATTCTTGATCAATGACACATGAAACCAGCAAGGTCATGGCAACAGGAGTGCTACTGTAAACTATTAAACCACAGGCAGCTTTATGTTCTTTTAGACTCCTGTGTCATTACTGAGATTTAGACTCGGTGATGTTATTTATTTGCACCTAAGAGGTACGCACAATAACCACAAGTAGGCTTTTTTTTTATTATTACTGTGTTTGACATTATTTTTCCAGCAATCCATGATGCCGCCCGATGGATTATCAGCTCATTACACTGCTGCTGTAAACTTACTGACACATTACTTTAGCCGTTAGGAAAGCAGATTAAACAATCCTGTTTATAAAATGAACTGTGTCTATCATAAGCTGCCACAGAGCAACTGCTTATAATGGAGTTACCAAATGGGACAAAAGTCAACTTCAGAAAAATTAAAAAGACAGGAAGGGGGGTGTGGGGCTCTGAGAATGCATTTCGGTTTGTAGAAGCCATAACAACAAAAGACAAACAAGCTGGATAAAATAAGCCATTATTGTTCAAATCTCATGTGTGGCTTTAATCCAGTACTGTTACAAAGTAATGCAGTAAACATAACCACCATTAATTAACGCTATTTCCCCAGCAAAATCTTACTTACTACTAGAAAAAAAAAATACAGCAAACACCTTCCTGTGCCGACAGACAAAACGCACCTCTCACCTACTGTATGAAACAAATAACTGCTTAGATCTAAGCTTGTGCCCTATTCCCAATATACTTAAATATATTGACAAGAACCAACAGCAATAAAAGACAGAATAGCAAGTGCTTCTAACCGTTTCAGGTTTAAGGATCGTACCAGTATAGCGTATGATAACATTAACAGCTGCGCAGTCGACAACAGCTTGCAATCAGATAGCGATTTTTTTTTTTTTTTATGATTCTGCAGTAACGCACAGGAAACAGGAAAAATATACATTGCATCTCCTATATACCTCTCTTACAAATGAATTGTCTCATGGCCAACACATTTCCTCTGCTGATCTGCTGCTCCTCAAAGTGTTTGATTAAATCTTAGCTCTGCGCAGCACAGACAGACCATGGGCATAGGATTTACTCTGCAATTTCATCACAGTTGGCATTATTAACATGATATGTTACCTTAACATACAGTAAGTGTCAAGTCTGTGATTTTCATTGAACTATAGGTCTAATATTAGGACAAAACTTTTCATTAACTTTTACCCAAAACCTGAAAAAGCTGTTGATGAGAAAATTTTTAAAGAAAACTAAAAAACATCATAACCACTGACAGGTGAATGAGTAACAATGAAACTTGGAAATGGGTGTATGTATTATATATACAGTGGAACCTCAGATTACGAGCATAATTCGTTCCGGAAGCGGGCTCGTGTTCCAAAACACTCGTAAACCAAATTTAATTTTCCTATAAGAAATAATGGAAATTTAAATTATTCGTTATACAGCCCAAAAAAATAAATACATAAAAATAATTAATACAAAAAATAAAACAAATTAACCTGCTCTTTACCTTTCAAAAAAGTAAAAAATGAATCCCGACAGATAAGAGATTGTGTGTGTGTGTGTGTGTGTGTGTGTGTGTGTGTGTGTGTGTGTGTGTGTGTGTGTGTGTGTGTGTGTGAGAGAGAGAGAGAGAGAGGCTAGAGTAAGTGGAGACTCTTGCTTTCAGCCCCTCCTGTCTCCTCCATCTCATCTTACACAGTAAAACTTTCTCTCCTCTCGTCTGAAAACACACACACATTAACGGAAAGACTGTAGTTCTCTTCCAAATTATTAAAGCTTCTCCGCTTTATTTTAATGTTGCTCGTGACAGCGTAACAGCCGGTTAATTCATGCTGGTGTAATGATGAGATGGACAAACTGCTCGATGCCCCCGTTCTTTTATTTGCTGCATTGTCAGGCTATAGTACAAACTTTCAGGTGGATCCTGCACTTAAATCTAACAAAAAAAACTACTGAAGAACAAAACTCAGGCTCTATATCCTAGTTTACATCTCGCATTCGCGTTCACACGCACCAGGCTGCATTACCCACAATGCATCTCCTGCACTGGACTACACTCCCGTAAACAGCGGTCATAAATCAACGTCTCTCTCCCGCTACACTGTTTTATCTGAAAAAAAGAACAATAAACACTCATGTGAGTGCAAACTAACAGAATCACTGCTGTAAAGTAAAACAAACAAACAAACAAACGAACCGCACCGTACCTCTGCGTGTGTCAGAGCAGAGTGTGTATCTCTTGCATTAATGTCTGTTTGTGTGCGCGCGCGCGTGGTTTGACACTGCCGGCTATGCGTGTGTGTGTGTGTGTGTGTGTGTGTGTGTGAGTGTGAGTGTGTGTGAAACAAACACACACGAACACATAGCCGGCACGGTGTTGGATTGCACGCACGCACACACAACGATGAGCTGAGGAAGAAAATTTTTTTTAACCTATGTATTGAGAATTTGTTTTGCTTTACTCACACGACCACATGTGTGTTATGAGAAATGGTACACGCGCTGTACACACGCACATCCGAACACAAAATAAAATATGTTTTACAGTGGTCACAGTGTTATAGTAAACAGTACACGTGTGCACGGATGTTGATTATACCAGTAAGAGACGAGCACTAAGACCCAGCAGGGGAGACGATTACCCATAATTCGCAGCGCAAGAGAGAGAAAAACCGTTGGCTCAGTTGTGATCACGTGACACTCGGCGTCAAAACAAGAAGCACATGCGTGATACATGATACTCGGTGCTCGTAAACCAAGACAATGCTCGTTTTACTCTCGGGGTAGCTCAGTGGTTAAGGCATTGGACTACGGTTCGGAAGATCTCAGGCTCAAACCCCACAACCACCAAGTTGCCACTGTTGGGCCCTTGAGCAAGGCCCTTAACCCTCAACTGCTCAGATGTGTAATGAGATAAAAAAATGTAAGTCGCTCTGGATAAGATCGTCTGCCAAAATGCCTAAATGTAAATGTAAATGTTTTCCAAATAAAAATTTATAAAAAAATCTTTGCTCGCCTTGCGGAACACTCGTAAACCGCATTACTCGTAATCCGAGGTTTCACTGTAATATATATGCGCCAAAACGTACAGTACAGAAACTTGTGCATCTCGAATACGGTTTTGCATTTGGCGACGGGGCATGGCTTCAGACACACGTGATTCCAGTAGTGAAAGGGAAGTTGTGCATTTATTGTTGAAAATAGTTGTAAATGGGGACCAAGTATATAAAAAAGGTGGCAGAACACATTCCTTCCCTTAACCGCCTTCCATTCCGCCGATCTTACACCTTCTGATGCCTACTTGTGGGGAATGTTAAAGGAGAGTGTGTTCAACTGTGAAGATCCACCAAGAATCTGTGCCTACATCACACAAGCAGATCGTCCCCTTTTGCAGGAGTCTGCAGCAGCGATCTTTGTTCCAGGAATCCGGGTTGAGAATCTGCGTGAACAATGTAAACATATCGTTCACGAGTTCACATGCGAAGAGTATGTAAGCTAGTTACTTTCAGGAGAGATAAACTTATGGATGACAACAACGTGATACTGTTCGACTTTTCATTTCAGTACTGTTTATTTTGGCGCATAGTGTACATCAAGTCAACATTCTGTTCCTGAAGTTAATGAGGTGGAAGGAGAAAACAAGGGCGGGCATAACGATTTTAGCAATGGCCAAATGGTTATGTCTAGACCACTGAGTCCGAGTAATTCCAGAACTGCAGCTCTTGTGGGATGTTCAGGACCTACAAAAATTAGTCCAAGGAAGAAAAACATTTTCGACACTGGTGTCCAAAGCTCATTGATGCACCTGAGGGGCGAAAGCTGGCCTGTGTAATCCGATCCAACAGAAGCGCTACCGTAACACAAACTGCTGGTTCCATTATAATGGTGTCAGAAAACACAGTGCATTTGTTGCATATGGGGCCATATCAGGGTCCTCACATTGACCCATATTCTACCAGCACTGCAGAAACGGTTCAAGAATGTGTTAAGGAAAGACAACCAGCAGTACAAGGTGTTGTTTTTCAATTTCTCCAGATTTCAATCCAATCGGGGAATCCATGGAGACCGCACTTCGCAACTTACATGACTTACAGGACGTGAACTACTACTGATGGCTTGGTGCCAGGTACCCCAGCACACCTTCAGAGATCCATGCCTCGCTCGACAGGTCAGGGCTGTTTAGGCAGCAAAATGGAGAACTAACAATATTGTGGTGCTTTTCCACTGCATAGTACGGCACAGTTCAGTTCAGCTCATTTTTGGGGGGGTTTCCACTGGGAACAGTACCTGGTACCTGGTCCTTTTTTTAGTACCACCTCAGCCGAGGTTCCAAGCGCGGCGAACCGTTACCAAAACGTGACGTGTAAACTCTGCTGGTCACTGATCGGAGAAAATCGTCATTACTGAGTCACTGAACTTGCGACACGAGACACAACAGAACCGCTATATTTAGAACAGCCAGCGAAGGATCGGACGCACCTTTTTGTATTAACCAAAAATTTTCTTTGGCTGCCATCAGCCGCTTTTGAAACAAACTCCTTCGTCTCGCTGTTAAAAACATCCACATGCCGAGAATGAAGAACACCATTCGATCGATATGCTCCATTGTTGTGTGTTTGTTTGTGGCGGGTTTACGATGATGTCACGTCAGTAGAGGCGCCGCAAGTATAACGACACGTGAATAATCCCGCCCACTCTAAAGCGGTACTAAACTGCAGTGAAAGCGCAAACCGAGCCAAACTGAGCCGAACCGAAGTGAGCTGTACTGAACCGTGCTGTGCCGTACTGTACTATGCAGTGGAAAAGAGGCATTAGGTGGGTGGTTGATAATGTTGTGGCTGATTGGTAGATCAGTGTAAACCGTATATTTATATGTTTCTATATAATGCTAGCTTAGTTGAACATTAAAAAAAAACTACCTACAGTATGTATTAACTTCAACAAATGGTGAAAGTGAATGAGATTAAAAAGGGTATTTACCAGCATTGCTCAGTTAATATCAGAGTTCAAAACACCTACGAATCATTCCAGATTTATGTGTCAATTAACTTCCTCCTGTTTCATTATTTTCATATCAAAGCACAGCTCGCACAGTTGTTCCTGCAACGTGAACGGTAGGTTTCTATAGTAACAGTTCACACAAGTATAGCAAACATGCTACATAATCTAAGACTAAATAGTAAAAGGATTTTTATGGAAGGAGTTTTGCTTGTCAGTGTCCTTTAACAATCAGGGTGATTTTTGCGAAGTTTATTAACTGGATAGATTTCCAAATAGTTTAATCTTTTCTTTTTGCCTCAGTAAAATGTCCGAATTTGAGGGAGCTTGAGAAACAGAGATAGAGAGAGAGAGAGAGAGAGAGAGAGAGGGCCGAGTGTAGTGAGGGACTGACTGTTTATCACAGCTACAGTATAACATGAGTGAACACAGGAGTTAACTTGCCGATGTTCCACAACACTAAACTTGGCGATAGACCACTACAATATACAACCTTCTGCAAAATAATTTATTAAACATTGTAATTGGTGTCAAATCATCGCGATGTAAGTAGAATAACACACTTCATAACGTGCTCTTATATGAAAATAATGCAATTTGCTTTGTCATGCGTTACTTCTTCTGACCAACGGAACTAGCATTTTTGTTAGAGACACCACCTGTAAGATGATCTAGATAAGTGCATCTGCTAACGGATGTGTTAATGTAAAATTAGTGAGGCTAAACTTCACTGCAGGGCTTCCTCTTTACTACATTTTACTGAAAATAACTCTGCAGAATGTGGGAAACGCATTGAAACAATCTGCGCTGGATGAGAAAATACAGCACCAGTCAAACTTTCCTTCTAATTCAATTGTCTTTCTTGATTTGTATTTCTTTCCACATTGTAAAAGGCGTCCAAAATATGCAATAATCTCCCCTACTTATGCTCTGTAAAGCCTTCATAACGGCTATACAGAGCCACCATAATGGTGGCGTTACCTCTAAATGAGCTGGCACTTCTCATCCAAAGCTTTCCATTGTATTGTTACAAACTAAAATAAACTATTATATTATTTCATAATTTTGAAATGTCCAGTATTGTTCTAGCATATAGAAAATAAATCACTACAGAAAAAAAAAAATATTGAATTATAAGGTGTGTCCAAGCTTCCGACAAGTGCTGTATGTGGAAAACAATGAAACAATGCAATCAAAGCAAGTGTGCTGAATGGCTGAGGGGGGAAAAAAAAAAAAAAAAAAGACCTGGGGGGGAAAAAAGAGAAAAGAGAAAAAAGAAAAAAAAAACACTTTGGCTGTATTTGCATCTCTCCTTTCAGTCGTTTTATTGACACACTTATTTTATTGACACGCCCCCATCGCACCTAACCGCTGTGCAGAAATGCAAACATGATAGAAACCAGTGCTGAAGAACAGTAACAAAGCACTGTTTTAAACTACACTATTACTATGACTTTAAATAATAATAATAATAATAATACTTATACTACTACTACAAATAAATTACATTTATTATTATTATTATTATTATTAAACATGAGCAAGGATTGTGTTTTTGTAGTTCACCCTGTAGCTACGGCAACAATTTTTTTTTCTGATTGCAGAAGTTTCTGGTTGCTTTCACAACAATCCAAAAAGGACCCCCCCATGGAGAATTTGGCAGTTTAATTATGCATCCAGAACTATATGAAAATTACTGTACTGTAAAAAATGTAATCGATAGACTGTCAGATTACATTGTCAACAAGAGCCAAGATCAAACCGGAGGAAGTGAACTGAAGAAACACAAACTTACTGTAAAGCCCAGTTTTAGATGGTTACAAAATGTCATGTCATTTGCGCAACACTGACAAACAGAAAGTTACTGTCATTTCATTACTGTAAAAAGACTTCAGCATTTACTGTGACTTAAAAGGACTGTTTGACTAAATTAGATTAGATCCATTAATTCCTGTGAAGGAAAATTGTAATGGTAAAAAAAAAGAAAAAGCAATAATAAAATAATACAAATTTTTATATATATTATATTAATTTTCAATAAACTTTGTTAATGCGGTTCACTTGAACCAATACAAACAGCTTGAAAATAAGTGAGTCGTGGTCCACTTCCAAACGATTTGTGGTGCAGACATGACCAGAGACCGAAGATATGGAAACAAACCACAAACCAAGTCTGCTTTGCTAGTGTTATCTGATAATGATGACTGTATCTGAAAACTTTTACTGACCTACTCTGTCTCTGTAATATCCGGGCAGGCACATTATTTAGCACAGCACAGAATGATTTTAGAAAATGAAATATTTTCTAATGTCATTAATAAAAAAAAATAATAAAAAAACTGATAAATACAGATTAAATTTAATGAGCATTCAAGATGTTCACTATGAACACTGCACATGAGCATAAAAAACAAATGTGATAGCGCAGCAGGGCTGCGTTCAATGACAAGCGCTTGTGAAACGTTCACAAGCATACGACAAGTGGATGGATTAATGAAATGTCGTATGTTTTTTGAGCATCCTCGTTATTGAATGTGGCCCTGCTGTACTATCAGACGCTTGTGTGCTACCTGGCAGATGGACGCAGGAGCGGGGAGAATCTATCACAGGATTAAAGATCACTGCTTGCATTAATTGATTGATTACTTTTTTGTGGGGTGGATGACGCATAGATAAAAAATTGTCGCAAAATGAAAACATTTGTCACATAGTTGATGGTTTTATTCTTATTTTTACCGTTAGATATGCTTGTGATTTTTAATAAGAAGTAATAAATACGGGTCTGGTGATGAGGTGTCCACAGAATTTTGGTCATAATCACCTGGAGTTGATTTTGGAGAAGGTAAGGCAGGTACAGACATCCTTCAGGTATCATATCCCTTCTGACCCGCTTTCGTATAACACGGCATAATCTCTCAGTGCAGTATTTCCCCACACTTAACTATACGTGGGCCTGACAACCAAGTATACTGACGGCTGCGCAAGTATATTTTCCGGCCACACAGCATTGGTCAATGACCAATATATATTTTTTAAAAATGTAAACATAAATGTTTCTACAAAAGCCTTGCTGGTTTGGGTCGACAGGGGAGGCATCAGACATCACTCTGTGAATTTGTGTTTTCTGATATGTAATGTAGAACCAAAGTTATCGCTACTTTTAAAACATGTAACTTTTACTTTTTTAATTATGACTTTGCAAAAAAATGTTGACCTCACAAAATGTGCATATTATTATTACTGGTAACCAAAACAACCATAAAAACATGTGATCCTATGAATCTGTGCTATTTTGTTGCCTATGCTATCCATTTTTTTTTTTTGCATAGTTGGTTAAAATGATAAAAATTCAGTTCATCATATTGCCTAAGTTGTGCTGAAAAAAAAAAAGCAAAGGTCACTCAACATTGCACAATCCTGATGCCATATGTAGAACATATTAACACATAAAAAAGCAAAAAAATTCTCTGTTGCTCTCCATCCCATATGGGGGGGATGGAGCGGAGGTTGGATCTCTCAACGTTGAAACATTTAAGAGAAATGTCGAATAAATCTAAATATTGCGTTGAAAGATCATATGCATTTGTTTTGTTTTATGTAGTAGAACACATTTGTGCTGGAGGGGAATGCCGGCCTGCTCCACTGGCTACCACTGCAAGTATATTTCAGACCTGTGGGAAACACTGCCATATATAATCCACATGCCTTGTTTTGTGCCTTTTGTTTCGATGTTAAAAATGCCAGCGTTATACAAGCTTTTATATTCATATACTTTATACTAATGAACTAAAACTAATGTATCATTTTATACTTTGGTCCAAACTACAAATGTGAACACACCCGAAGACATTCCAGACCAGGGGTTCTGAAATAAAATTTAAGAAGGTCCGAATGTCATATTTGTGTTAGGATTCAGATCTCTATATATGCAGTTATGGTAAGTCTGTCAAAAATGAGCAGCTTAAAATTTCAATAGCATTTCAGTAATATTTATTGCCAGTTTTCAGTAACTATGTTAAATGTGTAGATAGTTTGAACTTTGATAGCCTTGTACATTGCTTTGTATTTGCATGGAATACAAACAGCAATTTATCAATCTTTAGTAAATCTTCATTTGCACGCTTCTGAGCAGTAAATAAATGTGAAAGGACTCTGGTTGCTCCGTCATACCATGCTTTCAGTTCAGGTATTTTCCATGCTCTCACCTCAGACTGCTGCAGATGTTTGCTCAGTTTTGTATTTTTATATATTTTTTTCATAGTGGTGCTGCCCATTACTGCTTTTTATTGTCGCCATGGTTTTGCAACATATTACAGACTAGTTTTAAAGTTCCGGCAGGAATAATAAACATACACTGATCTGTTCGTTTTCATAGGCTACGTTCCTTTTTTTCTGGAGTAAGCCATGCCTTGTTGCGCTTTCGTTTCTGTTTATACTGCACACTCTGTCTTAACACGTTACATCTCATTCATCGGATCTGTTGAGTGACGCGTTAGACAAGCCCACCTTGAGGGAAAAAGCACTAAATTACTTGTATATTAATTACTCATTTATCAGGAAAAGCACAAGGATCTGGACAGACCTGTCCGTCGATCTAGATCATAGTCTGCCATTTAGCAATGCCTATTCTAGACAATTGCGTGCTTCCAGCCTATGAGTAACAGTTGGGGGAAGAAATCCATACGGGTCTGATGATGAGGTGTCTACAAACTTTTGGTCATACCATCTGGAGTTGATTTTGCAGAAAATGAGAGAGTGAACATGTCCCTTCTTCAAGTCAATTAGAATTCAAACAAAACTCATGAGTTTTCCACCGGTGAAGACAACCATATATAACCCAAATGCCTTCTGTTGTGTCTTTTGGTTTGATGTTGAAAATGCCTGCGTGAACGCTAAGCGAACTAGAACTTTATACTAGCGAACCAAAGCTAATGTATAATTTTATGTTTTGATTCGAACTATAACTGTGAACACACCCAAAGGCATTCTAGACAATTGTGAGCTCCCAATTTTGGGAGAGAAATCTATACATGTCTTATGTTGAGTCCATCTGAAGTTAATTTTGCAAAAAGGTGAGAAAGCATGATTACGTACCTCAAGTCAGTTTGAACTTTTACAGTGCATGTGCAACTGTTTTATTTGCTATCTGGAGCAAACATATGAATTTATAACATAACATTTATAAACATTTTATAAACTCTTCATAGGTTTTTGAACTGGTGAAGAATTGTAAAGATAATTTGATGCTTTGGTCGGAACTACGAGTGTTAACACACCCAAAGGCATTTTAGGCAATTAGAGCATCCAACTTTGAGGATGAAATACAGTACATACAGGTCTGACGATGAGGTTTTCACAAACTTTTGGCCATATCACCTGGAGAATTAAAAAAAAAAAAAAAAAAAAAAAAAGGTGAGATAGCATGAACACGTACCGTGTTAAAGTCAATGATCATGTGCTGTGTCAAGTCAATTCAAATGTCTACAGACACGCTTCAGCAATCTGATCAGCATGCTTATAAAACAGATGATCTTTCTGTGTACGCAAATTCTGTAAAAGTGACTGACCTGACAACTTAAAAATCTCTGAGATTGTTCAGTAATCATGTCATGATTAACTCTTACGTGTGTAAAACTAATCCAGCCTGAATAATCCACGCTCAATACTATAGATCTTGGCCCATACTACAGTATACAGTTTGACAAAAACACAGCAGTGGAGAATGTATTGTGAAATACTCTTTCGTAGGTTAGTGTGCGTTTTTTTTTTATGTATAATGTAACATTTAGTAAATCCTTCATGAGTCTTCCACTGGTAAACACCAGCATATATAACTCAAATGCCTTCTTCTGTTTGATGTTGAAAATGCCAGTATGAACCGTAAGCAAACTAAGACATTATACTAGCAAACCAAACTAATTTCATGCTATGGTACAAACTACAAGTGTGAACACACCCAAAGGCGTTCTAGACAATTGTGAGCTGCCAATTTTGGGGAAGAAACATACACAGGTCTGACGATGAAGTTTCCACGAACTTTTGGCCATATCATCCGCTGGAGATGATTTTGCAGAAGGTGAGATTTCGTGATCACATACTGTACAGTGTTCAAGTCAAGTCTACAGAAACACTTAAGGAATCTGAGTAGCACTCTTAAAAAGCATTACATGATCTTTCAGTGGATGCAAAAAAAGTGACTGACCTGACAGCTCAAAAATCCCTGGGATAGTCCAGTAATCGTGACATGATTAACACAGTTATGTCTGTAAAACTAATCCAGGCTGAATAGGGCTAAAGACTGACCAGATCATGGCCTGCTATGGTGGAGCAGCACTAGCAGTGGAGAACATATTGTGAAATACTCTTTAGTAGGCTAGTGTGGGTTTTCGGACAGAGCCAAGCTGAGGAATACGCCTCACTTCCGGCAGAGGAGATTACCCAAATACCCGACCTTAAACACCACTATGTGCATGCTCATTGTGCTGTCTAAAGAGGGTGTTACTGCTCAGACTGAACTCGATTGCAAAGTTTGTTGCAAAATTAAACGCGAAGAGTGAATCATCTGCTGAGTAACCTTACAGGAACTGAAGGCCTTCGTGTCATGTGAAGTTTGCATGGACAGCCAGAGACACTGACAGCTAGCAGGCTTCCTTAAAGTTAACTCTGGTTTATTTGGTACGCGCGTAAACAAGATGTTTAAAAAAAAGTTATAGCATGCCAATCGTATCGAGTGTATCTTAAAAGATAGCTTTAGATGAATTAATCAATCATTATTGCTCAACTAAAGCTTTCCTGAGTCAGCTAATCGATTTTGCCGAAATAATTTTATTTTGAAAAAAACATAAAAAATAAAAATAGACAAACAAGTTAGTCAGGTGCAGTGTTTTATTAATTACCCAGCGAAACATGCAGAAGTGAGATAATAACTGGAAGCAAACTAAGGTGAAGCAAAAGAGAGCTGCAAAACTTACTTGGTGGCTTGCTGTCGCTAAGCTAGCTAGCAAGGTTAGCCTGCTGGCCAGCGCAACTTCAACCCCAAATCCCGGATTTAATCCATAACGTGGGTTGGTTGTAGTCCAGATATGTGCGTCTTTCCCACTTTGGTAACATCTGAAGTTCTCTGTTAGTTAGCCGAGCTGCTAAACCACATCGAGTGCAGCTAGTCCCTTATTATTAGCCGAGTCAGTCCTGACATTTAACGTTACACGCTGCAAACCTCACCGGAAAAAAACGTTCATAACGTCCGAACTGTATGTTAGTCCAAAAAGAAAAAGACAGCAGAGAGAGAGAGTGAAAGAAAAAAAAAACCTGACTGCGTGACTGATAAACAAGCCAAAAGGGAACTTTATTAACGCTGTCAGCTAGACGCGCCAGCTAACATGCTAACTCTGAGTCACAGCGACACTTCCTAACTGTTTAACCTTACAGAAATTTCCCAACACGCACGGCGAACTTTCGGTTATGTCTTCGGCGAAAAAAAGTGAAAGTGTGGCACCGGTATTTTAATTTCCAACACGCAGTGTGCGTGAGTGTTTTCCGTCGCTGCGCAGGTTAAGAGCTGAGCTTCACACAAGCTCAAACACCGAGATGAGAGGAGCTCAGTCTCTCTCTCTCTCACACACACACACAGTACTACCACCTGTAGGCTGTACATTACACCCTCTCTGCACACACTGCTCTCCTGTCAAGATACACACTCAGGAAAATAAAAAAATAAAAATATATATATTAATAAAGCATGATCACCCACATACACATACGCAAAAAACATAATGCATATACCACAAATACTTATTATATGCTTTTTTTTTACAAATGTATGTTTTTTGCATTTGTAGCTCTCAGCTCAACCTAAAACTTTTTTTAATGAGGGAATACAAAAGCTTGTTGACAGACAAAGGACAAAGGGTCTGACAAAAATGTATTGAAAACCAAGGTGACTATGTCAAAAACAATTATGTATTTGTCTTTTCTAAAAGTATATTCAATTAAATTCTACAGCCAGAGAGTGGATAATTTTTGACTCACCCTCTTAGTACTTGTGAGTCATATAAAAGCAGAAGGAGAGAGTAGAGCTCTTTTGTTGTGTGTAATGGAACATGTATTGTGGGTGCAACATAGCTAGTCAGCGACTTCTGTGCAGTCTGGGGTAGTGGTGGGTGGCAGGGGGGCTTTGGAGAACATCTTGTCTATAGCCCGAGCATGACACACGACAGTCTAGGGCATGAGCAACTACACACATACACCAAAGTACCAACAATGGGCAAGAAAACATTGAAACAGAAAATAGTGGGCTGGAGGATGAATCAGATTTTCCTTTGTCGGAGGCAGTGTAATGCGTTGGCAATGTTATTAATTGCTTGAATTAATGTGACTGTTACTTTGACATGTACCAACTACCTTAACATTGTTGCAGACCAAGTACACTCATTCTTGGTAACAGCAGTGGTCTCATTCAGCAGGACAATATTCTGTTCCCTGGCACACTTCAAAAATAATTTAGAAACATGATAAAGTCTTCATGGTGATGACTTGCCCTCCAAATTCCCTAGACCTCGATCTCAAACATCTGTACAATATACTGAACAAAAAGCCTGATCCATGGAGGCCCCATCTTGCAACTTACAGGATAGAAACAATCTGCTGCTCAGGTCTTGGTGCCAGATACACAGCATACCTTCAGAGGTACCAGTGTTCCCAGGATAGGCTTCGCATCCACCACAACCCTGTCCAGCTAGTAAAGGTGTTTAAGTTAATCATTCATGCATTGATCATTCATTTATTTATTGCAAAAATAATTGTGATATACAATATTTTAATCATATTATTATATTATCTTTTCCCATTAACTTAGTAATTTTTAGAATGTATTAAAAAAATTCATATACATTTAAAGGTCATATTAAGATGATAGAAATATCGTAGAGCCTAAATCTATTGCAAAATATTGCAAACTTAAACCTTAAAAATTGTGCTCAAAGTAAGCATGCCCAAAGAATAAACGCCGATAAGAATCACATCATCCAGAAGTTGGTGTATCGTTATTAAGGGTCCAGGCACGTTATGTTGAAACCCTTATTCTTCTTTTTTAATCACACTATTGTTCTTCTTAAGTTGTATTTTATATCCACTTCTTCCCCTAGAAGCTTTGACATATTGACACTACTCCATCTCTGTTATACTGTACGTATGTCTCCAGATCCCCTAGTATTCTTTTATTATTGTCAGCTTTAATCCATGTTACTGGCAGCTGTAGAGTGTCCTCTGCTGTTCTGGAGCAACCACAAAATGATTCTCCTGATCTTTCCTCTTATTCCCTGGATTAATTCCAAAACAATTTTAGGATCTTCAGAAACTTCTCAGGAAAGTGTGAACCTCAATAATTTAAACTGCTTATCATCAAATCAGGATTTCTGTTAGGATTTCTGTTAGCATGAAAGGGAAACAGGAATCCTGATTTGATGACGTGCACTTCAAAAGAGGCGGTGATATAACAAATATGTGAGTTCTCAAAAACGGAGTCAGATGTTTAGAATATAATAATAATTATAATAGTAATAATAATAATAAGCATGCTTTTTCAGCAACAAATATCTCATAACCAAAATTTTTTACCAATTTTTTAACCCCAAATATACCTCTTTTCGATTTTTTTATATTATTTGATATTATTTTTGATATTATGTTTATTTGTAAACACAAGCAAATTTTTTTGCCAAGGCCTCAAAGAGAAAGTTTTTTACTTTCAAATTAGCAACAGTGTGATGGATTCTGACCATACTTTGTACCTAAAACTTTTTGGTTGTAGCTAAGACTTTTTGGTTTAATTCCAATTTAGGAGGCTAAGCTCTTTGCACTTCCTGTTTAAGGAATTTGTGATTTACCCAACAGGGAATTGGCCATTTTGGGATTTGGTCTTTTTTTTTTTTACTCTTTCTGTAACAATTCTATCCAGTCATCATGAAGTTTGCACCACAGCATTTTAAGATCCATTTTGTCTTACACTGCAATTAAAAATGAGACCAGAAGTGAAAGCATATATCAGTAATGATGTATATTTTCTTTCAACCTCTCACAACTTCTCACATAGATTTAACAGGTTTAAATTAATTTGCAACTCGGGTGGATTACAGGAAAACAGGACGTGAGATGATTTCTCACCAAACGATGGCTTTTTGACATCAAATATCTTCTTGGAGGCAAGCATTGATGGGTCTAGTCTTATATAAGTATAGCTTGTGGCTATATTTATATAAATGCTTTTCTTTGGAACTTCTAGTCCTGCAGGCACAGAGACTTTAATTAATCACACCGTGTCACTGCAATGACATCAGCCTATAATTTGTTTGTTAATGATGTCAATGATAAGATTTTTATACAGACAGTAAAGCAAATACACTGAAAAAAATTTGGAGTAGGATTTACTCAAAAAATGTTAGGAAAGTTTTTTCACTTAGAAAATGTGAGTAATTTCAATAGAATTTCCAAGTAAAAACTAAACACAAAGAACTGTAGCTTTAATTAGAAAATCTCAGTAAAGTAAAGTTTACTTGGAATTTCCTAGTAAACTGTATTGACTGTTTCTTTATATATTTTACTCAAGGAATGCTTATAATTCTTTTTTTTTTTAAATAGAGATGCACCTATCCATTCAAATGAATTTCAGGAAATTAAACCAATAATGCAACAGCATGCTGAAGCACATGATTTAAAACAATGCAATATAGTAAAGTTCACGTCTTGTAAAAAACTATTTATCTTTTCCATTTATTATTTTACACAAAATATATTGCAATATTACTTTTAATAATTAAAGAAGACTAAATTGATATTGATAAGTTGATATTGAATCTAGCAGCTGGCCACATGTGCAGGATCACATTACAGTATACACCTGATTTGTCCCATATTTTTGTCCCATTTTATTGATAGGTTTTCATTTTCTGGTCTCCTGTTCGTCTGTTTTTCAGCATGTTCAGAAATGCTACATCTAATGATATTGTGCAATTTGTAACACTCATACAGGCATATTTTGACACCAGTTGTTGTGAATGTCATGCTAGTATGATCTTCTACACATTTGAATTTTCTATATGGCCCTTTTTTCCTTTTCTCATCCAAATTTCTGTTACATTGAATTTCTGTTATATTTTCCTTAACATGGAGAAGGTGGAGGAGTCTGTATAAAGGTAAGCACTAGGGGGTGCTACAGTTATCTTTTTCCACCATGAAGTTACACAAGGGGCAGATTCCTTACCAAACTGAAGCACACTGTAGCATAAACAACTTTTTTGTAGTAGTAGTACAGTAGTAGTAGTTTTGAGATTCCTTAATGAGGAGATGAAAATGAGAATTCATAGGAACAGTTAGACTTCGGTTAAGATTGCAATAATTAATAATAGAGTTACTTTTATTCACCAAATATATTAGATTGTTCATCTTCAGTACCCATTTTACTCTTCACTTTATGCCAGTTCACTGCAGGGCACCATGCACACACACACACACACACACACACGCACACACACACACACACACACGCATTAGAATAGCCAATTCAACTGATTTCGAAGGTGGGAGGAAACTGGAGAAACCTCATGGAATTACAATTAAACAAAATGAAGAATGTAAAGAAATCAAAATACACTTTGTGCCTTAGCTTACAGAATTTCCATAGTTAACAAAAAATAACGTAACGCTAATAGTTTATAAAAAAAAGTATATGCATCTCATTTTCTCAAAGTTTTCCTATCCTTTTGAAAGTTTGCAAAGATAGCTTATTTGTTTAAATATACATAAAATAAAATATATATTAACACGTGGTTTGGAGAATTTTTTATTAAAATTGATCCTACCTCTGGGTCTTACTCCCTTCTCTTTGTAAATCATTACTTTACCACCCACATACTTCTGACTTAGACTCCATTACATAACACAAACATTATACGAGCATCCCCAGAAGGTATAGCTGAACAAAGGGTGGATAGGATAGTGCTTCGGGAACTTTAGGCCTGTTAGGCTATCCTACACCTCCCTCACTGGATTCCCGCCTGGTGCTTTTTGTGTCCCTTCCACCCCCACTCCACTTTTCACTTTCACCCAAATACTCCCCGTGTTTCCCCTCCCCGAACCCTGCACCCATTATGGAGTGCCAATTATGCAGCAGAGAGTAAAGGGGAAGGGGGGGGGGGGTAACAATGCAGATAAAGAAAGCATGCGGTTAGAGCATGTGAATGGCTTCATTCAGTCAAGCCAGGCACGGAGAAAAGCAGTCCGGCACTCCCAAACCCCAAAGTTTCACTTAGTACAACTGTGCATTTATCTTCTGTAATTACATGCAAGCTCACACATACATGCATATGTTCATGTATGAGCACACACATGCTAAAACGGTTGTGCAAAAAACTTATCCCAAACCTGCAAAAAGCTGATCCAATGCCACGTATCTTTGTGTAATCGCTCAACCTAATGTGTGTTACATCAAAGGTATCACATAGTACAACTCAAGTTCAAGTTGCAGCCAGATTGCGATTTTATCTCACAGTGACTTAGAAAGCAAAGGGAAAAGATTAATTGGTGCCATTTGCTGTTAAATGTTTTTACAGCTCAGACTAACCGCCCTGGGTCATATAGGATGCCTTTTTATAAAAAAAAAATGCATATACTGCATACAAACTAAGAAGTTGATTAAAGCCTCAAAATAAATCTGAAAAAAAGGGAATCCTGGCCTGTAAAACTCTCCTGAGTTTAAAGTTTGTTAATCAACTTGAGGGACTTTTTTAACAGTGTTGCTTTAAGCACACCCCTGTACATTTTATAACACATTGATAACTTCTTCCTTAACATGGATTAACAAAATCATAACAGGATGTTCAAGTTCAATACTAAATCCAGAAATGCATGATCAAAATTAACAAAGCAGCAGGTCCTTAAGCCTATACATACAGCGTTTAACATATCAATGACCGTTACCAGTAGGACAGACTCTCATCTTTGCACAAGTTCAAGCAAAGAGGGAAAAAATGAATGAAACGGCTTGGTCTGGAGCATCGTGTGTGTGAAAAAAAGGGCATGGCCCCTCCACCTGTTACCTCACAGATGTTTAACTCCATACTATGCGTCTGCCCTTATTAATCACACCCGCACACACAGCTCGAGTTATGTGTGAGTATTTGGAGAGGGGAGGCTCCATATGGGTCCTCTTGCAACTCTTTTCTGATCCGACAGGCGGGCAGATGAGACGTGATCCTACAGGTCACCGTGCACAGACGTAAGACGAATAGCTGAGCAGCAGAGAACGGCATGGGGCCCCACTACCGTCTGCCAGCATAGTCCATCTTTTGCACCTCCTCCCCCAGCTCACACCCACCCACACACATACACAGGTTCCCATTATGTCCATAGGATTTGAGAAAGCATTTTCGTTTACACACGTTAACAGAGACTAATGAAGTAATGGTAATTATCTAAATAATTACTTAAGCAAGATTAAGAAAGAAAGTGTCTAATGAAAAGAAACTCTTGGGGTTTGCCTCCTAGTCAGTGCCCCAAACTTAGCCATTAGGGTTGCAGGGCACCGTTTTATATATATATATATATATATATATATAAACCCATGGAAGGTAATAAAAGGTATTAAATGGTAATAATAATTGGCAATACCATTAATTTATCATAGCATGTATTACTCTTAGTGGAGTTTATTTATCTAACCACTGTAGTCTGATATTTTTGTACTACAGATGTCTGGTATTTGTCTTTATGCACAAGAAGTCTTACACCATTAAGAATTCTTTAAAATTGTTTTACTTATTCCAAATCTCATACAGTTTCTATTCTATATACTCACTACACAGGGTATAATGCTGTGTATGTAATGCAATAACATATAATATAATATACAGTAATCTTGGATACATGCTGTCCATTTTATTCCCTGTATAATTCATTTTGTAATTCACATCCATAGAAAAAAAGCAGTGGAGCAAATTCATGTGTAATTAATGAAAAATACATAATTTGCATTACTTGAGTTAAAGTAAAAAAAACAAAAACTATTTAAATTTAATGCATTAAGAAAGTTAATTCAGTGTAATGCGTGTGTAATTGCATTTACATACATAGTTTGATAGTTATGACATCTATTACCAGTGCATACATACTGAACAAGTACATACTGTCCATATGTAAGTCATATTTATGGCCCTCATTTCCCAAAAGAAAGAAAAAACTCTCGTAGCAGAGAGCTCAACAGATGGTAAAGAGAGGAAGAGAGGCACCAGCGCAAAACTCCACATTTCATGAATTAACCGCACACACATAAACACACCATTTTTCCCAAGCTTCATTGAATTGGGGTTTACATTACACACCTTTGAGCATCCATTTTTGGAGTTCAGTGTAAAATAGATTTCAATGAGAAAGAGAAGGTCAGAAGGGGAGGTGTGGATGCACGATGAGGGGTGGTAGAATAGGGAGCAGGGTGGGAAACCAACAGGAGGGGAAAGAAAGGAGGTGTACTTGGGGTAGTGGGATTTTCCATTTGAAAAAAACAAAACAAAACTGGGGCCACTGGTTATTGAGTTGCATGAGAAGGATCCCCCTTTTTCTTATTTTTTTTTGTTCTCCCCATGCCCCCTCCTCCTTTACTCTCTCCAACCTTCTACCTCGCTCGTCTTCCTCTCTCATTACCATAGCAGCTGCAGAGCTGTGTATGTGTGAGCATGCATGTGTGTGTGCGTATGTGTGTGTGCGTGCATGGGCGGGGGGCAGGGTAGGGCAGTGTGACTTGGGCAAGGGCTCCCGTCAATGGTGGGATGTCTGTAACTTGAATAGGGGAGCAGAGAGCCGGGCTGGCCGAACAAAAGCGAGAGAGAGGAGGAGAGCGAACAAGTGAATGGGGCGGCTTGTCACCAGGAGCTAGAGCACGCAAAACGGAGTGAAATAGTAAAAGAAAGGAAGCAAAAAAAAAAGAGAGCAGAGGGCATGTGAGGATTGGCCTGGCCACCTGTCTCTCACTCCCTCTGTCTCTTAGCCCTTCTGTCAATGTAGGGACCAAAGGTTAGAGTTATGAAAAAGAGATAGAGCGAATTGTGTAAAAGAACATTTTACTAAATGCACTGTATGTTGGTGGTGGTATGGGGGATGGAGGCTGAAAACACAAAAGCTCTTTGTGAATACTTGAAAAAACATCTAAAATAAAAGGACGGTAAAAGTATTCCAGAGTTGGCATGTCTGACCAATGTAATTTGCAGATAACAGGCTTATTTAATCTGTGTATGGTAAATGTAGACACTTGTGCAATGTGGTTATCTGATCTCTTTAGCTAAAATCCTTCACAAAGTTCCCAGGCAAATGTGTATTGAGGTATGCAAGAAGTCTCTCACAAAATCAGCTGTCATGTCATGTCTGTAAATATACCCCAGTGTGTGCTAGGCTTGATAGTTAGCCATTTAAATCTACCTCTTACTAAAAAAAAAAAAAAAAAAAAAAAAGGCCTCGTTGTCTGCTTCGTGCATTCAGTCACTCATTCATCTTCAGTTAAGGCTTTACCCTGAGCAGGGTCGGAGTGGATCATCCTGGCCACCTTGAGCAGAAGGCGGGAAAATTCACTCAGCATGCAACGAAATGCAACAGTCATGCACACACTCATTAACACCTAGGCACAATCGTTGCAGATAATTCTTGTAATTTATCTGCATATTTTTGGAGAACCCACAGGAAGTCTATTTAGACAATTGTATACCCACTAGTTGTAAGGCTTAATGTCATATAACTAATAATGTAATAATAATGTACATATAATGTAACTGCTTTATTTTCAGAGTGATTACTTACTGTATACAGTATGAGTCTTTTTAAACCAGACATAACATCATGTAAACGCACAAGCAAATTTAAAAGTGATGGTCACAATAAAGCAGCTATGATGACTGTCCTGTCTACTATAACTGGCCAATATATTTACATCAGATATGCATTTATTTACAGTATGATTCTCCACATTACCAGTGCTTTTTTTGACTAAACACACACACATGGAACAACCATTTCATGGCTGTTGCCATCTCACAGTTCTATGCACCCTGAGCCTGGGTTACTGTCTACGTAGACATGTCCCCCTATGTGTCTGCTTATTTTTCTTTTATTGTTTCTTCTTAAAACATGCTGCTAGATAGACTGCCTCTAGGTTTAAATATTTTTGCACCGTCATCCCATCCAGATGGTATTCTGCCTCATGTTGAAGCAGATTTAGGTTTTGGATGCGCATGTCTTTTATCAGAATAATGTGGTTACAGAAAAAGAATGGTTTATTTTTCCATCCAAATTAACCAAACTGAGTTTGCTCTGTCTCAGAATATTATAAATTTTAAATACAGCAGTCTTTTATTTTGTCATATAATAAAAACTTTTATTTTGTCATTGCAAAGAATTCTCAGTTTCTCAGTTTTATTAAGCACATACAATCTAGAATACAAGATTAATCCTATCACACCACATGGAGTCCCTCAGGGATCAATTTGTGGTCCATTGACTAGGCTTAGTGGTCAGCTCACATGGCTCTCTATCATTGCTATACTTATGACACAGCTTTTTTTTATTCTGTATTTTCATCCTCCTCCCACATCTCAAAAGATATCAGACTTTATCATGCCTCCTCCTGAATTCCATTTGTATTAGTTCTCCACTTTAATGAATTTTTTTGTATATTTGTTAATGCACCTACGCTAGAAATCGCCCCTGATGTTACTGGTTGACTTTTTTATTACTTTTATTATTCCTTGAATTTAACTCTTTTTTTTTTTTTTTTACCAATTGGATATTATAATTTAGAATACAAACCTTTGCAGATCCCATGGGTGATTTGTGCATTTAATTGTTTGCACCTTAATATTTGGGTCTGGATTAGTTTGTCTGATATACAGTATTTGCTAAATATGAATAGGATGCATGGCACAAAAGCATAATTTTCCCTTTGTCAATACTTGTATAGCATGAAGTTAAGAGTGAAACCTTTTTCAGATTTTCTTACTATTGTACACAGCCATTTCATAACCAGTTGCCTCAAGTAATTCTTATAACCATAAACACATTAATGCTGTATAAATGTTTTATGGTAGGCTGTTCAGAGTATATTGCTAAGCTAAGTGCTATAAAGCTAGTAAGTTGAGCTAAGTTGTTGCTAAGTTGAACAAGTCTTGGCTATATTATATCTAATGTATATATTTATTAACTAGTGTTGGCTAAAAATCCTAAGACACTCAGTGAACATAACTCCGTTTTAAAAAAGCAGAATTTAATATTTAAAAAGGCTTTTGTACAAAGATACAAATACAACAGGTAATATCTTTCAAAATATGACCACTTATACAATTTAAAACATTAAGGACAAACCTTCTAGACAGATATAAAACAACAACATGACAATTCACAAAAAGCATAACAAGAGATCAGTGGTTTGGTCTCTTTTTCTGAACCTCTCTTTGCAGAAAATTATAATTCCAAAAAAGTTGGTCCAATAAAATCACAGTCATTCGACATTTCTCTCAACCAAGGATGGTATTTTTTTTTTACTCTCATGTCATAAATGTTATGGCATTATCAAGTAAAGACTTGTGCATTGTGTAACATTGCGCTACACAGATTTTACCATGTAACGCCCCCCTTAAAAAGAGGAGGACGGGACTTCTGTGAAGAAGTGCTCCAAGAATTACTGATCACTTTACCTGAATGTTCTTCCATGAAATAAAAATCAACATGTTGAAATCGCTTAGATATTAAAAAACGATGTCACATTACGGTGACAACTGTTTGATATTGTGCAAGGAGGAACACCAAGTAAAGTGCTTTACAAAGTTCTAAAATCAACATCTAAAGACATTTAAATGTCTTTGCCAAAAGTGAGAGAAGGCTAACCTACCATGGAGCTTCCATACAATATGATTTTTTTTCCATTTAGAAAAATAGTATCTTTCAAAGTTGGCTGTGATACCAACTGTTCATAAAACAGCCATCAGTGCAATAGTTTAAAACATTCTCAAGTATAAATGATGCATATTTCTATACTGGCTTTGAATGATACTTCATCAGTGTTTTCTCACATGCCCTCTAAACTCTGAAGAGTCTTCCAGCATTGGCAATGAAACTGGGCAAAAAAGGGGGGAAAAACAGGCCTAGGTACTTCAATATGCAGTGCATTGTATAGAGATGTGTTAATACAACATAATTCCATGAATCTGCTCAACTCCTTTAAGGCTGAAACTAATAAGGCATGTTGAGTAAGCAGCCTAACTTTTAAAATGATTATAGATGAAAAACAATAATTCTGAAAACACCAGCCTTTACTTATTTCACAATTAGGTAGCTTGAGCCAAAACGCCCTGTTGGTGTGAATTAACATTGTAATTAACTGTTTACACTGCGCTTAGGTTATGGGAATAACGTTCATAGAAGATGATCGTGTTTTACAAGCTGAGGCTTTATGATGACTGCTCTTTAAAAGCCATGGAACAAATGCATATTTCGCTGGAGATCCTGAATTGTTTTCTGTGTGAATGTCTCCACACCAAATTTGAGGTAAGAATCCTGACAAACTCATAACCCTATATGCATCAAATCAGCCAATAACCATTTCCTGCCATAAAAAAAGCAAAGAACCTGTTTAACATGTATATATCAATCCAGCTATGTCATTGTATCTCAGTGTCAGCAATCTGTGAGTAATATATTCAGAAGGTAATCTATAATCATGCACTGATTAAATGTATAATATAAACTGTATTCACTGTTCACAAACCACATCTTTGACATTGTACCAACCCAACACCATCTGCATTTTGGACGTGAATCCATGCCCCACTATATATCACCAATAATCAGTCTTTGACTTTGGCACAAAAAGTGGTCGAATGCGATAGGCTTAAGGCAGCGTTTCACAATCCTGGTCCTGGAGTGCTCGGGGACTGCACATCTTGGTGTTGATCCACACCCGACTTGACTCGCCAGCTATTTTAAAAAGCCTTAATGAGGTTAAAATGAGTACAGTGGAGCGGGGAGAACACAAACATGTGCAGGATAGTGCTGCATGATATTGGAAATAATACCACATATTGCTACATGTAACTAGTGAAGGTTTGAGTGGCATGGTTTTAGGTTTGTTGGAGAAATGCTGAGAGCGGTTGGAGCATAATAAGAATCTTTTGGGATTTATTGAAAGGTTGATTTTTTTTTTCATAATTAGCATTCCTAAATGACTGCGGTTTGATATTCTGTCAGAAATTTTAGTGAATAGATTTTTTTTTCCTTTTCAGGAAGAAATCCAATCCAAGCAGATTATTATGCAAATATCGCAAAAGCTATTATGGCAATATTAAAGATAATAAGGAAGAAGTGATATATCGTGCAGTTCTCTAGAACTCCAGGACCAGGGTGAAAGGGAAAGCTGCTGCTGCTTTTTCAATGTCCGGCTTTTCTCTGCTTCTGCTTGCCTCCCCCCCCCCCCCTCTTTCTCTCAGAGTGCTCCGGATGAGTACTTGGCCCTCGTGATGAGGTAGAGTGCGATGTCCTGGTGGCCGCCGAAAGCCGCCATGTGCAGCGCGCTCCAGCCGTCCCGGTTAGCCAAACGCACGTCGGCGCCGAACTTCACCAGTAGCTTGACGAGCTCGAGGTTGCCGTCGATGACGGACTGGTGCAGCGCCGTCTGACCCTCGGGCCCGAACGAGTTGACGTTGAACTCGCAGTTGGTCATGCCGCGCAGCAGAGAGTGCAGCTCCGCCGTGTTGCCTTTGCGCAGGGCTTCCTGGAAGACGCGCTGACGCGCCGAGCAGCTCACGTCCGCCTGGCTCATGCTCTCAGCAGGTAACCTCACCGGAAACGGACCGGAACCAGTTGCCTTCCTTGCGCGCGCTCTCGCCTCCTTGAATGTGTTTTTCCTTCTTCTTTTTTTTTAAGGATGAAAATATAATCCGCAACTTTACTCACATGGAACAAGCCCAGGCTATTTTACAGCGTACGTGTTCAGAGGAATGTTCGGAAATGTCTTTCAATTCACGTCTTCAAACTATCCAGCGAACATCGGTCCCTTCAGCAGCCCATAGCGCAGTCCAGCAGGCAGACCCGATCTGTTCCAAAATGACATTTATTTAGAAAGCAATCGTATACCTCACTTATATATATATATATATATATATATATATATATATATATATATATATATATATATATATATATATAATTCTTAACAATAAAAATGAGGATCTTACCCCGGATTGTTGCGAATTGTTACCCCAGGTCTGTGTGCTTGTTGAGAAGTTTTTCCACCCTGTTCCCGCTCCTGTGTGCGCACTGTGGAGCTCCTCAGCTCTGCTTGATCTCCCTCTTCTCCCTCTCTTCAGCTCATTTCAATAACAATGGACACTCCTATAGTCGGCCTGTTAGGGGAGGGGCTTGGCCTCATTTCTCAGGCTGCGAGGGGGCCGTTGGCTCACATCCCAAAGCGCATACTAGCATCCTAAAGGAGGAGGCGACCGCGCACAAAGCGCATGAATGCGTCCTCTCTGCACTGCACACTACCCTACTAAGCAGTAGCACAGTACTTAACAGACTAACGCAAGGTGGGTTAAACTGCCTTACATTAGAAAATAGAAAAAAAAGAGCATGTTTGCTTGTGGTAACAGAGTATCAACTGAATGGAAGCTCATGCAAAATACTACAAGGACCTTCAACCTACAGGACTTTCTCATCAAATGGGAACTTTTCCTTGTTGTCACTCTCCTAATTATTTTGTATCTATAGTCATCTTACTCTTTGTAAGTGCAGATGAACTTTAAAGTACCTTAGGGACAACTTTTGTAACTTCAGTGAACTTTTAGATTTATAGTTTAAAAATGAACTATGTAGATCTTCCCAGGTTAAAAATGCATAGGGTGCTTAAAGGACAAAAGATGTTCCCTTGAGACTACCACCCCTAACCAGCTACCCTAACATATAGTACACCGACCCTGAACAAATAAAGCAGTTACTGACAATGATTAAATGGCATTTATTATTAATAAATTAATTCTATACATATCAAAGATATACATATGCAGTATTGTACAAACATAAATATATACACACAATTGGTGGTTTGGTAACATATTAGCTAAAGCAATCAAAAGACTATTATACCATTTTAAAGTTTCTTATGGGAAATGCTTCTTAATTTAATGCTTCTTAGCTTTCTCAGCTCAATAAAAAAAAAGTGTACAGTACTGTGCTTTCAAGGAAATTGAAAGTCTCTCTTGGGATCTTGTGTTATGGTTATAAGTTCTGAATTAAACTAAAGATGTTAAAATCTCAGCAACTTATAGATAAAGATAGATCTTACATCTTGAGTAACTGCTGGTTTATTCTTGGTCAGGTCCTTGGTGCATCCAGAACCTATTCCAGGATTTCACCATGGATAGGACCATGCACACACATTCACACACTCATTTTTATCATAATGGATTAAGCTTATACTGTAGATGTTTTTGGGAACTTGAAGGAAACTTAAGAACCTAGACAAAACAAACACTGACAACAGAGAACATGTAAATCTCCAGTAACCTGCGCTCAGGATTAAACCATGGACCCTGGAGCGGTAAGGTGGCAATACCGCATACCTGACATTATGTGTAATTATTTTAATTGAATGCAACAGCCCTTCTGAAACTTAGTCAATCACAACAACTTACTTTCAGCTGCTCCCAACAAGGGGTCGACCACAGCGGACCATCCGATCCGCACACAACTTTGGCACAGGTCTTATGTCAGATGCCCTTTCTGACGCTATCCTCCCATTTTATCCTGGCTTGGCACCGGCACTAAATGCAGTGGCTGGGTAGCGTAGGGGTCCGCACTACCGTGAGCGGGGCTCAAACCCGGATCCTCAGATCCCCAAACCAACAACCAAGCGCATTATCCACCACTCCCCCACCCATCTTCTAAAACGTAGTCAAATTTGTATAAATTCTTTGAAAGTTCATTGGAAGACTGTACTACATACACATTAGAACTGGTACAGGGTTGTATGTTTTTCCCAATAAGGGGTTATCTTAAAAAGAAACAAACTGACTATGCTGTTCATATATATATATATATATATATATATATATATATATATATATATATATATATATATATATAAACTCTAATGCATTGAAGTCCAAATTTTCCCATGGTATAGGCAGGTCTTCTTAGTTTCTCAATACCAAGTGAGTTACGTGTCACATCTGTTACATGTATTGCTCCATCAAGACTGTACAGGTTCCACCTTTATTTTGCTGCAATCCACACTTCCCCTTTTACATGCATGGTTTAAAGAATAGAATAAATGGGAACAAAATAACGGTCTCATTTCAGAACAAATATCCGCAATCTTCTGAAAGCCTGAAGTCATCGTAACATTTGTTTATCAACAGTCCATTTGTTTCAAATGTGGTGGCAAGTGGGAAAGCTACTTGCTCACCAGCTTTTTTTGGCACCATTTGGAATGCTTATAAAGTGACACAGAATCCAACGGGCCCATGGGAACTAGTCTATTGCATGCTGGGCTTGTATAGGCTCGCAGCCACGATTTGGCACAACGGCGTAACTAGGATACTGGAAGACCTAATGAGGCCTGACAGCAATTGCTTCATTCACAAACACAATTTTATGTGGGGTTAAACAAATGTCCATGCAATGCTTTAGTGAATATATAAATTGTATTAGTTTTGCCTAGATTATATGCAATATGCCTAGATTTCCTTTTAATGAAAAAAAAAGATATACATTTCTAATTATATATGTATTATATATACATACATACAGTATATACATACATATGCACACCCGAAATAGTTTAGGAAAAAAACAAATTGAAACAGGTCTTGACTGTCTAACTTGACTAAACTTGTCTCTAGACGGTGCTTTTTTCAAATTTATCATGTTCTCTTCCCTCCCATTTCAATAGGCTTTATTCAAATGGCTTAAAAAATCTCTGGCGGTGTGACAGGATCGCAGTGGTCGAATTGCAGTGACGTTTCAATAGTGAGGGTGGGTCAGCCGGGATCCAATTTTAAACCACGTGCTCTAGGACCGTGGGAAAGAGTCGAGCTTTTCTTCCCAGCATAGGCGTATGCACAATTCAAGAGAAAGAGCAAGAGCGAGTGAGCGAGAGAGAGAGAGAGAGAGAGAGAGAGGGTAGTTCAAAAACACTTGCCTGTGGAAAGTTGGCGTGTAGAAAGGATACCAGAGACTGTGTGGAGGTTTGATAACCTCGAGTCAGTTACAGGAATGTCAGCGACTCGAACGTCTTTAAGCTACTAAGGACAGATCAGTTTTCTAACCCGATGTTGCCTGAGATTTCTCATGCTCACATGAGAAGATGTAGGAATGGAGAAGTTTGCCATTATGGCCATGTATGAGGTGAAAGGTTTCAGGAGCCCACACTCTCTGCTCCTGACTGTGACCTATTGATTTTGCATGGGAACTGACCCCTGCTGTCAGCCCCTAACCGAGTCCAAATGCCTCATGACTGGTCAAGCTTAACAGATAACAAGCATGAAGCAAGACTCAATTACATGACACAATGGCCTGAGCCGAGTATCCTGACATTATCACCAACCTTCTTATAAAAGAATACATAAACAGGTTATCTTCATTTAAAACAGTGGCCTTAACATTCTCATAAGAGACTGAACATATGTCCATAATTTTTTTTTATCATGGTCAGCATATGTGCAATACTGTTGTCTGTAAGAATATTATACATGTTGATGGCAGGTGTTGTGTAAACTAGGCACTTTTAATGTATGTTATTGGTGAAAACGTGGTGCGTAGAAGAGCAGGAATTATGTCGGCCTGCAGCGTCAGACAGTAGGAATGTCCTGTTTGTCTTGGTGTGTGTTTGTTCACTGTACTACGTGTTATGCTTACAAGGCTGGCATTTGTGTTAATGTGTGTGTGTGTGTGCGTGTGTGTGTGAGCCAGTGAGTCTGTACCGGCCAGGGTGTTTGATACCTTTGTGTGGGAATCAAGCTGCTTCCTGCCCCTTGGACCACAACAGCAAGAGCTCCTATTGCCCATAAGGTCAGCGAAGGGGGAGAGCGAGAACTAGAGAGGCACTGTGTGTGTGCGTATGTGTGTGTGTGAGAGTGAGAGAGAGAAAACAGTAGTGCTCCATAGTTACATTTTCATTGAATCACCAATATTCTGAAGCACAATAATCTCATTTAGGGTTGTTTATGAAACTTGATCACATGATTATAAACGCAGCATTACACATATCTGACTTATGGATTTAGATCATGCCAAAGGTCAGTGCTAATTCTTAGCACAAAAAAAAGAAAATCATATATGAGTGAGCTGCAGTGTAAGACTGCATGCACATGGGGCCACTGCTGAAATGTCAGTGTCCTAAGCAGGGCCCACCCTCCTCCGTGCGCATGCTTTCCTGTTCCCCTCCCATTCCCTGCCTCTCTGTTTGGCGCGGATATCCCCAGGAAAAGGCAGCATGGATCGTGATGTCAGCAGCTGCGATACAGTAGCCCTCCTTGGTGGGAATTTAAATAAATAGGCTGCACAACCGAGATTCTGTACAACACAACACACTCAGGAGGTCCTGATATTAATCAAGGCTTGAGTTTGTGTTTCTGGAGTGTACCCGAGGGAGTTCTCTTTCCAGCGCCTGTGCTCAAGCCCTGGAGCTCTTCACACCGCTCTATATTTGTGTAAAGATCACAGTGTGGGTATTAATCTTAAGGTCTGTTCATCAAATCCATAACTCATTTTTAAGTAGTCATTAAAAGACGTGTTCTGTGTCTGACATGCTTCCTGTGCATCTTACATAACATCACGTGTCCAACAGGTTTGCACTCTTCAGTGAGGCACCCTCTGGGAAACCTGAAAGAGCTCTGGTTATAGGAGACTCCATACTGAGGCACGTGAAATTAGCTAGGCCTTTAGGGGCGCCAGCAGCAGTGGTTAGGTGTATCCCGGGAGCCAGAGCACCGGACATAGCAGGTAATCTTAGGGCTCTAGGACAGCATAGATTCTCTAAGATAGTGGTACATGCTGTAGCTAATGATATACGTCTTCGTCAGTCGGAGGTTAGTAAGAGTAACTTTACAGAGGTGTTTAAATTAGCGAAGGCGATGTCCGATGAAGTAGTATGCTCTGGTCCCATCCAAATGAGACGTGGTGACATAGCTTACAGCAGGTTATGATCGCTGAACCGCTGGATGTCCAGGTGGTGCTCCGAAAATAATGTGGGCTTTATAGATAATTGAAAGACCTTTGAGGGCAAAGCTGGCCTGTTAGGGGCCGGGACGGTGTCCATCCCACTCGGGAAGGTGCTGCTCTCATTTCCTGTAGTATAGCTCATAGTCTCAGTAGAGGTCTAGTTAATCGGTGACAATCCAGAGCCCAGGCCAGGGAGCAGACAGACAGGCTAAACCAACCGTCTGCTAGCTGCATAGAGTCGTCACTCAGGGTTCACCTTATTTAGACTGTGTCTGTTCCCCGAGCTAAACTATAGAAAGACTCAGAAAGTCTGTTTTAGTAATTTAATTAATATAGAGACAAAAAAATTCAAAACACACTGAATGAGCAGCCGGCACCTCTGATCTGAAGCTAGGATTGTTAAATATTAGATCTCTCGCATCAAAAGCAGTTATTGTTAATGAAACTATCACGGACCAGGAGTTTGATTATGTTTAACAGAAACCTGGATTAAACAGGACGAGTATGTAGCTTTAAATGAAACTAGTCCTCCTGGATACAGCTACATACACCAGCCTCGGTTAACTGGTAGAGGAGGAGGCGTCGCAGTTCTTTACAATGATAATCTGTCTATCGACGAAAAACACAGACTCAAATTGAATGCATTTGAAGTACTCTACAGTAACGTAAAAAGTGTAGCTACAAATATGATGATCCCACTAATTATCCCACTTATCATTTACAGATCTCTAGGGCAGTATTCTGAATTTCTCTATGAATTTGCAGATTTCCTCTCAAACCTTGTCGTCTCTGTAGGCAAAGTGTTAATTGCTGGTGACTCATTTGAGAAGACCCACTGAGAACAGCATTTATGTCCATACTGGACTCAGTAGGAGTAAATCAGTGTGTATTAGGACCCACTCATAAAGCAGGTCACACTTTAGATTTAATATTATCCTTCGAGTTAAGTATAAGAAATATAATCTTAATTACACAATCTGAAGCTATCTCAGATCACCGTCTCAATTAAAGCGTGTCACAGTAATAGTGTACGCACAGCGCCGCGCTACCACATGAAACGTACATTCACATCAAATTCCACACAGAGCTTTATCAATAATGTACCAGTTATCAACTTTGATTGGATCACCGTCTGGCTCCACAGAACTCGATCAGGCGTCTGAATATTTAGAGTCAACATTTCATTATACCTTAGATAATGTAGCTCCAGTTAAAAGGAAAATTATTAGAGATAAGAAACTCGCTCCCTGGTATAATAACGACACACGCACTTTAAAACAACCTGCTCTGAAACTCGAATTTCATCGTATTTCAAATAGCATGTATTTCAAACTCGAATCGTATTTCAAATAGCATGGAAGAAGAGCATCCTGAACTATAAAAAAGCTCTCAGTGATGCTAGATCATTGTATCTCTCCACTCTCATTGAAAACAACAAAAGTAATCCAAGATTTTTATTTAATACCGTAGATAAATTAACTAGAAACAAGACCACTGCAGAAATCTTCACTACAACATACAGTAGTGAGGACTTCATGAACGTTTTCAGTAACAAAATCATAAATATTAGGCAAAAAATTCAGGCTTTGAAACCAGATAATTTAAGTTATACAGATGATAAACTAACCACACCACATCAGAACCTAGAATACTTTACTCCGATTGAAGAGAATGAATTAATTTCACTCATCTCTTCTTCAAAGTAGTCAACCTGTGAATAGATCCTATACCGACACATTTTCTCAAGCAGATAGTACTAGCAATAACAGAACCTCTGTTGAAAATAATAATATAACTTTTCACTCAGCAGTGGGTATGTTCCCAAATCCTTTAAATTAGCAGTTATTAAACCGCTAATTAAAAAAACCTGACCATGACCCTTGTCAGCTGTCCAATTACAGGCCAATATCAAACCTCCCCTTTATCTCTACGATTCTGGAAAATATATTAGCACAGCAACTATGTTCATATCTACATACAGTAGGAATGGCATAAACAAACCTCATCACAGCATAGAGACAGCACTTGTTAAAGTAGTAAATGAGCTCCTATTGGTCTCTGATCAGGGTTGCGTCACTATACTTGTGTTATTCGACCTCAGTGCAGCTTTTGACACCATTGATCATAGAATTCTTCTTCACAGATTAGAAAATGTAGTAGGAATTACTATTTGACTGATCGTTATCATTGAAATACTAGCTATTTGAAATACTAGCAATTTAGTTTGAGGCGATTTGCGTTTGAATTTCCGAGCAGGTTGTTTTAAAGTCCGTGTGTCGTAATTCCTAGATTTTTCCTAGTTTGTAGATTTAAATGGTGACCACTTTGCATGTTCTAAAGTGGAGTTTGGTGTTCCACAGGGTTAATTTTTAGGTCCACTGCTTTTTTTCTCTTTACATGCTTCCTCTAGGCAACATAATTTGTACGCATGGTATTAGTTTTCATTGTTATGCTGATGACACACAGTTATAGGTCTCAGCAAAACCAGATGAGAAAAACCAGCTTACAAAAGTTGAGCAATGTGTGTAGGACATAAGAAACTGGATGCTAATTAACTTCCTTCTGCTTAATCCTGATAAGACAGAAGTTCTAGTCATAGGACCGCATACAGCTATAAGCATGCTTTCTGATCACACTGTAACTTTAAATGGCAACAGTGCAACAGTAAAAGACCTCGGTGTGATTATAGATCCCAGCCTTTCATTTGAAGCTCATGTAGATAATATTACCAGGATAGCATTCTTTCACCTCAGAAATATTGCCAAGATAAGAAATATATTGTCGATAAACGATGCAGAAAAACTAGTTCATGCTTTTATCACCTCTAGGTTGGACTATTGTAATGCCTTACTGTCTGGTTGTTCAACTAGGTGTATAAACAAGCTTCATTTAGACCAGAATGCATGCAGCAGTGAGAGTCACCCCTATCTTATCCACACTGCATTGCTCCCTGTGAGGTACATCGATTTTAAAACACTACTATTGACATATAAAGCATTAAATGGTTTCGCGCCGCAGTATCTGAGTGAAGTGCTAGTGTCTTACGATCCGCCACGCCTACTTCGCTCAAAGGATGCAGGCTGCTTGTCAGTACCATGAATTATGAAAACTACTGCTGGGGACATAGCTTTTTTTTTTTACAAAGCCCCAAAATTATGGAATAGTCTTCCAATTAATGTTCGGGACTCAGACACAGTCTCAGTGTTTAAGTCTAGGCTAAAAACCTGTTTATTTAGCCAAGCCCAAGCATTTTTGTAACTAGATTAGGTAAAGGAGCAGATCTGGGGGACTCATGGACGTAGAGGATTATGGTGAACTGGTGTTTAGATGCTGTCTTCCTTACTTTCATTGATCACTCAGGTTTGTTGACGGTGAGGTGATTGGTCGCTTTATATCTCAGGGAGCCCTCATGTCTGTGTTTCCTTCTGGCTCTCCCTTTTAATTATGCTGTCATAGTTAATCCTACTGGAGTCCCTGCTTGCACTCTACAGTAAATATACATTCGCATTATACATTGTGTGACTGTGACCACACCCGTTATCTCTCCTTCTCTTCTGCTCGCTCTCTCTCCCTTTCCCTCTACCCGTCTCTCTGTCAAGCTACACGTCACTCCTTCTGTTTCATCTCAAAGTTTCTTCTTATTACCACTTCAGAGAGTTTTTCCTTCGTCGCCGTCATCCTCAGCTTGCTCATCAGGAACAATCGTATCATTTAGATTCATACACATTAACATCTCATACAAACTTAAATAATTCTTTTGACTGTGTAAAGCTGCTTTGCAACAATGTCAATTGTTAAAAGCGCTTCACAAATAAAATTGAATTGCATTACACCAAAATATTTCTTCACTGTATTTATTTAAATGCAACCATGTAGCTTTGATTAGCCAGTGTTTATCTGCATTTTGCTTTAAGAAAGAGCAACTTGTGAGGCGGAATCTTATCCAAGCATCTAACTGCGCATTTGGCAGTTTCTTAAAGACCCAGCTGTTGCGCTCTGGAAGTACTGGGCCCTGGCAAACACTAGCACAAACTCGTTTACTGCTAAACTAACAATCCTCACAAACAGGTACAGGTACTGTATGTGTTTACACACACACACACACACAAATATATATATATAATAAATTCCCATGAAATGCACAATGGAAATTGGTTTCTTTTTTTGTGAGAGCACAAAAGCTTAATACTTTTTTCCAGAGAGTGTAGCTCTGGGTGGCCACGCTTGCGTGACAAACTTAGACAAATGGCTTTTCAAAAGTAGCCCAGTGTTTAAAAAAAAAAAAAAAAAAAAAAAACAATTACAGCCTACAAGTCTTTTCTACCATTGCAAAATATTTACAACATGACATCATACAATACCATATACTGTAGGTTTCTCAAACATCAAGGTCATATTACTTCCACATCATAACCATAAACACAGCCCATATATACACACAGCACGTGTGTTTATGATTTGGCATTTACTGTTTAAATTAAGCCCATGGTGTTCCAAATTAATCTACACCATACTAAATTATGAATAGAAAAACGGTTATAACATTTGCTTTAAAATATCCAATATGGTCTTTTAACCCTAATGGTTGAGGTGTTTGTGCATGTGTGTGTGTGTGTGTGTGTAGGCTAGAGGTATGACTAGAAAGAAGATAAAGTGAGTGATAAAATGTGTGGGACATATTACCTTCATGGTTCATATTTACCATTATTTTTAATATACCTTACTGTATCATTGTGGTATTATACTGTACATTGCAAAAATATAGATCATTGTAAGTGAAGATGAGCACTGTAAATATTGCTCATTATGATATTATTCTAAAAGAAGTACTTCCAAACAAATGTATTCAATCCAAGCTTAAACTCATCTCACTCATGGTGGCTTAGCGGTTAGCACTGTCGCCTTGTACGTCCGGGTTCGATTCCCGCCTCTGTGTGCATGGTGTTTGCATATTCTCCCTCTTCTTGGTGGTTTTTCCCTTCACAGTCCAAAGACATGCAGATTAGTCTAACTGGAGTTCCCAAATTATCCGAATGTCTGTGTGCCCTGCGATGGATTGGCACCCTGTCCAGGGTGTACCCTGCCTGATGCCCCAAGTGTCCTGGGATAGGCTCCAGGCCCCCTGTGACCCTATATACAGGATAAATCGGTATAGACGACGAGTGAGTGAGATTTTAATTTGATCTACTAGTTACATCTGCCTGTATTTTGTCTGATTATTTCTTCTATACGATAAAAAGTGCATTTTGTACTTAAAAGCAGATAAGGATTAATACAACCTTTGAATAGAAGTATATGTTGTGCAAAGGTTTCAACAAAGTTAATTTTATTTATGCTAAAAGCCAACCAGTAGGCTGGAGAAAAAAAAAAAAAAAAAAAAAAACCCATTGTGGCTGCAAGTAAACTCAATTCCACAGAAAAACTAGAGACATGGCAACCTCTGTAACTGAAGCCTCAAGCAAAATCATGAGAAACTGAACAAAAGACCATGAAAATGTCTTATTCTCTCGGGTTAAAGTCTCAGACAATTACACTTTAATGCAGCTGGACAGCTGGACTCTGAAGACGCAGTATCTTTCTAGAGAATTTTACAACACTGACCTCTGTTGAGAGGAACAAGCATCACAAGACACACATTCATATTGAAATTACTTTTTATTATTTGTACATGATTATACCAAATAAGAACTTTGCAAGTATGCCTTTACAAAATTAACAGTACGGCTTTAGTCGGTTATTACTTCGTATGTACTGTACACAAAAGGAATAAACATGATTCGAAAAAATAATAACAAGCACCAACAAAGCTGCAGAGATTTTTTTTTCCTATTTCAGCTAATTCATTGCTACAAGATCAGCTGGACCGGTGATCAAACGACGGATGAACAGTGAGTCTTCTAGTCCACCAGCTGTGTCACATTACTACAGGTAGAAAGTTTGGTTAAGATCTGAAGTCTAAAGTAATTTTAAATCATATATATGACTAATCATTCTTACCTTGACTCTGGAAGAGGACATGGATCTGTAAGACAAGAAAATAATTGTTTTCATAACAGCCAGAGATAAATGTGAAGGCTTAGTACTGTTTAATTGGAAGTAATCTGTTTTCCATGTGGGCAAAAGTTCAAACTTCTCTTTTAACCCTACGGAGAATCAACGTTCACTATGCAAAATCAAACATTAGCCATTTTATCACAACCAATGAAGTTGGTCAAATTGATCATCGTATTGCACATGCATCATTTCTTTAGGACAGGCATGCAATATGCTTTAAATTATATTACAAGCACAACGAACACATTATAATATAAAATGTCCAAAGGGTACTAGAGACATCGCTCTCATAATGTTTATTCTCTCTGTCCAGCATTATATTTGCTCTGTAAACATCACAAGGCCTGCAAACAGACGCCACACTCAGGTCTCGGTCGAATGTCTTGTTTACTTTTCGCTTTGCATCAAACTCACCCACAATAACTGGTGTAACGATGGCCTCCTCAGGAAACCCAATAGACAAAGCAAACGATTTAAATTTTTCCATGACCTCCGGCGCGAGTGCGGATTTTCGCCCTAAAGCATACATAGAGGGTTTACAAAAGCTGTTTGTGAGTTGGAGGATGTATAGCTTCTATTCAATAGGATCCTCATCAACTCACCATAGAGAGCCACCTGAGTGTATTCTTTGTTCATATTCTTGTATTTCAGAACAATCCCATAGTCAGTGTAGTTAGTCTCCACCACAGTAATGTCCTTTTCAATCATGTGCCCTTACAATAGAAAAAAATAAAACAAGCAGTTGTTTTTATGTCATTAAAAGATTTGTGGACTGAAAAGTGATATATAAAGAAAATTGTTCTGTATACATGATCACCACTTTCTCTGCTGTATTAAATATTAATGTGGAATTAACGAGACATGAGTGCAAAATAAAAGAACTTACTTCCACTGAAATAAGTAAAAGCTCCAGGAAGCTCAGTCTTCTTATACATATAAGAACTTACATCACAAGTCTTCTGGCTATGGGCAGAGAAACAGATGGCTGAAAGATAAGACTGAAAACTAAAATTTGGTTTAAACATAGTGATTGTGTTCTATTGGAAAAGTTTCTTTTCATCTTTAAGGATACATTAAGGATTGCAAGTTTTTAAAGCTTTTTCAATTGTGCAAAGTTTCTACATGCAACTCAAACAAGAAAAATTTGGTTCTCTAAGAGCTCTCAACACTAATGTACATGGGTCGGTTAAAAGATAAGCTAAAATTTATAGTATGATTATTTCAAATAGCTCAACACCCATGCTGAAAAAAAAAGAAGGAACTGTACCTATTCATTGTCCACATGGTAAGATTGGCTCCTCCATATTCATTAGCAATCAGATGGCCTCTTGAGATTAAAAATTTGTTTTTGTATTTAATAATTAATGGGTGGTCATAAGCCAAGCCAACACGAAACCAGTCACCTGCAAACTAACAATAAGATTAACAATAGTTCATTAGCAAGTATATGGATTATGCATAAGCAGACGATGATCCAGCTGAATAATTTAAATTTAGCAATATATTTAGAAGTTATGCCACACATAATTGCTGGAATCAACATCACAGTAAAACAGACATGGTCTAAATTCTGCAATGTTTTTGGCATTGCTCTGGACTCTGCAATAGAGGAGAGGTATAGTTGAGAATGCAAGCAGGATCGTCTAAGGTCTATGATCTTTGATAATTGATACATCTTTTGATAATGAACTGCTTTTTTATCAAATCATTAAATAAGAACATATTCCTGACTCTGCATCCTTGTGAATGTTGTAATAGTCTAGTAGAATTTGTAAAAAGGGAAGATTTACTGTATGCTGAAATGTTCCCAATGTAGTAATGGAAGTAAAGAATATAATAAGATTTCTGAATAGAACTGGCATACAGAGCCAAAGGCTTCACTTATAACTAATAAAAGTAGGCAGTGGAAGTGGTCAGTTAGTGATTCATTAGTGTAGTGCGTAACCAGAGCAAACAGGTAACAGAGTTAAAGATAAGTGCGTGCAAACAACGCAGTAAAATAAGAAAAGAGGTTTTTAATTATACATTTAAAGATTTATTTCATTGTTGCTACCTTATAGTGAACGGACATATGACAAAGCAAGACATCAATTAAATATGCAGGCTGGGAATGATTGCCACATCACCCATACAATCCTGACCTCACTCTAAGCCATTTCCATTAAAGGAGTTCCTGGGAGGCCAGTGTTTCAGATGTGAAGCAGTCAGTCTGACCATGGCCCTGGCGTACTGAGAAAACTTTTGACCTTGATGGTGTCATAATGGGACCAAGATTAACAGGGTTGAGAACATATTAATTATCTTTGAGTGGTTGCCATTAGGGCATTGAGGAGTCCAGAATTCAGGATATCCGGCACCCAGTAAAGCATCAGTACAAGCAGATAGAGGTTCATTAAGAGGAGTTATGAGTGAAGTTTCTTCTAAGAGAATTAATCATACTTATGAGATTGATATAGTGTTACAATGGTGGAAATTGGCTATGGTGGCTCAAACGATTAAGGCTGCGAGTTACTGATCGGAAGGTCGGGGGTTCGAGCCCCAGCACCGCCAATTTGTCACTGTTGAGCCCTTGAGGAAGGCCCTTAACCGTATCTGCTCAAGGGTGCCTTATTCTGGCCGACCCTGCACTCTGACCCTAGCTTCCTGAGATATGAGGGGGAAAAAAAAATCATTTCACTGTGCTGCAAGTTACATGCGACAAATAATTGAAAATGTATATTAAAATTAAAGTTACATAAAAGCATATACACAATTACTCTGCCAGAGGTTTACAGATGCGGCTAAAGTTCATGGGAATTGTTTGATCAATGGCTGAATCTGTTGGTAAAGTTTTATTTGATGTAACCTTTCTTTATTCATCATCCTTCGTCTTGTACAATTTTAAGTATTTAAGTATAAAATCTTACTATTTAAATACATTTACTTAGGGATTAGGCTCCAATTTGGAATATTACAAACTTTTAACATTTTATGATATTAAATCCTAGTCATCATAAAAATTAAATGTCTCTGTATATGGAACTCATTACACATATACAAATTTAGGTCTGCAAACACAACTTATGTAAATGTAATCATGTGAATATCTCACTCACCTGTTCCAGATCAAAATCCTGCTGGGGCTGAATTTCAGTTGAGTTCAATGAATGCGCCCATAGCACTAGGCTGCATAGAACCGCCACAGCGAGCAACATGTTAAACTGTAATCCAGGCGTTCTCTCGGTGTTCCAAAAGCAGACTTCAGGCTGCAAAGCTGTGAAGCCTCTTCAAGGACCAGGAGGGGGGTTTTATGCAGGCCACCAACAGTGGGCAGGCCAAGCCCCCAAACGCAGACGCATGCACCACTCCAACCCAGTGAAAAGGAAAATCAAGTAACAGCATGTTCCCTGAAAATCTGGTGCGCCCAAAGACAACAAAAAACCCTCTTATGGAGGTCATCATATATCCCTCAAACCACAAATAAAGACAAAAAGAGATTTGGGGGGGGGGGGCAGGGGGGATAACAATCTAAAAAAAAAAAAAAAAAAAAAAAGGTACATTTTGAAAAGGTGGGAAAGGGTTTTTTAGTAATGTTTTATAGTAATGTCTACTGTCTTGAAAAAAAAAGTTTTTCACTTCCTTTTTGTTTTTTTAAAGACATTTTAGGAAAACAAAATTGTCAGTGCGTCAATGCAATTATAGTTTATTCATTTAAATTTTTTTTTTTTTACAAAATATTTACAACAGAACACATGCATGCATTTTTGTTATCTTTATCAAAAACAAACCAAAAAAATAAAGATTCTAACCAAAAGATATACTGACACACATGTTAAAGTATGGCATTAGTTAATTTGCAGTATTATTAGCTTATTAATTCATCCAACCTTATGGCACTGAACTCTCAAAAAACATTTTAAACCCAGTGGCAGTGTAACATTACATTAGTACCATTTGTTAAAGATTCCCGAAGAAGTAAAACTTAAGGAGATATGGATCTGATATTAAACATTAAAGCAAGTGAGTCCCTGTAGTATCAAAAAAGTACAAATGGTCGGCCCCAGTACACCTGCACAGAAAGGATCAAGTTTTAATATCCCTTGTATGACCACCTTTTTTTTTTTTTTTTAGAAAGACAGACAAATTTGTAAATAGACCTCATTAGTAATCTTTGGAGTCAAAAGACAATTTGTTATTCCGAGGCATGTTGGTTGAAGAAATCCAGCGAAGATGTGCAAATTTGTTTCTTTTGGTGCTAGCAGTGAGAACAGAGACTCGAGCTTAGTGAGAGGGAGTTCCTTTAAAATATGCCTGAATCTCCTCCAGGGTTTTGCCTTTGGTCTCTGGGACAAAGAAGACCGTGAAGATGACATTGAGGGCACAGAAACATGAGAACATCCAGAATGTTCCTGCACTGGTTATGAGATCCTGTGGGGTTACAACATAACAGATTTATATTAATTCATTCATACTGACAGTACCCTGCAGAAGTATTCAATCCCCTCTTCAGATTCATATGAATTATAAAAATGTCAAAGATTGCTCCAGGAAGTATTATTATTATAGCAATCCTGTATGTACTTAAACGGTCATCATTTGTTCATTAAATCTTTTTAAAAGTTTAAAACTGAAATCCGCCCGTTTGTACAAGCATAATACTTGACAGAACCACATTTGCTGCAATAGTAGCGTTAGGTTTTTTGGGGTGAATTCCTACCAGTTTTACACACTGTGTGCAGTTTGCCCATTTTTTCTGGCAGATTTGTTTCAGGTTCTTCATGCTACTTGTTGACCACAGTGCCACATATTCTCAATAGGCTTTAATATCTTTAGATGACTAAAGCAGGTTATAGTATCCTCCTGTACATTTCTCCATCAATTATCCCTTCAATTTGGACAAGAACCCAAGTCCTGTTGATAAAAAGTGTCCCTAGAGAATTATATTCCACTATAGAGTTTTAATGGGTGTTAATTAAGGTATTGTCTCTCAAACTGTTTGTTCTCCCAAACGGACTTAAATTATGCAGAGATCTTGAAATGGTTGTCTGGTCCACTGTTCTATGTAACTCGTTCAGAGTCACAATTGGCCTCGCTGTGGCTTCCTCTCACTATAGTGTATGTGTTTTTTTTTCTTTTTTTGTTGGTTTGATTTTGAAGAACTGCCGTGTCTTGGCGGCGTATGGGTCATGTGATGCAGCTTCCACTTCCTTACTGTGAAAACTGCTTGGATGTCAAACCTCTTAGATATAATTTTACCTCCTATTCCTAATACTTTATATACAATTTTAGTACCTGAAACTACAATTTCGTTAAATCCTAAAGTTCTTCAGACTGATATTCTCTTCAATGAAAGAGGGTGCTTTTTTGTCCAGATAATGGCAGTGGTTACAAATATTTCAGAGATGAAGGTAAAGTTTAAGTAAACTTGGGGTACGTTCACATTAAAAGCCACAATGCTCACTTCGAATTTTTTTGTAAGGTCGGATTTGCAGGTCATACACGTTTACATTCATAATTACACATGCACACATCAATACATGGAAATAATTTTTGGAAATGATTAATAAATTCTTGGAATGGGGCCATCGTAGGAATTGTACACTTGGGCATTTGATGCTATAAAAGCAAGGCTATTCAGATTTACTTAATACTTGAAAGTATTTTTTACTTTATACCCTTAGTAAACAACTACTTTTCACTGTTAATTGCTAGAGGCGTAGCCAGTTAAAAATCATACTATTTTATTTAACAAATAAAAACACTTTTTACCATGAGATTCTGGAAAGTCTTGGTGACAATGAAGGCACAGCTCCAGTTAGTAAGTACACATGCAGCACTTCCGAGCCCTCGAGCTCTGGTGGGAAATATCTCGGACATCACGAGCCACGGTATAGGCCCCCAACCCAGTGCGAAACCTAATAAACATATACGTTATATGCTAACAGAGTTGTCTGAAACGCAGATTTATATGGATAACACGAAGATTGCATCCACAATTTTAAATAAACACTGAAATTAAGACCTTAGCTGGGATACCTTTTACATTGTAGAAAGAAAAACTGAATATCGATGAGTCATAGAATTTTATCTTGCAGTAATTATCATAACCACCATATATAATTAAAACAATTCAAATTCAGATTACAGTTTAGGAGATATTTAGACAAAACATCGAAAAAAACTAGATAAACTTACATTTTAAATAATAGTTATTTTCAGATAAACCAATTAATAACTAATAATTAACAAAAAGTACTCTCAGTGCATTTAAAAAAAATAAATAAATAAAAAAAAAAAAAAAAAAAAAAAAGCTGTGAGCTTAAGCATCAGAAGATTTTTGTAAAATTTAAGTTATCCAGGAATATTCTAATTACCTGTTATAAAAATGGCCATACTAGTAAGTGCGAGCCAGGACAGATCAGTGTGTGTGGCGTCACCAACTGCATCCTGGGCTTCCAATATTGTGCTGTAAAGTGTAGCGTTACTGGGCTTCGTTGTAACCAACTTGAAATAAATACCAAAGGCTGCTTCACTCAAACACATGGCAACACCTGAATAGCGTAGTAGAGTAGAGGAAATGATTAGAGGCTTATGGCTCGGAGTCATGGAAGTGTGAAGATAACAGTGTATAAAGAAGAGAGAAGAATATGGTAGACACCGACCTGACAGGATGAGGAGAACTTTTCGTCCAGCTCGGTCCATGATTAGAGCCGCGACTGCTGTGAAGAATACCTGAGTGGCTCCTACAATCACTGATGCAACATTGCCATTCTGAGAATGTAGAATTGGTTTTCATTACAGTGCAGTCTATAGCATTTATGACTAATAATGTATGATTATTTTTTTTATTTATTTTTACACAGACCCTAAACAAAAAAAAAAAAATTCTGAAAAAATTTTTTTTTGAAAAAAAAAAAAAAAAAAAAAAAAAAAAAAAATTCCTCTCACGGGAACATTGGGTCATTAATAAAAGGCTGACATTGTTCTCAATTAATAAATTAATAATAATAATTTAAAAAAAAGCAAAGCATATATCTAGAGCAGAGTAGGTCTCCAACAGTGTGAAACCAGCACCATGGCAAATGAAGGGTTTAAAATGGAATTTGGCTAAAATTCACTTGAATCAACAATTAACTAGACTGAATAGATTTAACAATCTTGCAATCTATTATACTTCTGTGTCTCACTTTAGCAGCTAAATTTTAATATCTGAACACAAAAAACAATTATTGTTAGTGGTAGACTGCTGAATGTTGCCATACTGGAGAAAAAAAAAAAAAAAAAAAAAAGACATTTTAGATGCAATTATTGTATAATGAGAACTAAAGACAATTACTGGAGAAACTGAAAAGTGGGACACATTCATGGATCTGTTTTCCTGGACTAAATGGTGAAAACGGCCATTCACATCTCCTGTATGTGTGTGTGTGTGTGTGTGTGAGAGAGAGAGTATGAAAGAAAGAAAGAAAGAAAGAAAGAGAGAGAGGGAGAGAAAGGACATGGTTTGGCCCAGTTGGCGGCATGTCTAACTCACATGCTAAGGATGTAACCTGACACCAGACTGCAAAATGAATGTGAACATTCTCCTCTATTCAAAATTATTCAACAACACAAGATACCAGACTCTCCATTCTGCTATAAGTTTTGTGTGCGTGTGTGTGTTTTTGTGTGGGCAAAATTCAGCACTAGAGAGATCGAAGCATTTTATTTAATTTTTTTCCTGAATCAGTGTGCATCCACTTTAGAAACCCCTTTATACTCAATAAGTGATCTTGGAGTGATTTCAGGGCCATGTAGAAGAAGCTAATTATTACCATTTTCAACTGGACATATTGATATAGGTTATGGCAATCTAGGAGCAAATGGAAAAAACTGAAATTTTGTGAACCCGTCAAATGGATGCCTTAAAAAAGTAACAGCGCAATGCTTTAATTGCTGTTTGGGAGGACCGATTGTATTTTTGGAAAATTGAATCCTAATGATAAAAAGGGTGCCCTCATCCCATTTGAGGAAAGAAGAAGAAGGAGGAAAAAAAAAAAAAAAAAAAAAAAAAAAAAACCACTTTCCTTGTGGCCTGACTAACTACTTAGGATTACCAGTTTAACTAAAGACAATGTTTTCTTTTTTATTATTTTCCAGATCTTGTGACGTTTGAAATAGTTCCATCAGGGAAATGACTCAAATTCATGTGAAAAACAGACTACTTAATTCAGAACTTGATTCAAACTTTCTACCTGGAAATGCGCTTGTTCAAATATAGATTGTGCGTAGAACATGATGGCGTTGATGCCGGTGAACTGCTGTAAAAGCATCATCATGATGCCCACTCCTAAAGGTTTATACACACCAGCATCTTTCATATCAGCCAGACTCAGACTTCCTTCCTGTAATTAAAAAGAAATGTACTTGAAATATGTGTGGACATGCATTCTATGGACCAAAATATGTGGATACCTGAACATCATGCACATGTTCTTGTTGAAGTTCTCATTTCAGATTTAGTTCCGCGTCTGTTACAATAGCCTCCACTCTTCAAAGAAGTCGCTTCTACTAGATCTTGGAGGGTGGCTATAGGGATTTCTGCTCATTCAACCACAAGAACATTATTAAGTTCAGGCACTGATTTCGGATGAGGAGCCCTGGAGTGCAGTTGGTGCTCAATTCATCCAAAAGTGGGGGTGAGGTCAGGACTCTGTACAGGACACTTGAGCTCTTACACTCTAATCTTGGTAAGACATGGTTTCATGGAACGCGTTTTTGTGGATAGTGGCATTGTCATGCTGATACAGGTTTGATCCCCTTAGTTCCAGTGAAAGGAAATCTTAATGACTTGTGTGCTTGAGGAGGCCCACACATGGGATTGATGGTCAGGTGTTTACAAACCTTTGGCCATATAGTGTCATTTTATTTCTTACACAAGTTAGTTTAGTTAGTTCATTTTATCTTTTACGAAGATGATCCATCATGTTATCATTATAATAGCATGCATTAATCCATGTTTAAATAAACACATTTCTTAAACATATGCAATTAATTTAATATTCATTTGGAATCATTTCAGTTTAAAATGTTATCCTAAATAATTATGATATTAATGTGTTAAATCATGCTATTTACATGCATTTATATAACCTTTCTTTATCTTTTATAATCAAATAAATGCTTCACAAATAAGACCACATGGCTATAAACATTATCCAGTCCATAAAGCTTTACCTCATATCGAGAAGCTGCTTCTATTCTGGCACATTCCCACTCGACTGGTGTGTCACGTCCTCGAAGAAAGCGCAGTGCCTCTTCTGCTTCACGCCTCTTGCCCCGAGACAGCAGGTAGCGTGGCGTCTCTGGCATGAAGCACATACACAACAGCATCAACGTAGGGGGAATGGAGGAGGTGATGGCCAGCCATCTCCAGTCAAGGAAGAGACCTGAAACAGTGTTACATTCAATGAATAGCGCTCCAGACTTGCTCCAATTTAATAACTTTGTTGTTGTGTCTTCACGTCTTGGGTTCTAAGCTTCCAAACATTTGTGCCAGTTTTTTCCAGGATCCTGGAAGAGCAGATACAGTGACAATGATTTGGTTAAAACAGACTAAATTGAATCAAATAAATTACTGTTATAGTTACTGACTATGTGGCTTTTAGGGGAAAATGTCTTTTTTAAACACCCAGACAACAAAAGACAATGTGTTGAGTGTTCTTATCAAGTTCCTGCTTGATAAGAACAAAAAGCCGACTATTTTGTTAATTAAATTCGGATGCTGGAAGATGCAGCACAATTTGAAAGACTTTAACTCTATTATAAAGACAAGAGGAACACTTGAGCAGAAACTGAAGCAACTAAATGATAAAATGAAAGGAAGGAATTTTAGCTTCTGTGTGACACATTTCCAGTTTTAGGCTGTAATGTTTTGTTCATGAATAATCCTATTGGGTGGCACAGGGGATTGGTGGCTAGCACTGTGGCCTCGTACCTCACGGGTAGGGGGGGTCAAATTGAATCTGATCTGTGGTGTTTGCATGATCTCTCTTGTTTCTCGGTGGATTTCCTCTGGGTGCTCTGGTTTCCTCCCACTATCCAAAGACATGTATGGTTTAGGCTGAGGTTTAGGCCCATAATGTATGATCGGGTGTGTTAGTGAGTGTGATTATGCCCTTCAATGGGCTGGCACCACATCCATGGTGTACCCCACGTGTTTCTCAAAGTTCCTTTGGAATGCGCCAAGTACCCCGTGACTCTACATGGGATAAGCGATATAGACAATGGATGGATGGATAATCCTATTGAGGGCAGGTTATATTTCATGATCGCAATGGTAAATTAAACATTTTTCTTTGAATATCTTTTTTATACATAAACAAATTGGGAGATAATGTCATGCTAGAGCCTCTTGAGAGCAAATGAACAAATAAATATAGATACCGGCAATATAGGCTCCCATGATTCCAGTCACTACCATGAGCTGCACACAGGAGCCCATCGCTCCTCTTACACGCTCATGAGACGTTTCTGAAATGTAGATCTAGAGGAAAGCATACACAAAATAATATTGATTTAGAATAATAAAAATAATAATTTCAAGACCAAGACCAAAGTTATCATTCACAAAATATATTATAATGCATATAAAGCAACAGTCCATAAGGTTGCAATGCTCCAGGAAGAGGTCTATTAAATCAAAGCTGAAGGCCATTGAACATTCTTTAAAAAAATATTATAATTAAAAACACCAATCGTAACTTTGAAAACAAGAGAATTTGCATAGAGGAATGACTTCTTTATGTCAGTCATTCAAATGGAGTGTTGTTGAGACAAAAAAGCTGCACACAACTCCCTTCAATTTGGTGCTGTTTAAAGCTAGTTTAAAGGTCTTTCTGGTATGTCAACAGACTGCTGGAAATGTTTTAGGACAGACTCTGTTATTCTACTTGAATAAACATTAAGCACAGACACAAAGCCATGACAGTTTACTGTGCTATGCCTTTTACTCCTAATTATATTGGATTGTTTTATGGTCATTACAGTCAGCATGTGTGACATTTAAATATCTGCTGACTTCAGAAGCTTAATGTCAGGATGACAGGATGCACACTGTCATGTGACCTGCCAGGGAGAATGCTGAGTAACATTTAAAAAAAATTATACAGTACAGAAATACAGGAGTCCGTCATGGCTTATACGGTAGATACGTTTTTGAGTGAATGTAGAGTCTGCTATATCCTTTGTTAGGAACAATTGTTCATTAGGTTAAGCGTTAAATATTTATGACTTACAGGCACAACAAGAGACGTGACTCCAGTGGCTAAGCCAGTAAGCACCCGTCCCACATACAGCATCCAGTGGTTCTGAGCAGCGATGACGATGGTGAAACCGAAAATGAACGGCAAAGAACAGAGCATGAGACTCAGCTTCCGCCCAATATTCTCCACCAACCATCCTCCCAGCAGACCTCCGATCCCAGCTCCAATCGTCACAACAGACTACAAAAGAAAAGTTCAATATTAAAGCTGGTAACTGATGTTGAAATGCTTTATGAAACAACAGAAAATTTCACATTCTTGCACAAATGGTCATTTTTAGTATGCTTTTCTAGATACCATATGAGGCAGATACCTATTCAACTTAGAAAACTTCTACTGACAAAATATACTGCCTAGAGTTTAATGTTCTTTCCAAATAAAACTTTGTCCCTTGAATATACAGATATTTTAAAGGTCAAGAACTGGAGACATTTCAGAACTTGTGTTATTAAAGAGGTTATAAATAAATAAAGCAGGAAATGAGAGCAGGCTATGTCACGGGAGTAAACAGGTTATACAACTTTCACATTGTGTCTTAGCCTTATAGTTTTTGCAAACGGCTTTTACCCCAAACCAGGAGGCTTCTTCAGTAGTGAGTCTTAGCCTTGGATCAGGGATTTGCTTCAGATCTGGTATTGCAGGAGAGCTATAGCCGAGCACAAAGCCAAAGCTAAGGGGTCCAAGAACAGCTGCAAGTGTAGCCAGGTACAACTTCCCATTTTTCACTTTGCTAAAAAGAGAAGAAGGTTTTAGAAAATCAAAACATTGAAAAGGTCAAGTTGTAAATGAAATAGTTTGTATTATTGGCTAATTATATCCAGACAATGAGATAAGAAGTAATATGTTTAAAAACATGGGGGATACACACATTCACATGAAATACAACCCCCCCCCCCCCCCCATATCGGCCCATAAGTGTTTAAATGTGGCTTCTATAACAGAATTTTTTTGACCCTTTAAGATTTTCATGTATACACAATATAAAAAAAAAAAAAAAGCACAAAATTCTAATATTTTCTAATACTATTATATTCTAATACTAACATAATTTTCTAATATTTTGTTTAGTCTGCTTTGTTTAACAGTGCGTAAGGTTGTAGCCAGTTCATGTGAGAAAACGATTTCTAATGCGCCAAGAACCACTCTTGAAGAAAACAAAATCCATACATGTGATAACCTGGTCATTCAGTATATGGTAATACAGGCCATCAGCTGACATTTTATTGC